>JAMPIV010001486.1:325000-675000 GCA_024509875.1 Oreohelix idahoensis
TTGATCTGTATGAAATGAATTCAGTAATTTAACTTACGTATATGGCGTGTAAAATTCAGGTAACGTTTAAGCTACAGTTTAAAAATTGGAGTGGATGTAATAAATGAAGTAGTTACGTACCTGAAATTTTACGTACCACTCTGTCAGATTTCCGACACCTTTATTCTGCAGAACTAACAAAACACTTATATGAAGTCTATAACAATGACGGTAGTACAAGAGTAAAATTGAAGGTACATCAGACAGCAGGAAAAGTTAACGAAATTATTAGCTGGTCAGGTTTAAAGACTGAGTGTGACGGTATTGCCACCCCTGCTTTGCAGTAGGGGTCCAACAGTGGCCAAAACTCAAGAGTATCTGTCTTCACAAAATATTCAGTGTAAGCGAAAACAACGCTGGCTGTTGCTGAACCCGTTAATTCTGTAATCTGCCGACGCTTTTGTGAATGAATTAAGAACTTATTATTTTCAGCTCGTTTAACCCCCCACCCCTGATTTACTCAGTGGAATTCTATTATTCTAGTATAGCTCTGTTTAGCGTGTGTAGTAATCGGGAGCTGCGCTGGTGTAATTGTTACCACATTGCGCTGGTGATCAGGCGTTCAGGGTTCAAGTTTGGGCGTAGGCATTTGAAGACTTGTCATCGACCGGGATTTTGACTGAATAACCTGAACGGCTCTTGAGATAAACCCTCTGTGGATGGGAAGTAGCGAAGCTCCTACCCGGGTTGGAAGGAAGTCCACCCCCAGCTTTGCAATGACATGTCATTGGGCCGAAGAGATGAAAGCACAAGTGCCGCTGGTAAAAAAAAAGAGTGTGTGTAGTAATTTGACTGAGACAAACATACAGTAACTTTAAAATGATTAAATCGAAGTTCACTTTGTAACATTACAAATAACAAAATAATAATCACTTTAGGTTTTAACAGTTGGAAAATAATTTAAATAGTTATGAGTCCAGAAAGTTATCATCACAGTCTGTAGGGAATGTGAGATATTACAGGACGTTCAAGTGGCAGCATATTATTGAACTTAGCTGCCAATGACGCTTTTCTGCTCCTTCTTATGATTTGGTTCTTTTCACTCTGCTCGCGGACGTCACTGATCAAGGTTGTCGGGGGTAGCTATTTTCCCAAAAACATCAAGGAGAGTCTACTACGGACGTCCTTCGTCTTAAACCATAGACCACGTTTTCCTTCTTGTTCCAGAGATAGTATTTTCTGCTGGTACCCCCAATAAGCCAATCTTGGCTACATACTTGTTGCTCAGATGAATAAAAGAGACGAGTCGGTCTCTTACACGCGTCTGAGGTGTCTTTAATTTGACAGTAGATTCCCTCTCTGGCTCCGTGTGTTTCTTCAGTTTTCTAGTCCCAGTGTTCCGTATTAAAATGTAGAGATTTCCTGTGCTGTGTAAGTCTTATTTGGTTCTCCAATAAAAGATCCGGTTAACAAAAGGAATTATGAATCTAGTTTTTACTCTGGCGAGGTCTGATGTTGTCTTCGCGAGGGTGAAATTCACAGTGAAATAAAACTGCGAAAATGGTCAAACTATATTCCTATTTTTCCACGCATTGTTATTATGAAACAAATCTGAACGATCTAATCATTTCAAATCATGCAGATAGGGTGTGATATTTTCAAAATAGTCCCACGTGAAATAAGTTGCGTGCCTGCAATGGTCACGTATTACCATATATGGACATCTGATGCTTTGCATACACTCTCACAGGCAGATCGGTTGACGCACATGAGAACATGGGTAAGCTGTAATACTTATTACTTTATTAGAAAGTAATGTTGTCATAACAAAGTCAGCCCGGAAGCGATTTTGTCCCACTTGTCTGCCCACATGTGTCACACAGACAGTAATCTCGTTGTCTGTCGTATGAGAACACAAAAACTCCGTGTCTGCCCATCTGGGTTACCAAACGAGACTTCTTATCAGCGGTTCAATCTAAACACGCCGGCGACAATCTTATCTCTGTTGCTCACCGCAAGCCTGGATGACCGGGTAACAAACAGGTGACTTCACAGAGAGGAGTGTCGAATGATTTGATAAAATCAAATATCTGCTACTTAGCAGAAAAATAACGACGAAAGAAAGAAAGAACGAAAGAAAGAAAAAAAGAAAGAAAGAAAGAAAAGTGCGATACTTGAAAGCACATAATAAAAATCAGTACCACAAATGTACCGATACTGCCGGAGAGAAACAAAGATCGTGAAGAGGTCGTTCATTTCGTCACACTGAGTCAAGCTGTTGTGTGTGAATGATATGATCTGCTAAGGCATCAATATCGGGTAGAAAACGGTAATAATCAGCTCAAACAGTATTTGTCCGGATATTAGCATTTTTATCAGTTTGCTAAGGGTGTCAGTATTTTAAAAAAATTCCCATGCTGTCGCCATTGGTGATTTTCGTTCAGCCAACGACAGGTTGTGAATTATTCCGTAAGTAAATATTGACTCATTTTTATAGTTAATGGATTAATTTGAAATGTTCGAGCTGATAATCAAAGCTAATGCAAAAGCAGGAACATTTGAAGAAGGATATAACCCATTTTGTAAATGTTACAAAAGTACTAGTTCTAGTAATGCTGCACGTAATTCACGCCATCGTGTTTACATGTTTTGTTTACATGTTTGCTGAATCAGATAAAAATGTTGAGTTTATCATTGTCATTCCCGAAAGCCGTAGAATGCGTGACCATGTGATGATCGATTATAAATGTTGCACCGTTCCAATATTCGCGCGGCCCTAAAGTATGTAAATAAGTGTAATTAAATCACTAAAAAACCAACATTCTATTCTCTGTCCACTGATAACGCAGGCAATCTAGAGCAGTAGCAGCCTGGCAGGTAACCCAAGAACAGGGAGATCTACTTTCGAACCACTGAGCTCTCTAAAGATCTACCATTATAAAAGTACGGATGTTTTGATGTTTCTGAGTATTTGTAATTTTAAATAAATTGATCTTATATGTAACTTTTATATCTGACAGACGATCTTCTTCTTCTTCTACTTCTTCTTCTGCGATAGAGATATCCTAGAAATCTGAGGTGACCAGTTCCTAGGTGGAAAATGATTGTCTGCTGGTGTCTATTTAACTGGTGGATTGGGTCATATCTGTTGTCTAAATCACCCCCACCCAGAGTATATGTTGTATAAATCACCCTCACCCAGAGTATCTGTTGTATAAATCACCCTCACCCAGAGTATCTGTTGTATAAATCACCCTCACCCAGAGTATTTGTTGTATAAATCACCCTCACCCAGAATATATGTTGTATAAATCACCCTCACCCAGAATATGTGTTGTATAAAACACCCTCACCCAGAGTATATGTTGCACAAATCACAATCATCGAGAGTATCTGTTGCATAAATCACCCTCATCCAGAGTTTTTCTTGTATAAATCACCCTCACCCAGGGTATCTGTTGTATAATAAATCACCCTCACACCAGAGTCACTATTAATTATAAACGTTTAAAGGTAAAGGTAGTTTTATAACAGACACTGACGTAGGGATATTGAAGTGTTAGAGATTTTACTATATTAGGTTCATCTTTGAGAGGTGGGGTACCCAGTTCCCTTCCTTGCTGAATTTTCCTTCCCTAACTCAGGAGCAAAGTCAGGTACCACTTTACAACTGGGTAGACTGGAGTGTGTCGGAACCGGGAATCGAACTCTACATTCATGCCACGAGAGATCAGTTCTCTAACCACTCTGTTGATCTTACTTTCTTACTTACTTAGTCCTTTCGCTTCTACCCTGGGGTTTAGAGAACGCCATACTGTCATATCCGGGGTCTTCCTCCTGGCTTAGTTCCAATCTAGTTCTCGGTCCTTCAGAATTTGTCTAATTGTCACGGGTTGCCTCCCCTTTTACTCTGCAGTAGTGGTCCAACAGTGGCCAAAACCTAGAGTAGCCAATGTGAGTCTTTAATGGTGTCTACCTTCACACAAGATTACTCTTGGCAGAGATGTAGATAGAAGGGTGATAATACTTCTACCCGGAGGGAGTCTCCACAAAATATTTAAGAAATCGAGAACATGCTGAATGGATCTGAGCACGTTAACTCTTTATCTTTCCTGCCGCCTTTTGTGGAGAGATATAATATTAGCTCGTTCAAGCCCCCGACTGAATTAACAGTAAAATTACTGTGCTTATTATTATTATTTTTATTGCTTGTATTGGCTCTTTAGATGAAGATATATATATATATATATATATATATATATATATATATATATATATATATATATATATATATATATATATATATATATATATATTAGAATATTACGAGTGCACTTCTCTTCGTAATAATTAATTCAACTATGAATTTGTGAAAACAACACATTCAATTTTAATGATCAATTACTTTAACACTTGTAAATAAATAAGAACTGATGATTAATAAAAAAAGTAGGTCTTATCATGGAATATATCGGCTTTCGTAAGCTTAGATTTTGAAAAGAAAGTTCTTTGTTTGGCCGGCTAAGCCAATGGGACTTGTCAAAAGGCTAAATTGTCGATGATGCTAGTTCCGTAGATTCGTCTCTGTGGTGAGAGAACGTTTCCAGATCAGTCAGGAAGTAACCGCTCCTGGTCAAGGCAATAATCTTCACAACCCGTGGAATGTAGGTTTCAAGCACAAGTTACAAGATTTGAGCCACAGAATGGTAGTACAGCAAATGATCTCTTCGGTTTGTACCACAAATAGTTGGGTCGCCTCGTGCTGGTACCACAAACTTTAGAGGGAATAAAAGCAAAAATTCCACTGCTAAGTCTTTATTTTCCTGATGTTAATTATGCACCATTCCCGCTGTCTGTCAGCCGTTTGTTTTCTCAGAATTTTTACTCTCCTTGAGTGTATATCGTATCACTCAAGGCGTGTGACGAAAAATCACCAGAATATCAGTAAATTTAATGAAAAATTTGTGACATGACAGCGGCAGTGGCTTCTGTCTAAAGAAATTATGTTTACATATATTCACAAAATGATAATATACAACTATGCACAGGTTGATGCAATCATCACTCACCCCCTACTCCATTCGGAGTATGGGTTTACATCTGCTTATGATAGTTCCGTGAGAACTAGCATGAAGCAATCACCAGCGCTTGCTGTGGTGGTTCATAAATGTATCCTTTTCACATGCTGAGGTTGCAAGCCTAGTATGAGTCTTTTACACCACTAGCAAGTATAAACATGTACAATATTAAAAGCAAACAAAATATGTTAAAACGCACCTCAATAATTGAGAAATCTTAGACTTCTTGCTCAGGTAAATAGTCTTGGCAACTTGATATAGATGCCCAGAACATACACGTCGGGGTATTTAGTTCTCTTAACAAATTCCTCTGCGACGTTGTGAGTAGGTCCTGTATAAGTCCGGTTTCTCTATGAATAACTTTGGGTTTCCTTCTGTAGTGTTCAGAAGTGTTCCTCTAAGTCCGGTCCTATTTAAAGTCAGAATCTTAACTTATTCTCTCCTGGCTTTAGTCTGAGCTGTGTTGTGTGTCTAAAAAGTCCTACATCGTATCTCAGACTTTACCCACGCACTCTTGTTGTCTACAACTAGGCAACTCCCAGTCAGAGCGATTTTATATGAAAACTCGAATTGCCAAACAAATGCCATTCAAAGTACTTACTTGTGGAATTTCCTGCGTGACTCATACGTTTGCGAATTTAAACAGCTCCTTTCCCTAAATGGAATTGCGATTTCCGTAAAGTGTTGTCACACTTTACTTATATCACCCTTCTTACTCACTCTTCAAAATTTCTTTCAAGATTGCGTTTATCTATAATCACCTAACGCAAGTAATTCAGAAGTCGGATTTCTTACTTTATCAAACTCTGCCGATCGCTTGTATCACATGACTTGTCGCAATCCGATTGCCTGTCCAGATAAATCGTGGTCTATACAATTAAACCCGTATTGCAAGTCCTTTCTACTTTTGGATCGGAAGGGATTACGCAATTGCACAATCTTGAACAAACATTTTATACTCGCATTTACCTGCTCTTTACTAGCTCTTATAAGACATGCCAGCAAAATACTATTACAAATAAAAATGAAAAGGATGCAACAAAAGCTAGAAACAGAAATAAACGAAGTACAGGCGGGTTTTCGACCAGGTAGAGGCACTAGAGATTCAACATGAGGATCATCATAGAAAAGTGTAGAGAATTCAACGTTGACCTACATACTTGTTTCATTGATTACACCAAAGCTTTCGACTGTGTACAACATCAGCAGTTATGGGCTGTTATGGAAAATATGGGATTTCCAAACCACCTTATACAACTCATCGCACTGCTGTACCAAGAACAACAGGCAGCCGTAAGAATAGCGGGAGAAACATCAGAATGGTTTGAAGTACAGAAAGGAGAAAGACAAGGCTATATCCTTTTCCCTTACCTGTTTAACATTTATGCAGAGAATATCATGAGAAACGTAAGAGATGACCAAGAACACACAGTGTTTGACTCATTTAACATCGGCGGGTACCAGATCTGGGAAATCAGATATGCTGACGACACTGTCCTCCTATCGACCAACCCAGAAGGACTTGAACAATTAATTCTGTCCACCAAAAAACACAGCGAGGCCCAGAATCTATACCTAAACACCAAGAAGACCAAAGTATTGACAACAGACAAAGTAAAGACCAATCCAGAAATTGAAATTGATAACGAAGAACTGGAAAGTGTTAATGAATTCGAATACTTAGGATCAATCATCAACAGCTCTGGCGACTGTGCAGTAGAAATTAAAAGAAGACTTGCAATTGCTTCACATAAACTAATAGAGATGAAAAACCTATGGCAAGGCACAAGCAAAGAAACAAAGTTACAACTGATCAGAGCATGTATATTCCCAGTAGCAACATACGGCTGCGAGACTTGGACACTCAATAAAACAGTTGCAAAAAAGATTACATCATTCGAAATGAAATGCTACAGAAGGATGTTGAGAATACCCCGGACAGAAAAAAAGACCAACAGAGAAGTACTGCACTCACTAAACGTACAGGAACATTGGCTCCTAAATACCATCGCAATAAGGAAGCTGAAATTTTTCGGTCATATAAAAAGACATAATAGTCTGGAAAAAAACAGTGATGGAAGGCATGGTCCCTGGAAAAAGGGGAAGGGGTCGACCTAGACGACGGTGGACCCAGGACATCACAGAGAGTCTGAATTTGTCTTTGGCTGATGCAGTTCGAGTTTCCCAGAATCGTGATGCGTTCAGAGCAGCTGTAATGGAGATAACGTTCTGGAAAGAATACGTCACATGATGATGATTTACCTGGAGACAATGTGGTATTATCACGTTTAGAGATTCAAGTAATCTCTCAGGGAATGGGCGATTGTCTGGTATTGTCATGCATCGAAGCGTGAAACGTGAACAATGAAAGCAGGAAAAATGCCTAACACTTCTGAGTAGAGGGTAGGCACGAAATTATGTGTGTTAAATATGCCGAAATAATAGATAATAAAGCGATGAAAGGAAATTACGAAACAGCAAACGAGCCATAATGTCACACTAATGTTGTCCTCCCAGTTAATTTTGGACTGTACTGGAGGTCTGTATCCTTGGCTCTTGATTTCCTATGTTTGTCGCGGTAGCTGATCCTCTTCCATTCTGAATACACGGCCAAAACATCGTAGTTGGGTAGGTTCTACTTGTGTTTGCCAGGGATGGATTTTGAGGCTTTTCCGTATCGTCTGTTTACAAACCATGTCTCTTCTTGCTACTTCAGTCTTCCTCCTTAGATACCTCATCTCTGAGATTTAGGGCTGGTTTCTTTTTGTAGTCATTGCCCATAACTCGCATCTATATTTCAAGACTGGAACATTGATGGAGTGGTATACATCCAACTTTGTCCTCTTGCCACTCTCCCTATCTTTTGCTGAGGAATGCTTGATTTATTGCCTGAAAAAGTTTCCCAGCCTCCACTCTTCGCGTAGCCAACTTTTCTTTGATGCCTCCCTTCCAGTCTATGATAGCTCCGAGAAAGAGTTGTTGACCAGTGTTAAAGAGTTTATTAATGTATTTTTGCTAACCACACTTAGTCTATTAGCAGTTTAATCTACGCGGTAATAAGTCTTTCTGTGGTTAATCATGATGTTGCACTCTTTTTTATTGTAAGTGAACGCGATATATTTACTACGTCACTAGGAGTTTATGACGTAATCCGTTTTGCACTAAATTAGGTCTTTCGTCAATGTGATCTGTCGGAGAAAGACGTTGAATTTCTAGCTCCCGATATGGTGGAGGAATAATAAAGAGAAGTATTTCTACGATAGAATTTAAGCATCTTCATTATCTAGTCCACATTACTTGGGTGATAACCTTTCATAGGCACCCCTAGTACAGCGGCGAGATATGAATCGATGAGACGAGACTGTTGGAGGAATTTATATCATTCATGTCATTTTCGTGATGCCAATGCCATGCACTGTAACTTGTCAAGTCGTAATTAAACATGTCGTTTTATGTGGACCCATCCACCTACGAATTTCTCAACTATATATTTGATGGCCTGTTCGTGATGACACTCACCACATTGTGTTACGTTAGTAGTAGGGTATGTTGGACTTAGGTATCATTCTGCAGGCGCGCTGCAGGCGCGCTGCAGGCGCGTGACTTTTATATAGCAAAAATTCTGCAGGCGCGTGACTTTTATATAAGCGCAATCTGCAGGCGCGCGGCGCAAGATGGCGGACTTGAGCCAACAAGGGGAGGTTATTTGGGTCAAGATGGCGGATTTGAGCTAACAAGGGGAGGTTATTTGGGTCAAGATGGCGGATTTGAGCTAACAAGGGGAGGTTATTTGGGTCAAGATGGCGGACTTGAGCTAACAAGGGGGGAGATAACAAGATGGCGGACTTGAGCTAACAAGGGGGAGATAATAGGAAAATGTGGCAAGATGGCGGATTTGAGCTAACAAGGGGGAGATTATTTTTAGACTTTTATATAACAAGAAGAGGCTGTTTATATAAGAAGAAGATGATATATATATATATATATATACAGTTATATTGAGACATAGACATACATTTAGATAATAGGAAGATAACAAGAAGACGATATACATTTAGACAAACATTTATACAAACAGTTATACAAACAATTATACAAACAGTTATATTGAGACATAGACATACATTTATACGAATAGTTAGACAAACATTTAGACGATATATAGGTAACAAAAAAGCGTTTTAGTTAATATAGTTTTTTTATTTTTTCAAATACTAAAGGACAACTCTCAGCCGCTTGGTAGGCTTCTTCTTCTTCTGTGGTGTGACATCGGGTAGGTCTGTGGTAGGAAACCAACTCGGTTCTGGGGATACTGGACAGCTAGACTTCATAATTTCGTCAAACAGGTTAGTGGAAGGCTTCTTCTGGGGTAGGACATCGGCCAGGTCTGTGGTAGGACACCAACTCGGTTCTATTGGTTGGTAACAGCTGGAATTGATGTACTGATCAAACGTGGTAGTGTTAGTAGGATAGGTGCTTGGTGGTTGTAATCGGTCAAATTCGGCGAGGATTTCGTTCTGTAATGTCAAGAAATGTTCAAACTCGGGTCGAGTTAACGTAATGCCGTGTTTGGTAGGAAATTTGAGGTAGGATTCACCAAAATATTTTCGCACGTGCAGTAAAGGTTGGCCTCGGTAAACACTTACAGACGCAGCCTTCAGACCACTAGCCAAAGGTTTAAGCATTTCATCACTTCTCTTGATGTAGACCCAATTGGTGGGAGCAGTCATTTTCAACGAGATGTATCTAGTGTGTTAATAAAGTGTCGTCCTTTTATATCGTATAATCTGGGTTTTTTTAGCGTGCCCTAGCTAGGATTTGATTCGTCGAACATCGAACGTGTGTTAGGCAGGACGTGATTCGTCGATGTATTGCGTGGGAACAACTACACATGGCTGTCGTGAGGGAAAAAATACACCTGTCTATCGATTTCGTCTCTTGTTTAGCAAAGTGGGGTTGAGTTTCACTAGCCAGGGTCTGACTAGGCGCGTAATTAATCGATCGTTGGCGTGTTGTCTAGCCGAAAATGGTAGTAGGACCCGCTGCATAGTACCACCTCGTGTTTTGATCAAGATGAAATAAATGGCGTAGAGCCCACAAACGTTGGTGACTACATCTTGTAAATGTCTGGCGTTGTAGTTAACAGGTCGAGTAGAGTTTCTGGCTATAAAATTAATCAGGTCCGAGTGTGTAGGTGGTAGGCCAAAAGAATCAAAATATTCAAAAGTACCAAGTCCGTTATAATATAGGGCGACCCAGTGGTCACCGGGGCGATAGCTAGGGTCAGTGTTGATGACGAAAGCAGCCGTCTTGGTCGGATCGATGCGTAGAGGTAATTGGTCACGAGCTAACACTTTAACGAGCCCAGTTCGTTTAACAAATATGTCCGACAGGAGGATGGTGCGTATCTCGTCTGTGTTCATTGTTTAAGTGGTGTAGTCTGTCAAAACTTGGCGCGATTTCGAGATCTCCAAGATCGAGTCTTGCTCGGCGTAGACGAGAACCTGTAATGGTTCGGGTGTGACCTCGGCGAATTTAAGTTCTACTGAGACTGGGCCCGACTTGGCCATCTCAAACTGGTCACCGTCTAGTAGACTGGGGGTGAGGTCAAAGGCGTATAAGGCGTAACCGTGCTTAAAATGTCTATACTCGAGGTCGTTGCCGGCGTCTTTACCAACCAGTCCCATAGCTAGATTCGTCGCGAAGAAGGCTCTCACGTACTGGTTGTGTTCATAATCCATGGACAAAGGCTTGCCACTGACGGTTCTGCCGTCCGCGCTGACGTTCAAATATATCAGACCAAAGGTAGCGAAATTGAACGGATTAGCCGTGTACGACCCGTTAAAAGCTGACGAAGTGACTAGTCCAATCACGATCCGTGTAGGTGTTTGACTGAGAAACAGATTATCCTGCATGTGCGATAGCATACCTCTAGG
The DNA here is from genome assembly GCA_024509875.1 of Oreohelix idahoensis. Taxonomy (NCBI): domain Eukaryota; kingdom Metazoa; phylum Mollusca; class Gastropoda; order Stylommatophora; family Oreohelicidae; genus Oreohelix; species Oreohelix idahoensis. The sequence goes on from JAMPIV010001486.1 coordinate 335,994, forward strand.
GATAGAGAAAGTTTTTAGCACAACTCGTTTCAAGGGGTACTTGGCATTACCTCGCACCAAGGCTTTCTCGTGGGCTAGCGAGACGGCGGGATTTAATTTAGCTTTCCGGACAACCAAGGCCGCATAAGTTATAATAGATTTATATCCAGCGGTGGGGTCGTGTCCCAGCACGTTGAAGGCATCTTTAGACGGGGTGAGTTTTACTTTAACTGTCACACCATTTAACAGGTAACGATCTTGAGCAAAGATATCTGAATGTAAACGACCCATCATATCAATCTCCTGAGAACCAGCCGCTATATGTCGACGCAGTCTTAACCCATTGTTATTGTCACCAATTGTGTCCGTAATAAAATTTGGCGTGTCTTTGTAAAACAGAGCCGATGTCAGATGACCTCGTTTGGGTTCCTCCCCGTAATTCAACGTGGCTTCGATGTAAGCTCTATAAGGGTAGGTGTTCTCGCTGGGTGTAATCAGCGTATCGTTCAGTGAAACGTCGACTTGGGAGAATAAACTGTGCAGGTAATAGTTGATCGGGGCCACCTCTGCGTCAGTGGGTAATGCGCCGCCATTAGCTAACGTAACTTTGGCGCGCACGTGTAGAAAAGTATTGAACAAATCTAGATATTCCTCACCGTTTCCCGAAATTACAAATTCCACCGGGGCTCCGGGGGCTAAGGCGGCCAACGGATGTATCTCCACAAATTGTCCCTCTTCTACGGCTGTCTGCGTTGGTGGTACGCTAAACAAATCTAGACCACTGTGAAGACACTCGCACGAGCTGGGGTGAATAAGCGCCATCATTCAAATATATCAGAGTACCTTCGCTTCTTCTGGTGAGAATGAGAAGGTCGAGCTCGGTTACGGCGTTTTATGCGTTTCGGCTCACCAGGTGGGGCGGCTCTCGTTTTTTCTTCTTCTAAGTCCGCTGCCCGATTGGTTAGTGGTGAGGTGTTCAACCGCTCCCTGTAATAAACGTTGACCAGATTCTTTCGCTCGTTCACGAAATGCCTCGCCAACATTTCTGCCGGCTAACGCATCGCTCGCGACCTGTAGACCGGTCCCAAGCCCTTCTCTGAGTAAAGCTTTGCCTCCAGTTTTTAACCACGGGAGAACCATACGACCGAGCCCGCCGAAAAAACTACCCAAACCATGTCCTCTTTGACTTCTGCCTCCGATAAACACTGGCATCCCATGGCCAGCTTGGTTGCAGTAAAACTCCTCATACATCTTGGGGTTTCGTCGGATGGGTACGTGTCTCACCATTATGTTTCTAGTCAAAATCAAACCGTCTGTGAGTTCGGAAGTGTAGTGTCAACACCGAAGCTCCGCTAGTGAATGGGATAGTCTTACCCTGATCGTTAGTTAAAAGGATTTCCACCGCGTCAAACGAAAAACGGCTCAGGGGTACGTAGTGGGGTTTGTCGTAAATCCTAAAAACAGAAGCATTAGTCCTATCCAAAATAGGCACAATCCGTAACAAAGGGACAGAGGCATCTCCAACCGGTCTCGCCGCTACGAGATCGCAGTACACGTATACATTTTTCATGTCGCTATCCATTTGTACTTCAGTCTCGCCTCGTAGTATTGGGTCAATGTCTGTGGCGATCGAGGCAGGAAAACCTAACATGTGTTTCAACGTCTCGCTAATTCTAACTTCAACCTCCGGATCATACAGATTCAAGGTGGCCTTATTATTGTTAAAATGGAATCTAACTCGGGCTTTTTCATCCACATCCGTGGCTAAAAGCAAACGATTCAACTCGTCGATCAGCGTGTCGGGTGACGTGTATAGACCAGCTGGTAACGTGAGTAGTATAGACTCATCTTCTTTGTTGGGAAAATAATGTATCCATACATCATCCTCTAGCACGTTAAAATAACTTTTGGGAAATTGAATCTCAACCAAACCAACCTCATAACGTGAAGTCAAGTCTATAGTCTGTGGCAATTTGACGAAAAAGTGACCGGCGTTATTGTTTGGGTATATTTTCATCGAGGCATTGCTGGGTAAAGTCACGTAAAAACTCATCCTATCTTGGGGTTAGGTAACATGTAACCCAAACAACTGCTCATTAAAGCGATCCAAAACTTGCCGTCTGGTCCCTCTGCGTTGCTCCGACTCAGATTGAATAATGAGACACCGATGACGACATATATAACGATCATCTGACAGAGGAAAACGATCTCTAGTCGCGGGACTAGTTTCCCAAAAAAAGGCCAGAACGAGGTTCTCGCGGTCTTGGGAGGGGGTGGCCTCAAAACTGGGGTGCTCACGTCTTCTTCAATATCCATCAGTCTCGATATCTCGCTAGTTGTTTGGACGAAATCCAGCTGTTGAATGACGAGTTATAACCGAACCATTTGACTAAATATTCTTTTACACCCCTGACACCTCGCCGTTCCTCCAAAATGGACTCGATTCGATAAACTATCTTGTCGCCGACTCGTTGCAGCTCTTCTTGGTAAAAAGAACCTTTCAATTCCTCACCCGAATCATCTTTAAGGATGTACGTAACCGGTCTTGTTTGGTTTAGTCGGCTGATCGTAAACAACTCTTCTGTCCACGCCGGCGTATAACCCTTTTTAAAAGTTTGTCTGGCTTGGGCGATCCGCACGCGATCACCAGGTTTAAAATAGACTTTTCTACCGACGACGTCAGGGGTCGAATACAAAGTACGCCATACTTCTTCTTGATTGTTCGGGGTAACTTCCACCGGTGCCATCTTAATACTCCGATGATACGAATTGTTGTAGTTGTGGACCAGTTGTTGTATCACGTCGACGTAGCGAAGACTGTTGGTTTTGGTAAAGTAACGCCACGTTTTTTCTTTGAGGGTTCGATTAAACCGTTCGACGATAGCTGCTTTGGTGTCTTCATTCTCCGTAGTGAAGAAATGGACTTTCTCATCTTTAAGAAACTTTAAGAATGTTTTGTTGACAAACTCACTGCCTTTGTCTGTTTGAAAATTTATCGGTTTGCGATTGTTAAAAATTGTCTTTACCGCTGTTACTAAAGCTGTCCCAGTCTTGTTTTTCAACGGAACAGCCCAAGCAAATTTACTAAATACGTCAATACACGTTACTAGATACGAATACCCATCGTTGAATCTTTTTAAACCACGCAAGTCAATTAAATCAGCCTGGAACTGTTGATCGATACCACCTGCAATGGTCGTACGTCGTTTAAATTTTCTGCGCACCGGCTTGTGTAGGGTGTAGCTGTCTTGATGGCCTAACCACTCTTCAATTTTCTTACGACTAAGTTTGGTGCTACGTTGTAAGGGGGCGATTCCACCATAAGCTCCAGGCCGTTTTGGGTCGTAGTAATGTCGTTTTAAAATCACTTCTTTGGCCATGCTTCCCACTTTGGCGTCTTTTTCCTTCTTCTGAGCGAATACGACGATGTTTCTCGCAATTTACTAGCCACCTTTTTTCGATTAGTGGGTGTGACGGGTGGTGACTGAGGTGTTTTGTCGACGATCTCCTCTTTAAGTACAGTGGGTTGTTCGCTGGTTTGTGGTGGTTGTTTAATATCCACGAGACCTAGAGGTACGTGGCTGTACTGTTCTAGTCGAGTCAAATATCGCTGTAATGTTTGTTGGTAGAGTCTAGCCTTGTCTCCGATTGGTAAATCTTGTCGATCCAAAACTAGTTGCATTTGAGTGTCCAATTCTCCCAAGTTATCTCTTAGAGCATCGGGTGGTCTATAAGGTTTTTCTAACAAACGAGGATCCATCAAAATCATTTTCTTAGCCATTTTACAAAAAACCTCTTAGTACAGATAGTATTGGTCCAAGCAGAGCAGATAAGAAACCTCCAGTTTGTAAAAATTGTTTTCGTCTTTTGAGCGAGACTTTCTTCTTGGTAAGGGATCGTAGGATGTTTTTGTAACGACGTATACGTGTCTTCTGATTGGGAGTTAGTGTAACGTTACCTTTTAAAACGTTGTGACAACATTCACAGAGTGTTCCTACCAGCTCGGGTGATGCTGTTTTCATAACAGCCTTGATGACTGGTGGTTTGGCTGTACCTAGAAATTTTAACATATCAGCATGTTTTTTTACTTTTTCTCCCATGTTACTTGGGTACGTAAACAATATGTTGCTCCTCTGGGAAGATGCTTGAACGAAGCCTTAGATTATCTGATGTATCTTGACGGAGATCAATTAGCAAATAACCGTGTGGGACTGAGGTCGCGTCCTTAAAACTATCTTGCACATAGGCAGTCCGACCTGGGTACATCTGTTTGGCTAGATTAACAATCTGAGATCCATCGCGTGGATTTTTGAAAAGCACAATGTAATGAGAATTCAAACTAATGGTTCTGTGTTCTTTGTTCTTGCCAAATAAATTTTGCACGAGATAAAAGACGCTTATATTTTTATGATGAGACTTTTTTGTAAATAAACTAGTTACACGTTCGTCTGTTTCGTTCATGAGGTCATCGATAATCACCAACCGTCTCTTATCACCTGTCCACTGCTCAATATCGGGCAGTCCTTCAACAAACTGAACACCAGTCAGTGACTTGAATAAAGGTTGATATTCCCCGTAACACCAAATAATCTCATCTGGGATAGCTGTGATCATATCTTTGATATGTGTCAGGAAACGTTTGACAAAAACAGTCTTTCCAGAGCCAGTAGGCCCACTAATTAACGCTGTAAACGGATGGACCCAACGTGTGTCCATTGATAAGAATGATAACTGTCACCTACAACCAGTTATTTTATATCAAAAGACACATTGTGAGAATAAAAAAAACGTGAAAATCAAGCATTGTGGGAATAAAAAAAATTTGAGAACCACTGATCAAGAATTTGAGAACCTTTGGAGTAACGTGAGAATCAAGCATTGTGAGAACCACTGGTCAAGAATTGTGAGAGTAATGTAAGAACTCAACCAACATGTATTGAGAATCATTGTGAAAATAAAATAAGAACTCAACCAACATGTATTGAGAATCACTGGAATTTAAAACATACACTTTTAAACAAATTCGTGTGTTAAAAGTTAGCATAAATATCTCTTTTTTTTTTTCTTATATATCATCCTTTAATGTTTTAGTCTAAAAATGTCTCTCTCTGTCTCTCTCTATCTCTCTGTGTCTCTCTATCTGTCTTTCTCTCTATCTCTATCGCTCTCTGTGTCTTTCTCTCTCTCTCTCTCTCTATCGATCTCTCTCTCTCTCTCTCTCTCTCTCTCTTTGTCTCTCTTTTTAGTTATTTTAAAGCTTGTTTTTTAAGCTATCATTTTTGTTTAAATATTCAACTAAACCGTTTTAAAATGTATGCAAATCGTCACATGCTGTGTTTTTTAATCGATATCTTTGCCAGCGCGCGCGCGGGGTAATTTCTTTCACATAGAATAAGAAATAACACTGTGTTTTATTTTCTCTCTCTCTCTCTTTGTCTCTCTTTTTAGTTATTTTAAAGCTTGTTTTTTAAGCTATCATTTTTGTTTAAATATTCAACTAAACCGTTTTAAAATGTATCTGCCTTTCCCTTTTAATATATAAGAAAAATATGTGTCTCAATTTAGTTCAAAATAAGCTACTAAAACGATGTTAAAATGTCTTTTCTCGAGACATCTGTCCATGTCACAAACAAAATGTTTGCTAATGTTACAACTCCAGTCAAGTTATAAACAGCTGTTCCCTGTGTAAACAATTACCAACAGTTTTCACTGTGGATCAATACTTGGCCAGGCCCAAACGAACGACGACTTAACCGTTTAGGTATCATATTACCAGGTGAAACGGACTGTTTCAGAACACCTGCGCAGCGGGTCTGTTTACGGTACGTGACAATTTACGAGAAACTGTTTGCCAGTAATAACAGATGTGTAAGGTCGTTGACCTCGTTACGTGCGCGCATTTTTGGGATATAACGGATGCATTGTTTAAGACGTATCATTCAATTAAGAACCCTCGTTGCGAACACATCTCTGAAAGAAAAGACCAACTTGTTTTGTCATATCAATTGACTGTTACGCCGTACGTATTCGTCTGTTTTATTTTCTTTGTTAAATTGTTAGGCTACCATAAATATCTTTAACAATGTATGTTTTTTTCGTGTGTTAAAATAATTATTTAATAATGTTATTAAAAGTTGATTGTTTGTATTCGGTACTCTGTGTTAAGATGTATATCTTTAAAAATATAAAAGTTTTAGTTGTTAGTGTGTTGTGTTAGGATGTTAAATTATTTCTATTTAAACTTATCCGTGTTTCTCTCTCTCTCTCTATTTAACTGCTTGTTACATATAACACTGTGTTTATTCTCTCTTCTCTCTTCTCTCTGTCTCTTTCTTTCTATCTTTCTTTTTCTTTCTTTCTTTCTTTTACTTTCTTTTTCTATCTTTCTCTGTCTTTTTCTTTCTTTCTTGTTAGACAAGTATTTATGTGAGGTTTATTTGTGTTAAGGTGTTAAATATCTGTTTTTTCTATTTAAAAGGTATGTCGGTATATTCGATTTTTCGCTAGCCCGTGTTGCTAAAAAATCTGTTTCAAAATAGTCTATCTGTGTTAACTCAGATACTAAATTGTTTTATGTTAAATCCGGACATAACATATTTTTGTTCATTTATGTGAGATTACTCAACCTGGATTTCAACTGATGGTGCAATACTACAAACTAAACTCGATCGTGAGGAATATTTTTTCACATAATAAAGAAAATTAAAGAGAACATACCATATTTTTTAACAGTACTATACATGTAAAAATAAAGAGATAATACAATCAACATATTACATTTGAAACAAGTTTATATCTCCATTATTTCTTAAACGTCAGGGCAAATCGTCACATGCTGTGTTTTTTAATCGATATCTTTGCCAGCGCGCGCGCGGGGTAATTTCTTTCACATAGAATAAGAAATAACACTGTGTTTTATTTTCTCTCTCTCTCCTCTCTTACTCTCTCTCCTCTCTTGCTCTCTCTCTCTTTCTATCTTTCTCTTTCTATCTTTCTTTTTTTCTTTCTTTCTTTCTTTCTTTTTCTATCTTTCTTTCTTTTTCTTTCTTTCTTTTTCTTTCTTTCTTTTTCTTTCTTTCTTTCTTTCTTTCTTTGTTTTCTCTCTGTGTCTCTCTCTCTCTCTCTGGCTTTCTCTCTCTCGTTACATGTATGTTGTTGTATTTAATTTTATGTGTGAGTAATGTGTTTTCGTTTCTATTTCACAGATGTCAGCAATCCAAAATGTTTGTGGCCAATGCGGCAAATCATTCACTCGAGCTCGCGATATCGCGAGACATATGCGGACAGTACATGCTGCACCGACACACCCCTGTCGTGTGTGTCCACAAATATTCAAAAGTCGTGATGCACTCCAACAACACATTGAGAATGTCCATGGTCCTGCGGCCCCGAGATCCCCCTCAGTGGGGACCACCACTGCAACGACGGGCGCTATAAACGTCCCACTGGGGACCACCACTGCACCGGCGGGCGCTACAAACCTCTCAGCGGGGGCCACTACTGCACCGGCGGGCGCTATAGACAACTCAGTGGGAACCACCACTGCAACGGCGTCCGCTACAAACCCCTCAGCGGGGACCACCACTGCACCAGGGCACAATCTCACGTGTCCCCGCTGTGGTAAAACATTTACCCGCCTTGACAATTTAGGACAGCACATAAAGACAGTCCATGCAATGCCTCGTTTTTCTTGTGACATTTGCGACAAACAATTTACACGACGCAGCAGTTTACGGGCCCACATAAAACAACAACATCAGACTGTCCCCACACCAACATCAGGTGCCCCAACAGACTCATCATCATCATCGGGGCACCCACAAACATTACCTGCAGGGACCACCACACCATCAACGAGCACAAAGACATCATCTGCTGCAGCAGGCACCACACCATCAATGAGCACAACAACAACTTTGACACTGCCAAGAGCCCCCTATTCAACAAGCCCCATCCCATCCCACCCACCAAAAACAGGCCAGACCAAGAAACGCCCCATGACCAGCATTCAAACCCATATAAAAAAACCCCGCTTGTCGTCAGAAGAAGACTCTTTAGAAGACTTACAGGATGACATAAAACAAATCTACATCGACAACTGGCAAGCCATCAAAACACATTCCAATAAACATAAATACCTGTCCACATTCACTTTTTTCAACAGACCAACAGAAAATACGGACTGGGACAGTCTCTTGCTCCCTGTATTCAAACAACAGACAAAACGATTCAAAATAAACTACAGTTTTCACATCGTCTTAAGACACAGAGAAACAAATGACCTTCGCTTCTTTCACGCTTCCTCGAATAACACAGTCGTCTTAGATCAACCACACTTAGTCAACAACATCACAGATTTCAAAGCTTTTCTCTCACAGTTACACGATAGCGATATTGTCACACAAGCACAATTAAATAGACCAAACACAAAATACTTTGTCGAAGCCATTGCCGCAACCTCGTTCTATCTGTATCATATCCAAGACTTTCCCATTGGCTGCTGCATACAAGACATTCCCTCTTTCATCACGGACAATAACCACATCCATACACTACAACACTATTCCCATTAAAAACCATACAGTGATAACTTGTTTTTTTAGATGTCTAGCCGTTTTTAGGGGTGGTGCCGTTAAGAACGTTAGAATAAGCACGCGCCGATTAGTCGAACAGTGGCAAACACAGCAGGGACTTAGGTCCCTCGTCGATTTCCCCGGGGTTAGTTTAATCGATATGCCCCAATTAGAAAAATGTTTTAACGTAAACATTGACATTTTTGAATTTGACGACGAGGAAAACCTGACCCCCAAACTTAGAGGTAGTGACACTTTTAAAGATACGTTGCGTCTTTTAATGTTTAAGAACCACTTCATGTACATAGCAGATATTGATAGGGCCAGTAACTCTTTTTCGTGTCCCGATTGCGGTAAGTTGTGGCAGGAGTATTGGCTTATGACGCGCCATGAAAAGCGCTGTACCGGCTCTAAGCGAAGAGAAACATTTAGAGGTGGTGTGTATAATCCCCCAGAGACCATTTGGGAATTAATCGAGGAGGAGGGCATAGACGTAGACACAAAATTCGTCTTCCCTTATCGCGCCTCGTTTGACTATGAGTGTTTTTTTCAGAACACTCTAGAGTCAAGTGGTAATACCACCACCTACACAGCCAAACACGTGCCCCTGTCGTGTTCGGTGGCTTCTAACGTCCCCGGGTTTGAAGCCCCCGTGTGTTTTATCACAACGGGTGACCCGCAAGACTTGGTCAATAGGATGGCTGACCATCTGCTCAAAATTGCCGCGGCCTCTTATGAGATTCTGCGTGCGTATTTTGATGGTGTTTGCACACAACTCAAGGATTTAGAGACGATCGGTAAGTCATACGGGCTCCTTGCTAGATTAGAGGGTTATTTGGGGCAGCTACCGGTTTTAGGTTTCAATTCGGGTAAGTACGACGTGAACGTAATCAAACCGTATCTCATCCGATATTTCAGGGAGGAAGACTTCGAATTTTTAGTCAAGCGAAATAATAATTTTATGTGTATTGCCACTAGCGAGTTAAAGTTTTTAGATATAGTCAATTACCTAGCCCCCGGATTTAGCTATAGCAAATATCTCGCGGCGTATAACGGTAAAGAAACCAAAGGTTTTTTTTTGTTATGAATACATAACAGATTTAGCAAAGTTAGACGAAGCCGCGTTACCACCCCACTCGGCGTTTTTCTCCAAACTTAAAAACACTAACATCTCCGCCGATGAGTACGCCGAATGCCAGAAGGTGTGGGCCCAGAACCACATGACCACGTTACGCGATTTTCTGACGTGGTATAATAATAAAGACGTGGTCCCCTTCTTGGCAGCGTTAGACCGACAGGTTAGTTTTTACGCGCGCCTAGGTGTAGACATGTTTAAAGATGCGATCTCCGTGCCCGGTGTCACGTTAAAGTACCTCTTCAAAACCCTCCCGCCCAACGTCAATTTTTCTTTATGCTCGAAGCAGGAGGTAGATTTGCATAACATCTTGCGCCAAAACATCGTCGGGGGACCGTCAATTATTTTTCACAGGTTCCACGAGCAAGGCAAAACCCGCATTAGAGGTGGCAAACCTGTTCAAGCCATTAAAGGTTTTGATGCCAACGCCCTTTATTTGTGGGCGTTAATGCAGAAAATGCCCACTGACTTTCCCGTTAGACGGTACAAGGATGATGGTTTCAAGCACCACAAACTCCACAAATATACCGTGCAGTGTCGCGATTATTTGGCTTGGGTCTCCCACCAAACAAAAGTGACCTTAAAAACCCAGTTTAACGGGCGTGAGAAGGCGTTGGGTGATGTATGCGTTAGGGTAGACGGTTGGGACAGATACTCTCAAACCGCCTACCAGTTCCATGGGTGCCTATTCCACGGTCACCCTAACTGCCCACTAACCGCCGGTCGTGACGTTAACCCAGTCAACAACAAACCGTTGGCTGAGTTGTACGCAGATACGGTGGACACAAGTTCTTATTTACGGGGCCATTGCAACGTTACCGTTGTCGAAATGTGGGAATGCGAGTGGCAGGCGTTGAAGAAAACCGACCCAGCAATCCGTCGTTTTCTCAACGCCACCTTCCCGAACCAGAAACCGTCTTACACGAAATGTCGGTACCCCCTGACAAAAGAAAATATTCTCGCCTCGGTGCTGGACGAGACCTTGTTTGGCCTAGTCGAGTGTGACATTCATGTCCCCGACTCTTTAAAAGACCATTTCTCTGAGATGACGCCCATTTTTAAGAATGTTGACGTCACGAGGGAAGATATTGGGCCTTTCATGCGGGAATACGCCGAAAAACATAAACTCCTGACTACCCCCAGACGGACGTTGATCGGTAGTTATGTGGGCAAAAAGATTCTGTTGGCGACACCTCTGCTTCGCTGGTACCTAACCAAAGGGTTAGAAGTCACCTGTATCTACCAGGTGCTTGAGTATACACCCGTGACGTGTTTCAAGCAGTTTGGGGACACTGTTTCGAACGCGCGTCGACAGGGTGATACTGATCCTGCCTACGCCATTACCAGCGAGACCATGAAACTGCTAGGTAACGCGGCCTACGGCAAGACATTGACCAATAAGGCGAAGCATGTGGATGTCTCGTACACGACGGACGTGGGTACCTCTGACCAAATAAACTCACCCCGCTTTAGGAAAATGACGTTAGTGACTGACGACATTTTTGAAGTAGAGAAACTAAAACAGACTATATGTTGGGACCTCCCCGTTCAGATAGGATTTTTCGTCTACCAATACGCTAAATTACGCATGTTAGAATTTTACTACGACTGTTTAGATAAATTTGTAGATAGGTCAGATTTTCAGTTGTGCGAGACGGACACAGACAGCCTTTACTTGGCCCTTAGTTCAGACAACTTAGCGGACGTTGTTAAGCCCGCTTTGCGACGAGAATTTTATAGCTCCTACCACCAGTGGTTCCCCGCCGAAGTATGTCCCGACCATAGACCCGTTTTCGTCGCTACCGAGGGTAAAACGCGCGCCCTTTGTCAAAAATGCCGCGAACAAGTATTATTCGACAAGCGGACACCGGGCCTTTTTAAATTAGAGTACGAAGGCAGAGGGATGGTTTCCCTCTGTAGCAAGACATATCACTGTTTTGGCGACTACGACAAAACCACCACCAAAGGACTCAACAAACACCACAACAAAGTTGACAAACACACATTCCTAGACGTCCTCAACACACAACAGGCACAGGGTGGGAAAAATATCGGGTTCCGGGTACACAATTCCTCCATCTACACATACGAACAACACCGCAACGCTCTGTCTTACTTTTACATAAAACGACAGGTACATCCCGACAACGTCACCACATCACCCCTCAACATTTAAACTGTCTGTACGAATACACTATTTCTTACGACGTGACGACAATGTGACGACACCCTCAAGGTCTGGCCTGTACCCCTGTGATATTGTAAATATTGTAACAAAACATCTGCCTATATAAATATGTATTATTGTACATTCATATGTGAAAATGTTTGATAATGTTAAAATATAATTATTTTTCAATTGTACATATCACTATGTGAAAATGTATTACGTTAAAAAAATTACACCATATAATTGTATATTCATTTGATAAAATATCAATGTCCATTTTATAAAAATACTGTACATTTTGTAAAAAGACTATATATACTCCTGTTTGATAATACAAAAACACTATTGAATATAAAAACTATATTAACTAAAACGCTTTTTTGTTACCTATATATCGTCTAAATGTTTGTCTAACTATTCGTATAAATGTTTGTCTAACTGTTTGTCTATGTCTCAATATAACTGTTTGTATAATTGTTTGTATAACTGTTTGTATAAATGTTTGTCTAAATGTATATCGTCTTCTTGTTATCTTCCTATTATCTAAATGTATGTCTATGTCTCAATATAACTGTATATATATATATATATATATCATCTTCTTCTTATATAAACAGCCTCTTCTTGTTATATAAAAGTCTAAAAATAATCTCCCCCTTGTTAGCTCAAATCCGCCATCTTGCCACATTTTCCTATTATCTCCCCCTTGTTAGCTCAAGTCCGCCATCTTGTTATCTCCCCCTTGTTAGCTCAAGTCCGCCATCTTGACCCAAATAACCTCCCCTTGTTAGCTCAAATCCGCCATCTTGACCCAAATAACCTCCCCTTGTTAGCTCAAATCCGCCATCTTGACCCAAATAACCTCCCCTTGTTAGCTCAAGTCCGCCATCTTGCGCCGCGCGCCTGCAGATTGCGCTTATATAAAAGTCACGCGCCTGCAGAATTTTTGCTATATAAAAGTCACGCGCCTGCAGCGCGCCTGCAGCGCGCCTGCAGAATGATACCTAAGTCCAACATACCCTACTACTTACGTTATCAGCACGATACATTGATGTCAGTTATTTTTCAAGAGTCTGTTACAACACGAAACACTCTTTACCAATCCCAACTGTAACAACTTGCTCCAGGATCTGTTCTCCGAGCATAATATGATGCATTTTTCCTTCAATTGAGATCACAATGATTTTTGTTTTGGAGCTGCTGATAATCATCTCAATTTTCCCTAGCTCTTCCTTCCAGACTTGCATGTTGTATTGAAGATGTGCCTCATTTAGCAATGAGGGTAACATTGTCGGTAAATGCCAACTCTGAAATGCAGACCTGTCTCATCTTCTACTACCCCACTGAATACCTTTTGGTATCTTCCTTAAGTGCTTTGATGACATCATCCATGAGGAGATGAGGAGTATAGAAAGAAAAGGTGATATCATCTTGTCTTACACCAGTTGTGGTCCTGGACGCTTCCGACTTATGGTTTGCATTTCTCACATAATATCTGCACGTCTTGTAGAAGCTTTGTATAGCTTGGATCAAAGGATCTAGAATGTTCTTCCTTGCCAAACAGTCCCAAAGTTAATTCAATTGAACATTATAAAACGCCTTCTCCAGATCCAAGAAACAAAGATGCACCTCACAGTTATATTCTCGGGCCTTTTCACTCAGCTGCCTGAGTGTGAAGATAAGGTCCTGAGTTTTTCAGTTTGTTTGGAGGCCACACTGGACCTTATCCATTTGTGACCCAGCCAGGCGTCTGAGTCTTTGCCCTAGTAATCTAGAGTAAATTTTACCAGGCACTCTAAACAGGCATATCCCTCTATGATTTCCGCATTGTCGGTTGTCACCATTTTTGAAAATTGCTTTTATAATGGTAATACTTTGGTATGGTCTTGTGGCACCAGGCTGCCCCTAGGACCCTTATGAGTAATAAAGCACCTGCTGCCCCCCTGTACTTAACCATTTCTGGGGTTATACCATCCTGTCCTGCTAATTTGCCCACCTTGATTTTCTCCAGTGCTGCCTTCAGTACTTCCATCTTGATGCCATATTTATTACCATTGGTTTCCTCTTCCGTGATAGTGATTATCATTTCTGAGGCTTGACCTTGCTCACAGTCAAGGAGTTCTGAGAAATATTCTTTCCATCTTTCCATCACTTACTTTGGGGCAGTAAGTAATTTGTCTTGTTTGTCTAATATAAATTTAACAGGGCACTGCTTTTCCTTCTTCATGTTCTTTAGTCTTGTAGAAGCATTTCTCGTCTTAGTGAACATCTTTTCATTGCTTTTCTTCAAATTCTTCCCAGTATTTCTGTTTTTCTGCTAGCACCTTGTTCTTTGCTCCTGTTTGTCACTGTAGTTCTCTGTTTTTTTTCTGCTGTGATTTTAGCTTCTAAGTATTATTTCCATGCCTTTTTCTTTTCTCTTATTTGCTCTTTAACTTCTTCTGTCCACCAACGTGTCTTCGTTCCCTTCTTCCCAAGTCGAACTTCACCACATGCTTCTGCTTCAGCTGTTTTTATGATGTCCTTCTTTGCTTCCGGAGTTATTTTGCACCTGGGACGGAATTGTTTTTGGCTGAATTTTAGAGAGTGAAGTGTTCATCTATCAGTCTAAATTTGTTTGTGAATTGTGTTTTGAACAAGCACATATCAACATGTAGGGGAGTGGAAGGAGAATTGTAATTATTCATTTATTTTGTAGTATTAACAAACATGCAGGTAGTAGATATAAAAACATGCTGAATGTTATTTGAAAAAACACCAAAACATTAGTTGCAAAATGTGCATTTACCAGGGCCAGTTAATGTTGTTGTCATTCAAACTTACTTTTCAGTCTTGCAGCATCAAAGTAATCTATTTTCGAAATACCACAACACTAGATATAGCAAAATTTAGGACATTTATACAATGTATACTGCAGCCACTAAAAAAATTCTACAACACTTAAAAAATCCCAGAATATATACACAACCTTATTGTTGCTTTTTTCCAGCACGTAAACTAGAATAACATCAAATGAAACATTTTCACAATTTATTTACATGTCTATTATTTGATTCAAACTTACGTTTGCAAGGGCCATATCTTTAGATGAAGTCGATGTTTGCCTTCGCATCCCTCACAAAAAAAGATAGTCCTCTTTACATCTACTGGTGTACTGCACACTTTGCAGCGTCTATCATTTTTTGCTCTAACAATAACTTGCTTCGATCTCTGGAGTCTTTCTATTGCATTTGACTTAACAGGGCGGCCAATTCTGGATCTCATCATGTCATCTGCATCAGTCATCAAGTCAGCCGCTGCTTCTATAATCTGGTTAATTAAAATCAGCTTGAATATTTAAGTGACATTGTTGTGTCAGTGCCCTCTTCTTCTTCTTTCTTTGATCCTTATACGCCGACCTTTAAAGCAGTCAGTGGCCATCACGGCTAGTGGCGTCTTGTAGGGCAACAACAAATTGATTCCACTTTACTCGGTCGGCGGCCATCCTTCATACAGTGCCCCAACTCTGGTTCATTCTTTGCATCTTAGCCTTCACAGTGCTCCGCCAGGTTGTTTTTGGTCGGCCTCTCTTTCGTTTTCCTTCAGGGGTCCAAAGCATAGCTGTTCTTGTGATGGCATCGGGATCTCTTCTGAGGACATGGCCAACCCAGCTCCAGCGTCTGCCAGCTATGATGGTGTGCATGTCCTCTTGCTTGCTCCGAGTAAGCAGATCTTGGTTGGTGATGGTATTCGGCCAAAAGATTCGATTAATTTTTCTTAGGCATGTTGTGTGAAAAGAGGACAATTTCGACATTTTCTTCTCTGTAACTCTCCAGCATTCCGCACCATAGAGAAGCACAGAAAGCACACAGCTCTGATATAATCTTAATGTTGTGCTTGTGCTGTATTGAGAGGATTTCCAGATGTTGTTTAGGCTAAAAAAAGCTGTTCTTGCCTTACTCATTCTGATGTTGATGTCTTTGCCTGCCCCGCCGTCTGGTGTTACAATGCATCCTAGGTATGTGAAGGTGTCTGTCTGTACCAGTTGCTGATTCCTTACTGATATGGGCTCAGGGTTGCTCACATTGAGCATCACGACCTCTGACTTCTTTAAATTGATGTTCATGCCCACCTGCTGGCTAAACTTATTAAGTCTATCCGTTTTTTCCTGGATGTGTTGATATGAATGTGCTAGTAGTGCAATGTCATCTGCATATTCCAGATCTTCCAATGTAGCAAATGTAGTCCATCTTATTCCTCTTGGACTGCCCTCTGTTGTCTGGCGCATCACCCAATCTATGACTGTTAAAAATAGAGTGGTTGATAAGGGGCATCCCTGTCGTACTCCTGTCTTCACCTCAAAGGTTAGGTTGCTCTGCCCAACACTACACGTAAAGTTGGCATAGAAGCCTTTTATGATTGACACTATGCAGCTCTGAATTCCATAAGCCCTCAGTATTTTCCATAAACTGTCCCAATGTATGCTGTCAAAAGCCTTTTCAAAATCAACGAAATTAATGTACAGCTGTCTTTGCCATTCTGAGCACTGCTCTATAATGTTCCTGAGAGTGAATATATGATCTACACAAACCTATGTTCTTTCTAAATCCTGCTTGTTCTTTACTCATTTGTTGTCCACTGCTTTTGAAATTCTCTGTATAATTATCCTGCCTAGTATTTTGCTGGGAATTGAGAGAAGAGTGATTCCGCTCCAATTATTGCAGTCTGTAAGATCTCCCTTCTTGGGCAATTTGACAATTATTCCTTTGTTCCACTCTAATGGTGTTGTCCCCGTTTTCTAGACTTGTGCAAATAGTGGTTCTAATAGTTCTGCTGCTAGCTCAGTGTCTGTCTTAAATAGCTCTGTATTTAAGTTATCATGGCCAGGAGCTTTTCCGTTCTTTAACCCTTTGATTGTTGTGATGATTTCTTCTTTTCGTGGAATGTCTGTATTTACATCTAGATCATTTTCAGCCTCAGGAACATTCAATTGTGTCTCTGGTGGTTCCTTGTTCAGAGTTTCTCTGAAGTGCTCTGCCCATCTTGTTTCCTGTCCCTCTGCTGTCGTGATGATATTTCCTTGCTTATCTCTTACTAATGTAATATTGTTTGCACCTCGTTTTCCGCTGATGAATTTAGTTATTGTGTATACTGTGCTTTGTTCATTTCTCAGTGCTGCCTCTTCTGCCTGTCTTGCAAGATCGTCTAGGAAATTCCTTTTGTTGGCTCGGGTTTGGCGTTTAACTTCCTTGTCCAGCTGACTGTACTGTTCGCTATATAGTTGCTTTAACCTGGGGGACTTCGCTTCTGTTTTCTTTCTTTTCATTTCCTTTCTCAGTGTTATGGTGTTTAATGTTTCTGGTGTTATCCAGTCTTGCTTCTTCCTTTCCTGGAATCCCAAGCATGATTTGCTGCTTTCCTTATATATTGTTGAATTGGGGTTGAATTTCTGGTCTATATCATCAGTCAATGTCTTTTCCTGACTTTTGGCAAATTGATATCCTTTCTGAATGTCAGCCGCAAAAGCTTTTCTGGTAAGGGGGTCCTTCAATTGGCTGATGTCCAACCTTTTCTGTGTAGTTACAATTGGTCCAGCCCTTCTTAGTTTCACTTTCAGTTTTGCTACTACTAAATGGTGATCACTTCCCACATCTGCACCTCTTCTTACCTTCACATCTTGTAATGCATGTCTCCATCTACCGTTAATCATGATGTGGTCTATCTGTTTCTGTCCCGACCATTTGGTGATTCGTATGTTAATTTGTGAATTTATTTTTGTGGGAAAAGTGTTCCTCCAATGACCAGGTTGTTAATACTACAGAAACTTTTTAATTTATCCCCATTTTCGTTTGTTGTTCCGCAGCCGCAGTTCCCCATTACTCTTTCATTACATGTATTGTGTGAACCAGCTTTCGCATTGAGGTCTCCCATTACTATAATAAGATCATATCTAGGTGTGTCTTCCATTTATTCCTGCAGTTGTTGATAGAATTCATCCTTGACCTCTTTATCGCTGTCATTCGTTAGTGCGTAGCATTGTATTATTGTAGTATTGATGAATCTACCTCTCAATCTTAATCCTATCAGTCTATTGTTGATGGGTTTCCTTTCCAGTAATGTCCTTTCTATTCCTTTCTGTAGAATAATGGCTACACCTTCATTGTGCTGTCCATCCTCTCTTCCAGAGTAAAGTACCTGTTTCTCCTGTTGCTGTTTTAACTTTTCCTGCCCCTGTTCATCTGCTCTCGCTTATTCCTAGAATGTGTAACCTAAAGTTTCTCATCTCTGCCGTGACCTGTTTTAGTTTATTCGTCTTATTCATTGTCCTGACATTCCAAAATCCTATTTTGTATCATGTTTTGCGGTCAGGACGTCTGTTCTCATGTCAGTGGCTTCCTTTCGGCTTTCACCACTGACAGTCATACGAGCCTCAGACTCCGGATGTCCGTCCCGCAGCATATTTTGTTTATTCGTTGTTGTTTCCGTAACTTCAATTTTTTTTTTACATAGAGAGGGTTGTCAGCCTGTTATGTGTAAATATCATAACATTGGTTTTCTACGATCACTTCCTGGTTGATTTGTTTATGGACGGTTGTCCTTGGTTTAGGAAGTGACGTCATTAATTCTGCTAGCCTTGTCAGCAGACTATAAGATTTTTATGTGGGACAAGAAAGCGTGCCTTTCGGTCTATTCGACTGTGTGGCATCCTTGGTGTCGGAAGCATATGTGTGTTTGCTCCAGAGAGTTGTATTCTTTCCTCACGCTGCATTATGTTGTAACATCAGCTGGATTACGCATACACCTCCGTGTGTAATGCTAGCTTCTTTATGTATGCAGGATTGACAGAGGATGCTGTGTTGTACGTGAGTGACATATTATTAAATAAAAATGTGTGAAAATGTCTACGACATCTTTCATTAGTACGAGACGGTACTTCGACGATATATAGACCGTCATACTGATGCCTTGTGCATGAACATACTCTCATGGATATAAGTTGGAGCTGTCAAATGTCTAAATAAATATATATATTGAATTGCCCAATGTGGCTTTTGGACGTGTATTATCAGGTGCAAGTGAGCGGGCCAGAGGAGGGATTTTGAATGGGCCATATCCCTAGTTCGTCATTCTAGACGGCCAAGCCTTTACGACACTATTATAAGATGTACAAGTAGCTGAGAAGTCTACTTCAATAAATATTATGCCACCTAATCATATGTAACCCCTGGAAGCACCAAAGAGATATTTTAACCCGCATCAATGGGGGCCAAGGCCTAAGGATTTTCGAAGATTTCAAGATGTTCAAAATGGCGACATGTATCGTCTGCACAATTACTTGTACGATGGAAGGGACTTACCATGAATAATTATCGTCATGTGTGCCTTAAGTCGTCATCTAAGAAGAAAGAGACGTAATTTATAAATATCAAGAGTCAAGTGTATTATTTCCACGGAATATGATCAATTTTCTACATGAATGTTGGACCAGAGCGGTGTCCTTTGATGTCAGCTGTATCAAGTGCTAGGCCTAACTTGGGTCTATTTTACAGAGTTTTCAACGTTCCTTGCTTGGAGGAGTATTCAGAAGGATGTTTTATGAGCAACAGATAAGTACATTTATTGATACATACAGGTTGAGTTTAGAATGAGATCTGCTTGCCGGAATTTGAAATTCACTATGTGTGTAATCATTACGTTTATGTGTTTGTAATATAACGGGAGGTAGGTGGGACTCATTTTCTTTATTTCATACCGCTTCGGCAGGTCTATAAAGAAATGAGCGTTCTTTAGGGTAGTATCTGTGTGGTTCATATTGAGGAGCAAGCTTACTTTGCTGTGTATGAAACTGCCTCATCTGAATTTAACAGATCCAATTTTTGTCTAGTTGTATAGTCATGTATGCTTATTGTTTGTTATTATAGTCCAGTCCATTGTCATATTTTATTCAGTTTCTTACATTACTGTTTGTAAAATTGTCATTCTCATCTGACTATCATTTATTTCTTAGATGTCATCATTGTTGTAAAATGCGTTTTGTCTTGTCTTGGTTGTACTAGAGCACCTGTTGAATTATTCGTTACATAATTCATCTATTTATTCCTTGGTTGAATATTTGAATTTTTTTGTGTTAGCTCTTAATCTTGTATCTTGTCATCTTGTTTGTATCGTGGTATTTTTTGTTACTTTGCTCCATATCTTGTATCTACGTATATCTATGTCATTGCATTTGGAGAGTGATTTGAGATTGGCGGAATAAGTATTGAATATTTTGCTGACATATTCATATATATAAAAGTTGAAATATTGTATACATACTGAGAAGCACAATAATTATAAACCATGACTTCATTAAAAGATTTATTGAAGATTGGTAAAGAATTTGCTTTGGAAGGGGAAGCCTTGCAAGCTTATGTGGATAAGGAGATAAGGAGACAAGATGAACTCCGAAAAGAAGAAATGGAATTATCTGAAAAAAGGAGACAAGATGAACTCCGAAAGGAAAAAATACAATTAGCTGAAAAAAAGACATGAAGAATTATCTGAAAAAAGAAGACAAGAAGAATTATCTGAAAAACTAAGACAAGATGAACTAAGAAAAGAAGAATTATCTGAGAAAAGAAGATCAGAAGATTGGCTTTGGAAATGGAAAAATTAGCCTATGATAGATCTCAAGAGGAAATATAATTTCAACAAGCTAAATCTCTAGAGGAGATAAAATCCCAACAAGCAATAAGATTTGCTGAGATAGAACTTGAACAATTAAAATTACAACAGCCACAGATAAATCCTATATTGGGTGAAGGTAGAAACAAGGATCATTCTACTGGTATCAGGATTAATTTGGAGAAATTTAACTCGTCCATAGACGATATTTCGTGCTTTTTGAATAGATACGAGACATATTGTGAAGAGTTTAAAATTGAAAAAACTACTTGGTCCAGTCGACTTATTAACTTATTAGTGGGTGAACCATTAACTGTAGTCTGTACCTTGAGTGAACAGATTCGAAAAGACTATGATGCTGTTAAGCTGATGCTACTTCAAAAGTACCAATTAGATGAAGATGGGTACAGGTTACGATTTAAGTCGTTGTTCCCAGATTAGATAGAGACTTTACTGAGTTTATTGCAGCTTCAAAATTAAATTTTTCTACATAGATTGAGTTATCCAAAATTGAAAAAAAATTTTGATGGATTGTCAGATTTGATTTTAAGAGACAAGGTGTTGTCTTCTGTTAGTGCTGATTTTCTTGCATTTCTACAAGAAAGAAAACCAGAAAATTTGACTAAGTTACAAACTCTCGGTCGTCAATATCAAGTACCACATTCTAATAGGATACTTAGCAAAAACAATGTTAAAGACTCACTGCCAGCTGCTTTTGCCAGGTCTTTTAATGATAATGCACCTAGGTATAGATCGAGTAGTATTGACAAAAATCACAGAGTAAATCAGTCACATAACTATCGCAATAATAGAAGTAGATACAATTTTAACAAATATCAACCTCAAAGAAATTTTAATTCATATAACGATGGAGGTTACTATCTACAATCATCATTTAGATCAAATGAGTGGCAAAACAGAGGAGGATACAACCCTAAATCAGGTAGAGGACAAAAATCGTTTTACAGAGGTAATGATTATCATGGCAACAACAGAGGGTCTTATCATAATAACAATGTCAGGCAATCTAGAAACCCTGAACACACAAATGCTGTTGTCCATGATGTTGATAATAATCATAACCATGATAATGTGGTAACACATGCTAATTCTTGCAGTGTGGATTTATACAACTGCACTAACTGCAATTTTTTATTTCAGTCTCAAGGAGTTCCACGACTATTATGCGGACATCCTTTACCAGTAATGTCATCGTTTGAGAGTACTGGTTCATTGGTTCTTAACAAAGGTTTAGTGAATAATCAATTAGTATCTTTATTGAGGGATACAACGGCTACAACTATTGGAGTACGTAAAACATTGGTTGATAAGTCAGACTGTACTAGAAAAGAGGTTAAATGCATCACCTTTGGAGGTACTGTAGAGTACTACCCAACGGCGGAGGTATTCTTAGATACTCCATACTTTACTGGAAGAACACTTATATGCCTCTTGAATAGCCCAATTGCTGGGATCATATTAGGAAACATTCCTAATATTCATGAATGTACAAAAGAGGATATTGCAAGATGGGAACAACATCTAATTTGTTCAAATGCTGTAACTACTAGAGCTCAGGCTCGTGTTGGAAAGGAAAAACACATACCAAATGTTAATATTTTACCTGAGGATATAAATGAAGAAGTTGATTCAGAGGAAGAAGAAGATGAAACTAATAATGATAATGAAAACCATTATAATCAAGAGATTACTGATGATATTCAGGTAATGAATGATGACAATAATAATGATGATGATATTTTCCAGATGGAACTCATTGATAAGGAAACCTTTATACAAAGACAAAAGGATGATATTTCCTTAAGAAATTTTTTTCACATTGCTCATTTGGATGATGTAATATTTGATGACAATGCAAAACACTGGTATACTTTGAAAAATGGTATATTAAGTAGAAATTATCAAGATGCTAATTCTTTAAAAAAAGCTAATATAGTACCAGCTTGTTTTCGTCCATTTGTTTTACGACATGCACATGACATTTAATGTGCTGGACATTTAGGGGTTGCTAGGACAAAACAAAGAGTTTTGTCACACTTCTTTTGGCCTGGAATAACAAAAGATGTGAAATCGTTTTATCGCACTTGTACGGTATGCCAAAGTTTAGCAACTAGGAAACCGAAACATGATGCTCCTATTCAGGCAGCCGATATTTCCTTGCGGCCCTTCGCAAAGATGGCCCTTGATATTATTAACCCTTTAAAGGTCACTTCAGCCAGAGGTCATCAATACGTGTTGAATTGCATTGACATGTGCACACGTTGGCTTGAAGCAATACCATTGAAAACCATTACAACGGTAGATATTGCTGATGCATTATTTTTGATTTTTAGTCGTCTAGGTTTTCCTGAAAATATTTTATCTGACAGGGGAACACAGTTAGTTTTAGATGCTTTGAAACAGGTGATGGAAATGTTTGGGATTGAGAGATCTCTCATTTCAATCTATCATCCCCAGTCGAACGGTAAAATTGAAGTTCTGAATAGAACATTAAAACAAATGTTACATAAAGTCACCATGAAATATCCACAAAATTGGGACAGAGTTTTGCCAGCAATTTTATTTGCTTACAGAGAAATTAAAAATGAGCATACTGGCTTTGCTCCTTTTGAGTTGGTTTTTGGCGCAAAACCAAGATGCCTAATGTCAATATTGAAACAGATATTAATTGGAGCTGATATGAATGAAGAGGTTTAAACCTCATACCAATATGTGGTCAATTTAAGAAAAAAAATAATTGACGCATGCCAGATAGCAGTAGATTCATCTGAAAAGGCAAAGCTTAAGGCTTGGTTGTTTGTCAACCAGATCGTAAATTACGCCAATTATGGCCTGGTGATGAAGGATACGTGCTATTACCTAATAAAGATAACAAGTTACTTGTATCGTCGAGGGGACCTTATAGGATTGTTGAGAAACTGTCTGATGATGATTGGAAACTCTTTACAGAGCGATACAACAGGAAGCAATCTGATCATCAGAAGCTGTCCCCCCGTCCGATAAGTGTTTCGGCCCGATATACTCCTTTACACTCTAGGGGGGGGCGGGCCCAATTGGGTCGTGACTCCCAAGCGTCTCAGCCTCCTGTTGTCTTGTATCGAAAATGAACCCATATCACTTATGGTAGCAACTTTAATCCACAACTCCGCCAGCCGTGGAGGCAATTGTGAAAGTAACAAAGAGAAGACAAATTATTCCGTTCGTTCCGTCGCACACACTGAGACACCATCGCGAAGCCGACGAGTCTAGCCACTGCGCGTTCGGCACTAAAATTCTGACAGAAACCCCTATAATATACACCGCCTGTTGCCCCTCAGTCACAGCCCGTTCACTAGTACACCAAAAAAACTCAGTGAATTGTGGACTTAGACAAATTCCTGGTGTTTTCTGTACCGCAGCGTTTATTGTCACGATTTCAATTGCCCATTGCGGTTGTTCCACAGCCAGCCTGATGCCTTTTTAGCAGTTTCACTAATCCTCTTCAGTGCCCTTGTTCTCGACTGTCCCATAAGCCCCAACAGTTTCAAAAGATCATACACTGATGCAGCCACAAGCCCTCTTGCGCCCACTTCAACAGCCATGACCCTTGCAGTGAACCCATCGTGTCTCAGATCCGCGGCCAGATCACTATACTTGGCCACTTTGAACGAATGTTGCTCGTCTAATCTGGATTCAAATGGCACGGTCAGTTCAATCAGTATGACCTGAAGCGTTGCTGAAGAATGAAGCACTATATCCGGCCGTCTCCGCGATTTTCTGATACTCTCTGGATATGCCCCTCGTCCAGGTAGGTCTACCGCCATCTCCCAGTCGTTTGCACAGTCAAGAAGAGATGGTAAACTGCTACCAGGATTACTCGGTTTGGGGTGTGCTGACTTTCCTGCCCTCAGAAAGTATGTACTTGCGGTGCTCGGCCTGGGTTTGCTATTCGTCTTCATCCTTGCCAGATCTATTGTCGCAGCAAGCTCATTTAGCACTTTGTTTCAGTAAATGGAAAGGAGAAAACTTTTCATATCAATATGTTGCAGCAGTTTCATACACGTCCACCACATCTTAGACCAGTTTTCGAAGCTCTTGACGAATCTGTCAATCGTCATTCTTCTTTAGCTGTAATACAAGAGGAAAAGGTCTGACTTATCTAATGGAGATGAATCGCTTTTGGTGTTACCAAGTGTTCATGTTTTAGCTACTGAGAGTTGGAAGGATGTCTCTATATCACCAACTCTCACTTGTTATCAGAAAGAACAAGTTTCACACTTACTACTATCTTTTTCTGATGTCCTTAGTGATGTTTCAGGACATACTGATATCGTCGAAAATTATATCATTCTTACTGATTTTCAACCTATTAAGTTGAAACCATATCCTATACCGATAAACTTACAGTCTCAAGTTAAGGATGAATTAGAACAGATGGTGAAATTAGATATCATTTCTCCATCGCATTCTCCTTATAGTTTTCCGATGGTTTTGATCCGGAAAAAAAGATAAATCTATACGCATAGATTTTAGACGTTTAAATTCTATCACAGTTCAGGATGCTGAACCACTTCCTTTATTAGAATCATTATTGGATAGGTTAGTTTCTGCTAAATTTTTTACTAAATCTGACCTATCAAAAGGCCATTGGCAAGTGCCATTAACGGAGAAATCTAAGCCTTATACTGCCTTTGCAACACCTTTAGGACTATTCGAATTCAACTATATGTCTTTTGGTTTAGTAAATGCACCTGCGACCTTCGTTCGCAGGATGTGAAGACTCTTTTCTGACAGAGAAGATCTTATTACATACATAGATGACATTTGTCTTTTTCATCGATCATGGGATGAACATCTAGTGGGTATACAATCTTTATTACATACTCTAAAGTAGGAGGTGGTCTGTTAAAACCGGAAGATTCGACTATTTCAAAGATTCTAAACCTTGATATTCCTAAAACTAAAAAGCAAGTTAGAAGTCTCCTCGGTTTACTCAATTTTTATCGGATAATATTTACCTAATTTTGCAGAGATAATTTCAGTGTTGTCTTCTCTAGTGAAAAAAAAAAAATTCCCCAAACAGAGTCATTTGGACTCACGCATGTCATGTTTCTTTCAATGTTCATTTTCAAAAATGCCTATCTTGAGATTGCCTGATCTTTCCAAACATTTTACTCTCATGGTCGATGCTTCAAAATCATCGATTGGCGGCTCATTAATGCAAGAATGGTATGGCTGTCTGCACCCCACACTTTACATGAGTAGGAAACTGACGCCTACTGAGCAACGGTATCCTATCATCGACAGGGAACTTCTAGCAGTGGTGTTCTGTTTCTCCAAGTTACAGAGATATCTTTTGGGAGCTCGATTTACGCTGGAGACGGACCAACGAGCATTATCTTTTCTCAAGACAGCTCGATTCAAGAATGAAAGGGCAGCTCGAGCATCCTTGGCTCTTCAGCCATATGATTACGAGATTAAACCTATCAAGGGAAGCTTGAATGTTGTCTCGGTGCATGACGCATCCTTTATTACCTGAGAATGCCTCAGATTCTAATCAAACGCACATGTGATTGATAAACATACGTTGTTATGAAATTAATAGGTCAAGAATACTGACATAACTACATGTTCATGTGAACTATTGCACATTTCAAAGGATGAATTTCTGTCTCATGTTTCAAGATTAACTGCAAAAGTGCATCTTCATGTACAGAAACAAGTTTCAAAACTACAGGTTGATCGCCAAGCAACATGATGATGATGTTTTTCTGTACAGCCAGAATAAACTTACATATAATTTCGTTCAATATGTTATCTCCAATACACTGGTTCAATGACAGTCCGTACATACCACATGCATGCTATAAAATGACTACTTGCAGTATATAATTTCAACTCGTGTCGTTCCAGACAGATTTCTTGAATTAAGTATTAACTTTTGCATTAAAGTGACTTCTACATGCAGAAAAAGGGAAGTAACTAGAAAATGACTATTATGTATATTCAAAGGGGACACAACAAATAAATTGCTTCTTAAGTTTAACATGGAAAATAAGGATTTCTATAATGACTAACAGTGCACTTCAAGTATATTCCTATTACATGGTCAACAATCATAGACATTCGGAGTAAGTTAAAACAACACACATCAGTGAACTTTTTCGTGAATATGCTGTATTGAAATGACTTTTAATCAAGAAGTATAAACTGTAAACAGTGACATTGACTATTAAGTAACATTAATTAGTTAATTGGTGATTAATTAAGGTAAACCACATGAGTGTTACATACACATTGGAATTTGATACTTTATTGGGTTCATATATCACATAATATATTTTCACAATACATTACATTGACATATTCAAGTCATGACATTATATTACTTAAATACACACAGTAATAATTATTTTGACATATTGTCGCAGTCACTCATTATGAATTGATTTGTCTGCCTCATATGATCTATTGTCTCTATTATTTAATATTTATGCATTCCATTAAGAGACTAAGGTACTGATATTACTGACTTGACATCAGGTGTTTTGGCATGGTGTGCTGTATGAGTGCGTTGACTGATATATATTAATTTCTTTCCACATGTTGCCTTATGCTTACTATGGTGACCTCACATTTGTGTCAAAAGATGTGTCTTCTATATAGGCAATGGGTTTGGTAATTATATTACTAAATTCCACACCATGCGTGTCTAATTGTCGATTATGGAGCACGAATCTAGGTGCTATATCAATCATGACAACTGTAAGAGTTGATATTATCATCTGGTTACTCCAGTGATTTTGTGGACATTGCCACGGAAATAATGAAAAGTTCCTTTTCATTATTTAAGAGGAGGAGGGAGTAAATGTTATGTGTAAATATCATAACATTGGTTTTCTACGATCACTTCCTGGTTGATTTGTTTATGGACGGTTGTCCTTGGTTTAGGAAGTGACGTCATTAATTCTGCTAGCCTTGTCAGCAGACGATAAGATTTTTATGTGGGACATGAAAGCATGCCTTTCGGTCTATTCGACTGTGTGGCATCCATGGTGTCGGAAGCATATGTGTGTTTGCTCCAGAGAGTTATATTCTTTCCTCACGCCGCATTATGTTGTAACATCAGCTGGATTACGCATACACCTCCGAGTGTAATGCTAGCTTCTTTATGTATGCAGGATTGACAGAGGATGCTGTGTTGTACGTGAGTGACATATTATTAAATAAAAATGTGTGAGACTGTGTACGACATCTTTCATTAATTAGTACTAGACGTTACTTCGACGATATATAGACCGCCATATTGATACCTTATGCATGAACATACTCTCATGGATATAAGTTGGAGCTGTCAAATGTCTAAATAAATATATATATTGAATTGTCCAATCTGGCTTTTGGACGTGTATTATCAGGTGCAAGTGAGCGGGCCAGGGGAGGGATTTTGAATAGGCCATATCCCTAGTTCGTCATTCTAGACGGCCAAGCCTTTACGACACCATTATGAGATGTACAAGTAGCTGAGAAGTCTACTTCAATAAATATTATGCCACCTAATCATATGTAACCCCTGGAAGCACCAAAGAGGTATTTAACCCGCATCACAGCCCTATGCTAAAACCCCCAACCTGGAGGACCAGGGTGTCTGCTTTAGTCTGACCCCTGCCCGCGCAAACCTGTCCAGTTTGGTAGAACCTTCCAGGAGTAAAACTCCCGCTGGCATAACTCTGGGCGTAATCAGGGTACGCAAGCCGCCATACCTCGACAATGTATTGACACCGGTGATGGCAGAGTGCCCTCTGGTAGAGACAAAACATATAGAATATGTGCATTATTGCAGCAAATCTCCACTATCCAATGGTAAACTTTCTTCCACTATTTATTGCTTTTCCTTGTGTGGAGTCCATAATAACTCAACATCTTGTCAGCCTTATCACAACCATTCATGCTCATATTGTAACTATGGATAGTGGATGGTTTGGTTTTTTGCTTGTGTGTAATGTCTTCAGCATTTCCATTTGATGTGACTATCACCACAGGTTTTTTGCCATTTTATCCTTCCATGCAGTACACACAAGTCGGTCATATTTAGAGACCCTGTGCCGGCTTCCCATATGTTTCAAGGAAAGACCTTTCAGAGCAAACGGAAAACCTTTTCTATTGGTCTGGAGTGTCCCTGTAAAACATAATTTGTGTGCAAGAAGAAAATCAACTAAAGCTCTGGTGGTGTAATACCTGTCAGCATAGATGTGGTATCCACTTCCAATACAGCTGAGGAGGGTATTGAAGATTTTAATGGCATGGCCACTGTCAGAATCACACGAGCAGATTTGGTACAAATGCAGTGGCACTGTCTACCAATCCAAACTTTTTTATGTGGTACTTTTTGGGCTTGAATGCATTAAACTGATTATATTTTCAACGTCCCATGAAACCAATAATCGTTTCATCAATTGAAATGTTTTCAAATGGTATAAAGGTACTGTTGAAATGTGAGCACAGCATGTCTATAAAAGGCCCAATTTTGCTCTTTCAATCAACATCTGCATCTCCCATATGAGTCATTGTGTGATATATAGCCTTAAATCTCTGTCTTTCAAACATTTTGATGTAGAAAGGTGTAAACAAGCTTTGCTCTCTTGAAAAGTAGTCACGTATGCTTGGTCTCTTATCCAACCCCTTTGAATTAGTGACTGCAATTAATTTTAAAAATTCCTGCCTATTTACAGGTTTCCAGTTGCTATTCACTGATATTTTGTATCTGGGGTGTTCATATGTAAACGTCTTGTGGCATATTCATTGATGCTTGTGATTATATGTTCCATCACCATTTCTGACAAGAGCCAAAAAGTAATCCAGTGGAGTTGATGTTTCACCAACATATTCTGGGTTTATACCTGGTTCTGTTTTTGTACATTGTGGCTTGTGGATAAATCTAAGTTGTTTGAAGTTTTAACCGTACTTCTACCATCATCAGCAACCTGTGACCAGTCTTCTAGTGTTGTAGGCCTAGCTTTCTTACCTTTTGTTGGGCCAGGCTGGGGCAACGCCCTCTCACCACCTGAATCGGAAGTGTCTGACACTGATGCAGCACTTCCATCATTTGATAAAAAAACTATCACTGTCCATCAAATCATCGTCACTCTTAATGATACTTTTAAGTAAACGTAATGCTTTAGACGCAGACATTTGTCTAGACGGCATAGAACTACTAGGAATATGACTTGCCATATCGCTATACCCACAAAAATATCGGTCACAAAATCGGATCACATCTGACTTGCAAATAAATTCGATAACAAAGAAATAACACGTGTGTACGCCGCCAAACTTCTACAAAATTGACAGATTACACTAACGGAAGTTCAGTTAAGGTTTAGAAAACATGAATTTGATTGCATGGTTAAGTTTCTACATTTATTTGCGAAAATTCTTTAGCAACTCCGCCTAGGCCGGTCCCAAGCCCGGCTGAAAAAAAGGAGGAGGGCGGCCTGCATGGAGGCCGTAAGGAGGCAGCCCCTCCACCATGCAAAGGCACAACAGGCCAATCATCTGTTTGCTTTAAACTATGACTACGAGTAATATAAGAGAGAAAACCGGACTGATTCTAAAGGCGACGAACTGGAACGGACAACGGACTGCGACTTATGGAACTTGGAACACAAGAAGTATAAATGGGAAAGAAGAGGAGATGGGGGAAGAGATGAGGAAAGCAAAACTAGAAATCCTGGCTATTACGGAAACAAAGAAAAAGGGACAAGGAGTCATGGATTTAGATGGCAACACGCTGCTATACAGTGGTGTACCCACATCTAAAAGAGCTAAAGGGGGCGTGGGTTGCGTTGTGGAAAAAAACCAGAAAGATAGTATCAAGGGATGGAAAGTTGTCTCGGAGCGCATTATGGTTGTAAAACTAAAAGAAGGAAAAACCATAGTCAAACTGGTCATAGTGTATATGCCAAATGAGGATGAGAGAGCAGAGGTCAAGGAGAAATTCTTCGAGCTGCTTCAAAGGACAGTGGATGACTGCCTAGAGGAAATTATGATGCTCGGAGATTTCAATGTCAGAGTTGGAAATGACCATGCTAGATGGGGTGGAGTTATCGGAAGATATGGAGAAGATACTCTCAATGACAATGGAAAGCGACTCCTTACATTCTGCAGTGAGCAGAATCTGATCATTACCAATACAAAGTTCCCCTATTAGCGCATACATGCATACACTAGGTGTGAACCAACAAAGAATGAGAAGTCAGTGATCGACTATGCCATTGTTAGGAGGAGCTCATTCAAATATGTTCGGGGTGCTAGAGTCTGGAGGGGGCCAGAGATTGGAAGTGATCACTACCTGCTTACAATCAAAAGAACAACTGAAAGAGTTGCTCAGCCTAGGAACTGCCCAGCATCACGCAAGAAACCAAGTAAACGAACGGAAGAAATGAGCATTAAGACCTACAAGCTGAGAGAGCCAGAAATTAAGACCAGATATCAGGGGCTTATTGCTACAGCGGTGAGAAACACAGAAGAACAACCTGATGACTTTGAAACCCTGTAGCTTAAATTTCAGGACATCATAAAGACAGCTGCTGCAGAAGCATGTGGTGAAGTCTGACTTGGGAACAAGAGAAAGAGGACACCTTGGTGAACAGAGGAAGTCAAAGAGAAAATAAGAGAGAAGAAAATGGCATGGAAACAATACTTAGGAGCTAAAAACTCAACAGGACAAATAGAGAAATATAGAGAATATGTGATACTCAGAACAGAAACAAAGAACAAGGTGCTAGCAGCAAAATAGAAGTCCTGGGAATAATTTGGAGAAAGGCTAGAAAAAGATGCACAAGAAAACCAGAAATTGTTCTATAAGACCCTAAAGAACATGAGGAAGGAAAAACAATGCCCTCTCAAATTTATAAAGGACAAGCAAGGATAATTGCTGACTGCCCCGAAGGAAGTAATGGAAAGATTATTTCTCAGAACTCCTTGATGGTGAGCAAGGTCAAGGATTAGAAATGATAACGACTAGCACAGAAGAGGAAACCAATGGTGATGAAGATGACATAAAGATGGAAGAACTGAAGGCAGCACTGGAGAAAATCAAGATGGGCAAAGCAGCAGGGCATGATGGTATAACACCAGAAATGGATAAGTACATGGCAGCATCAGGCGGCCTATTACTCTTAAGGGTCCTACAGGCAGCGCGGTGCAACAAGACCATACCAAAGGACTGGGAGATTGCCATCATAACACCAATTTTCAAAAAGGGTGACAATTGACAATGTGGAAACCATAGAGGCATATCCCTTCTCAGTATGCCTGGTAAAATCTACTCTAGAATCCTAGAGCAGAGACTCCGATGCCTAGCTGAGCCACAATTGGATGAGGTCCAGTGCGGATTCTGAGCAAACCGAAGTACTCAAGACCTAATCTTCACACTCAGACAGCTGAGTGAAAAGGTCCTTGAGTATAAGAGTGAGATCCATCTTTGTTTCATAGATCTGGAAAAAGGATTTGACAGGGTCCCCTGGAGCAAACTTTGGGACTGTTTGGCAAGGAAGAACATTCCAGCACCTCTAATTCATGCTATACAGAGCTTCTACAAGTTTTGCAGAAATTACATTGTATGTGAGGACAGCAAACCATAAGTCAGAAGAGTTCATTGCCACCACTGGTGTAAGACAAGGTGATATCCTGTCACCTTATCTTTTCATACTCCTCATGGACGATGTTATCAAGTCATGTAAGGAGAGAACAAGAAAGTATTCAGTGGGGTACTGGAAGATGAGACAGGTATGTATTTCAGAGCTGGCATTTGCTGATGATGTTGCCCTGATTGCTAAATCAGAGGCAAATCTCCAATCCAACCTGCAAGTCTGGAAGGAACAGCTGGAGAAGAGAGGGATGGTCATAATAAGCTCTAAAACAAAATCCATGGTGATATCACGAGAAGAAAGAAGACATCAGATTAAGCTGAGAGAACAGGTCCTAGAGCAGGTCGACCACTTTAAATATCTCGGAGCTATTATAGACCGAAACGGAGGCATCAAAGAAGAGCTGGCCACTCGAAAAGCAGCAGCTGGGAGACTTTTTCAGGCCATAAATCGAGGATTCATCAGCAAGAGAGAGGTTGGTAAGAAAACGAAGATGGCTGCATACCGCTCCACCTATGTCCCAGTCTTGACATATGGATGCGAGTAATGGGCAATGACTACAACCCATAAAAGCCAGGTCCAAACCTCAGAAATGAGGTATCTGAGGAAGATGGTTGAAGTAACAAGAAGAGACATGGTCCGCAACCAGACGATTCGTCAAGGCCTTAAATCCCACCCCCTGCAGACCCTAGTAGAACAGTCCCAACTAAGATGGTTTGGCCATGTCTGCAGAATGGGAGAAGATCGGCTACCACGACAAGCATGGGAAACAAAGAGCCAGGGATCCAGACTCCCAGGACGACCCAGAGTCCGCTGGGAGGACAACATTAGACAATCTTTGAAGGACCGAGGACTAGAATGGAACCAGGCCAGGAGGAAGACAGCCGAAAGGATAGTCTGGAGCTCTCTCTTCCAAACCTCTACACCTCACGGTAGAAAGGGAACGACTAAGTAAGTAAGATCTCTTTAGCCACGCTCTGAGCGTTGCCGTTGCACGGCGGTTAGCATTTTGCAACGCCCAGAGTGTTGGTAAGGCGTTTTTCTTTGAGTTAAATTTAAGCCAGATAGTTTCTAGGTCATCTATTCTAGGTTTGTCAATGCTGTCACAATAAGTCCCTGATTTATAGCTCTCTTCGCTTGTATGCCTTAGTCCTCAACTCCCTGCTTGATTATTTTTTTTTTGCGTGATGGTTGGCAACGCCTAGGCCGAACAACTCTTTCAGGTGTTCTTTTAAATATCGGCAGGTAGTGATCACTTCCAATCTCTGGCCCTCTCCAGATTATAGCATCCCGCACATCCTTGAATGAGCTCTTCCTAACAATGGTATAGTCAAATAACTGATTCATCACGCTTAGTTGGTTCATATGTGGTGTATATGTATATATGCGCTTATGACGGAACTTCGAGTTCGTAATGATAATATTCTACTCAGTGCAGAATCTAAAGAGTCGCTTACCATTCTATTTTAGTGTTTCTTCTCCATATCTTCCAATAACTCTACTTCATCTACCACGGGCATTTCCAACTCTGGCATTGAAATCTCTGAGAAGAATAATTTCCTCCAAACAGTCGACCACTGTCTTTTGAAGCAGCTCTAAGAATTCTTCTTTTACAAGTATATCTGCTCTCTCATCTTCGTTTGACCCATACACAATGACAAGGTTGACTATAGTTTCTCCTTTTTTGATTTAGCACCTCAATGAGCTTCGAGACAAAGTTCATTCCTTTGATGCTATTTTTTTGGCTTTTAGCTAAAATATAACCCACACCCACTTTAGCTCTTTCGCTTGTGGGGATTCCACTATAGAGCAGCATGTTACCATTGAGGTCCACAACTCCTTGCCTTTTTTTTTTTTAGTTTCCAACCGAGACAGGATTTTTAATTCTGTTTCCTTCATCTCCTCCGTTAGCTCCTCATCTTTCCTATTTAATGCTTCTATAATTCCATGTTCCGATAATCGAGCCAGTTCGTCAACTTTCAGATCAGTCCAGTTTTCTCTCCGTTGGTTCTTGTAATCGTAATTTATGGTAAACAGATGATTTGTCTGTTGTGCCTTTGCAAGATGGAGGGGCTACCTGCTCACGGCCTCCGTACATGTCACCCTCCTCCTTTTTCAACCGCGCTTAGGACCGGAATAGGCGGAGTTTGTGTCAATCTAACGCTCCCATTAATGTTTTATAACCTCTTTTTCTGAAGCCGTGGTTCGTATGCTTATCATCCAAGACCCGTAATTTGCTAATGTTCGCTCTTCAACAATATGGTAGTGTCTGTGCCTGTTATCCATCAACATATTAGAAGTGAGGTACAGTTTTACATCATGCTGTGTCATTGTTTTCACATTCTTTTAGTCCCACTCCACGTGCCCGTAAGAGTTTCCTTGGTAACGTCCATCCAGGCTGGTGTACCATTATCTTAATTATCTAAACTGTCTTACTGTAATAATCGAATTACTCCATAACGCTTAAACGTCATGTACTCAGTTCACGTTTCCTAAAAAGCAAACTCATGACAGGCAACATTTCCATCGTAAACAAATATCACAGGTCACTCTACCACTATGGCAGAGAAAGACAGTCAATCTTCACTAAGTATGCAATGACTCTCGATCACAATGACTCTCTTTCTCTCTCTCTCTCTCTCTCTCTCACTCCCTCTCTGTCTCTCTCTTTCTGCTAACGTCGTATCTTTCCGGCAGCTCACTGATTATTATAAAATATACACTCATGATTTCGAACTTCTTGTTGTTGAAAGCAATCATCGTTACGCGTTTTCTCACATGACGATACACATGTCACTCAAACACACGTAAATCTAATCTCCTTTGTTCAATTGTACACACCCACAGCTACATTGGTCGTGTAATAAAACCTAAAACCTAACCCACTGACATCTTATTCACTGATCGTAAACCCATCCTACCATACATCATTCGCACCATCCAGAGAACAAGGTTACAACACCCACACAAAACTAACTGTGATACCATCCATAAAGATGTAAAACTGTTAAGTTAATAATGCACACATTTGGCACACTTCCGTGATAACCTGCAACCTATTTAAGCAACTATCGATTGTTCTGAATAAATTCAAACTTTAATTGCTTATTACAGTGTGCTTATTATGAATCATTAACAATAAAAATACCGACTTGTGTATGTCGCTTCCCTTTGTGCGTGTAGCAAAATTTGGTATCACTTGCTTTGTTTGTGAAAAAATGTGTAACGCAACACAGAGCGATACAAGGGTGAAGGGACAGCTAGGTTGGTCTTGCTTTGAAGTTGACGTTGGGCTGAAATATTTGCGTTTCGCCTAAGCCGTACGGCATTGGGAAAGTGTAGGAAGGAGCGAATATATGAAACATGGCCGACCTTAAAATTTGCATTGGCATGAAAGAAAATCTAAAGCTACAAGCGCAAGCTGGGTGGAAAGATATTATAACTGTAATAATTCCTATGAGGAGATAGAGAATGAGTGATTTCCAAAAGGATATTATTCAAATGTAAGTAATTTTTTAAAAAATTAATATATTTCATAGTCATCACATCTGCTAATAGTTAGCTCATGATTTTTAAAAATTTATTATAAATTCATAACTCAACGGATTTCGATAAAACGTGGATAGAATGAACGCTTCCTATTGGGAAAATGAAAGGATACATAGGAAAGAACGAAAGATATGTGTGTAGTGAAAAGAAGAGAAAACAAGTACAGAAGAAGCACAAACCAAGAGATTTAACACACATCTAAGCGGACTCAAGACAGTGCTTTCTCGTACGGGAGAGTCGCCCAAATATAAGGACAGAGCGACCCGTTTAAAAGCACACACACAAAATCCCGACGCCAGAGTGAGAGACTGGAAGACAGCATCTGCAAGAAAAGTTTTTTCCACGCTGCATGCAGGGCAGATATACTTCAGCAAATACAGCCTCACAGTGCGCTTATTAATCCTAGAGGGTATGTAGGTTTATTAAAGATATATGTGTGACTAATATCATTTTATTTTGGATTTTGTTTACGACTTGATTGTTTCAGACATAATAAAAAGGGTATACAGAAAGCCAGTGACGCTAACCAGAGATAACCTCCACCGGCATTGTCAGGAAGCATAACAATTAATTGGTTAGCTAAATATATTATGTCTTGTTCTTACCTGGAAGCTTACGACATACCAGCAAGTACACGAGTGACTTGGCATCCATAAGTGGAAGGCAAAGGTATTTCGTACCCATGTATCATAACATGTGATTTATTCATGTATTTTGTTATCTTCTGCAAAGTAGACACTATCTTATCATGCTATCTCTGTAACATACTACCATGAATTACTCATTTACATTCAAACACTGAAGACATGGTCGCCTCATGAACATCAGTAGTGGGGGAGCTTGTTGGAACACCAAGCAACCTATTACCTTTTGTTCCAGGTTTTATGATCGTTCCTGATCGAGCTCATGATCGAGTGTCTGATCGAGTTCGTGATCAAGTACCGACTAAAGACTTGAGGATCTTTGATCCTGCTAACTGGAGCCTAGTGGTCAAACAATCTTCAACACCTTAGTTCCCCGTAGTTCTTCTTCTTCTTCTTCTTCTTTGATCCACTGTCACTGAGCGTCAGCTCTTGGTGACCTTGATGCCATTATATGGTACTGCGCAGTTCGTATAAGCTGTTCTGAGCTGCCATACAGTGTATTGTCTATAGATGGGTTGTGTGGTAGCAGTTGTTGTCTCAGTCCCTGAAGTGCAGGGCACTGTAGTAGGTGGTGTTCTACTGTCTCCAACGGGTTAGGGCAGTGTCTACATTTTGCTTTATTTTGTGAACTTAGTCTGTTTCTGTGGCCATTTAGTGTAGAGTGGCCTGTTCTCAATCTGAAGATTTTGGTTTGGTACCTTCGTTCGATATCGTTCATAGCATCTTTCTTATTTGGGGCTGTTTGGTGAATGAAGAGTCTCTTTCCTGTCTTAGCCTGTGCCCACGTGTTCAGCCAAACTTCTTTACAGTTGTTTTTGACTATTTGTTTAACTGTTAACATACTCAGTGGGTGATCAATCTGTGGCATTTTTGCTCCCTTCTTTGCCAGTCTATCAGCAACTTCATTTAATGTGATGTTTATGTGGCCAGGTATCCATTGCATGTATATTTCTGTTCCGTACAAGTTCATAATTTTGTGGCATGTTTCTTGAACCTTCTGGATAGTACTGATTGAGTTGGTTTTCCAGTTTCCTATTGCCAAGAGGGCAGCCTGCGAGTCTGAGAACACTACAACATCATTTGGTTCCATTTCGTCTGATTCAAAGAGTTCAAAAATTCTAGTTAGGGTTTTCTGGATGGCGACTACTTCGGCTTCGTAGTTTGTGCACCAGATACCACAGGGACCTGCAATTTTGACGGGTTCTTCAGTACTGGGTGGGATGATTATGGCCCCGTATCCAGCATTTATTACTGTTTTGAAAGCTGACCCATCTGTATAGGCATGGATAATGTCTTCATCGTACTGACAGATGGTTTCCATAGCAAGTGTTTCCAGCAGCGTAGGTATGAGGCTTTTATTTGCGGGTTGTAGAAGGTTTGTACGTATTATTGGTCTTTTTAGTTCTACGTGAGGTGGTAGGTCAGGCACAACTTGAGTAGGTAGTCTAGTCTCTAGTATGTAGTGCTTCCCTGAAAGCTCTTGGTACCTTCTAGTGAAAGATGTCTTTTTAATTCGGTACCTGGAGTTGAGGTCACCGATAACGTTTTTGCAGGGGTCATCTTTGTCAGCTCGCAAGAATCTTTCTGCCGTGATAATGACTGATTTCTCTCTCCTAAGTTCTAGGGGTTCCACATTGGCGGAAATCTCACATGCGCTGGTCGGAGTAGTTCGCAAGCCTCCACAGATGAATCTGAGTGCCTAGTTTTGTATGCGATCTAGTTTCAGTCTGAGTGTTGGGCTAGCAGTGGCTTGCAGGGGTAGAGAGTAATCCATAACTGAGCGCACGTATCCCAAGTACAGTTGTCGTAGGGTGCTCTGATTGGATCCCCAATCAGTGCTTGCCAAACGCTTTATGAGGTTTAGCCTTCTAGAGGCCTTAGCAGTTAGGGACTCAACATGTGTTTTGTATGTGAGTCTGGTATCTAGCTGTATCCCTAGATAAGTCGGATTGTTCTCTTTAGCTAGCTTTGCATCATCAAGTTTTAAATCCAATTCTTTCTTTACTGTTTTGTTGCTGAGTGTGAATATAGTGTAGACTGTCTTACTCGTGTTTATCACCATTTTCCAGAAGCTGCAGTAGGTTGTTAGAGCAGCCAGTGCACGGTTTAGTTTCTTTTGCAGTTGCAAGTGGGACATCCCTTCTGCCCAAAAGACCAGGTCATCAGCAAACAAGGCGCTGGGTAATTCAAGGTAGTGTGCCAGATCGTTTATGTATATGAGGAAGAGGGTGCAGCTTAGGGCTGAGCCTTGTGGGAGGCCTTCTTGGATGGTTCTTTTCCCTGATGTTGCTCCGTTGACCGTTGTGGAGATGGTTCTATTTGTGAGGAAATCTTTTATCCAACAAAACATTCTTCCTTCTATGCCCATCTTCTGTATCTTGAAAAATAGACCGTCTCTCCATACTCTGTCATATGCCTGCTTGAGGTCTACGAAAACTGCGGGCACGTGATTTTTATCCTAGAAAGCATCGGCAATATGTTGTACCAATCGGATTACCTGGTCAACAGTCTGTCTTCCTCTTCTAAATCCTGCTTGGTTAGGATGGAGGGCTTTTCCTTTCTCTATCCACCAGTAGAGGCGTGCATTTATCATACGTTCTGCCATTTTCCCAACGCACGAAGTCAGGGACATGGGCCGGTAGCTACTGACTTCGCTTGGTGGTTTATCTTTTTTGAGTATTGGGATAATGTTAGCCGTTTTCCATCCTGTAGGTACAGTACTGCTTCTCCACGTCTTGTTTATGAATTCCAGGATCGTCAGCAAGCCTTTTCCCCCAAGTTTGACTATCATGTCGTTGGTAACCTGGTCTGGCCCAGGTGCTTTTTTGGGTTTGGTCTTTAGGAGACTGGATTGCAATTCAGCTAGCGTAAATTCCTGATCAAAGATGCTGTCCACAGCCTTGTGTGCTTTTAGCATGCGTTTTGTAAGTGTCTTGATGGCTTTATCTAGATTGGCTCTTTTGTATGTTTTATTGACTTCAGCTAAGAATCGATTTAGTACTCGTGCTTTCCCTCTGTTGGAGGTAGCTGTGTTACTGTTTGGAAGTTTTATAGGGATTGGGTTTCTCTTCTGGGATGTCCCTGCCATGCTGTCAATGAGTTTCCATGCTTTCTTCCCTTCTTTATTTAGGTCTAGGTTTTCGCATTTTTCTTTCCAGGTTTCCATTTTGGCTTTTCTGCTCGCTAGCTTAACCTGTGCAGTGAGTCTGTTGTATGTGGTTTTGTTTTCACGGCTAGGATTTTTCTGAGCGATTTTCCGTGCCTTGCGTCTTAGTTGTACTAGGTGTTCTAATTCCTCATTCCAGAAGATGCTGTATTTGACACGACTGCCTTTGGGGATTGCCTGTTTGGCTGCCTGCAGTATGGCTGTAGAGATCTGATCGTTCAAGGTATTAATGTCTTGGTTC
The DNA here is from genome assembly GCA_024509875.1 of Oreohelix idahoensis. Classification (NCBI taxonomy): domain Eukaryota; kingdom Metazoa; phylum Mollusca; class Gastropoda; order Stylommatophora; family Oreohelicidae; genus Oreohelix; species Oreohelix idahoensis. The sequence continues at coordinate 375,745 of JAMPIV010001486.1, forward strand.
ATGTCTATTTCAGTGAGAAGCTGGTCTGATATGAGTTTGTAGTGTTCCCAGTTTGCTCGAGCATAGTTCCATTTCGGCTGTCTTTTGGTTTCCCTTTTTGTTTTACCCTGCGAGATGGTGGTGAGGATGGGTAGATGGTCGCTTCCTATGTCCTCCAATACCCTCCATTTATACCGGTTGGTGAGGTCTGCAGACATAAGTGTTAGGTCTGGTCGGCTACTGGTTCCGCTAGCTTTATGGTAGAGGGTTGGTGGGGATCTTTCGTTTTGGAGGACTATAAGGTTGGAAGTGTTACATAGCTCTTCTACTGCCTGGCCTGAGATGTTGGTGTCCTGGTATCCCCAGAGTGCGGAGTGGGCATTGAAATCCCCTGCTATGATTGTTCTCTTTCATTCGATATCATCAAAGTAGATTCCATTAGTTTCTCTGGGGGGTCTGTATATTTGGAAATGTCCGTCACTTCCCCAGACTTTCACTCGTTGTATGTCAGTTTCATCATCGGTTCGAAGACTTTCGACTTCTGCCTGTACATCATTCCTTACCAAGGTTAGGATTCCTCGACAATTATTATGGCAATTACATTGTTCCCCGTAGTTATAGGGCGGGCAGAAGGAAAGTCTTCTTGATTACCAGTGTGTCTCAGAAACCGTGAACAGACGTGACGTAATGCAAGTTGAGTTTACTCAATCCTACAACCTGTGAGCGTTCAAAAGAGATAGTAATGATGAGAAATGCTAGAGACTAAATAGCAAGAGATACCAAAACTAATGTGACAGACTTTATAATTTTAGTGGAAGATACATCCAAGCCTTTTTACGATTATTTATTATACTTTGTAAATATAAATAATCATACATTTTACCATCTTCCAACACCCATTTCTCATTACAAGGCTAGATAGATGTACATAATAAATTATGAAATTGTACTCATTTGACTTGTTAAATTTTTAACTGCTAAATATTGAGTTACGTTTTCTAATTTAATTATATTTTCACACAGGGTTACTTTAGCGAAAGAGGCGCAGTATACTTCTGAAGCCTAAATCTATTGTCCAGCTCAGAGTATTCACAGCCGTAACTCAATTGTGATACCAGTGTAATTCTCTGTCGCTGTGACTTCATACTTGGAAGCTAAAGAAAGAAGGTTACAAAGAGCTCATGAGTTAAGTTTAAGGGAACTTGATCTACAGGGAGCAGCTAGCAATCATGGTGCTAGTTCACCTCACTCTGAGAGTAGCCCCAACCAGAGCACGACAAATGGAGCCATGAGTTTCCACCTGGATTCATTTATTTATAAAGAAGGACGCCATTGAGTCGTACCTGGATAGATATGAGAGATTAGCCTCTACCTATGGATTAGAAAAGGAAAAATTGAGCCTTAAGCTATCTTAGGGGCTAAGGGGAGTTTCATACGATGTTTATTTAAAACTCTCAAAGGAAGACCAAAAAAATTATGAAATCTTAAAACAAGCTTTACTGGTCAAATACGAAAAGAATTCTGAATCTAATATAAAGAGATTCCGAACTGCTAAGTTACTTCCATGAGAAAACCAGTTTTCTGCCAGATTGGAAACGTATCTGATAAAATGGACTAGCTTAGGAAAATATCAAGATTTAAAAGAAATGATCATATTGGAACAACTGAGAGAATCCATGCCTCAAGAAATGAGGAAATTTCTTATGGAGCAAGGAGCATAGAGATTGGAAGATATTTTAACCAAGGCTGAGAGATATCAAGCAGCTGTGTTAGAAGTATCAGGAAATAAGAAGAAGCAGGGTAAGAACTTCACAAAACTATACCAAATATGAACACAAGGACAATTCCAACAAAAACAAACAAAGAACTGATTATAAAGACAAAAACCCTCTAGGATCAGATAAGAAACCTTCAAATAAGGATAGGAAAGTGATGTAAAACTTGCCAGTTAAGTAACCAGAATACTCGAATGCAGAAGAAGAAACCCTCCTCATCACGCTGCGTGTCTTACAACAGGGAACAGGGGAAGGAAGGACCTGGCAGATAGTCAGAAAGATCTCCATCAACCCGCTGTCTGTGAGGAAGGGACATTGAATGACACCTAAGTACTGTTCTTATATGATACAGGCTTGGACTTTGACTCAGTAGTGGGCTCTTCTCTGGTGAGTCCTGAACAGATAACCACAGAAACCGTGGAAATCAGAGGACCAATCAAGTGAGCAGGAACCATGACACTGCCCACAGCTCGAATCATTATAAGATCTCGCTATATGGAAGGAGAGAGCAAAGCAGCAGTGATGGGCAACCCTATTTACCCATTGATACTGGGATGCAGATGTCTTTCTAGGAGAACCTATAAGACCCATATTGATGGCAACAGTCCATACCAGGGCAAGCTCTAGGAAAGAGGATGGCACTATCATCAATACTCAACCAGAAGAGATGAGAAAGGCTCAAACTGCTGACAGCACATTGAAGCCTTGCTGTGAGCGTTCAAAAGCGATAGTCAATGATGAGAAATGCTAAAGACTAAATAGCAAGAGATACCAAAACTACTGTGACAGACTTTATAATTTCATTGGAAGATACTTCCAAGACTTTTTACTATTATTTATTTTATTTTGTAAATATAAATTATCATACATTTTACCATCTTCCAAAACCCATTTCTCATTACAAGGCTAGATAGATGTACATAATAATTTATAAAATTGTACTCATTTGACATGTTAAATTTTTTAACTGTTAAATTTTGAGTTACTTTTTCTAATTTAATTATATTATCACATAGGGTTACTATAGCGAAAGTGGCGCAGTATACTTCTGAAGCTTAAATCTATTGTCCAGCTCAGAGTATTCACAGCTGTAACTCAATTGTGATACCAGTGTAATTCTCTGGCACTGGGACCATACTTTCTAGAGAGTAATTCTACTTCTGCTCTACCACCATCATAACACTAGAAAAACCTTTCGCTACAGTGCGTTATTACTATTAGGTGATCGTTGCCTCTTTCTGTTACAAAAAGTTATTTAAATTATTTACAATCTCAGTTTATACTATTGACAAAACTATTATTCGTTTCTATTTATGTTTGAAGTCATTTTAAAATAATGTTTCTCTGACAGCAGCACATTCTCACATCTGTAAATGTCTTTATCAATGTTTTTAAAAAACTTTGATTCATTCTGCAACAAATGAAAAAATTCATGGCAGAATGAATGGGAAACAAATAGCCTCCAAAAAATTAACAAAATGTGGCAAAGGATAGAAAACCTTCACCACAGATGCCAGAATAGGAGGCAAAGTCAAGATAAAATAAACTCCACACATGGCTACAAAGAACTTGACACTTTTCCAGAAGGTCGTACCACTGTTTCTAGAAAAAACAGCGACCTCAGGGTCTTTTGCTTTCGATCTTCTAGCCACGGCTGATTTTTAATATGTATATGCAAGATGAGCTATCTTGAAGTAAAAAACAAGGACTATCACAAAGTTAATTACCATTACTGCTTTATTTATAATAAAGCTTGCAAGAGGTGGTTGTAAATTTATACAACTTTTATTGTAATTTTTGTTAGCGTACATAAGAGCAGGTATACAATCATTAATTAACGCAAACACCCACGTACAACAAATTATTTTGAAAATACGCTTGTGTGTCATATTCTTCTTCTCCTTCTTCTTAGATCCTTAACCGCCGACTGTCAAAGCAGTCAGTGGCCATCACGCTTGGTGGCGTCTTGTAGTGCAACAATAAATTGATTTCACTTTGCTCGCTCAGTGGCCATCCTTCGTACAGTGCCCCAACTTTGGTTCATTCTTTGCATCTCAGCTTCCACAGTCCTCCGCCAAGTTGTTTTTGGTCGGCTGTTAAGTCTATTTTCGCATAGGTGTTAATTGTGCGAGACTTAACATAGCTTGATGCCAGTCTAACTGTGCTCGATGCACTATGTGTGCGCATCTGAGTAAATATATTTTTAATTAATTACGTATCAATTGTTGCACTAAAGAGCACAACTTGGTGCGATCGGTGTGGATTGTCGCCTAACAGCGCTGAGGCTGAGAGATGTAAATAGCCGGTGGTCAAAGACGGTTGTATTCCGGGATAGTTGATTGAAAGTCTTTACCCCCATGTCGTGAGAAGACTTCATGTGGTATTTATGATGCTACCTTTATATATGAAGTGTTAGCCATTGCCAATTCTGGCCCGTATCGTTTGTATCCAGTATCTTAATATAATACCAGTTATGAATTTCTAACAAGATCGTGTTAGGGCTTCGGCATGCCTCTTCATTGCCTGCCGCTAGTGAGACCATGTCCGCTACTGGAATAACTATTGAATTATTACACAGATGAACCTTTCAGTGAAGATATCCGGCATTATTGAATATTGATCAAATTCGAATAAGAAACGTACAAGAAAATATTTATTATAATACTCCCGACGTCCTTGGGACATCGGTAGTCAGTCGTTGAGGTCTGTCTAATTGGACATTGACAATTGTAAGTGATGTACTTTATCTGACATGCCAAATTGGTGATCTTCTGTTATTCGTCCACAAATAAAATGTGTCGTCATTGATGTCCAGCTACTGGTTCTGGAGTTTTACTTGCCAGTTGATCAATTCTTATGATCATAATATTATCATAATGTTAGTTGTTGAATTTGTCGGCCCCTTGTAAGCCCGACCAAAAGCTGATAACTATTAAATCAGGAAAACTTTATTGACAGTGCAATTTCTATTCGCGTAAAACACGATCTAACAACTGGTGACCTAACAGTTGAATGCAGATCTAACATCTGCTGGTCCAGTCCAAGGCGACAACAATTTTTTTTACCTCATAATCAAGAACATTTTTCGAGAATTAATACAACGAAAATATCAAGTTCCGTACCATGGCAGATTTGTTTTTGTCAAATCATCAAGATCAAGAACACTACTTTTCTCTGAGAAGTCAAATTAGCCGTCATAAAGTCTGACCTTCAAGTGAGCCAAACGAACATACTTTGCCAGGATCAACCTTGAACTTCTACCAGTTTTATAAAGCTCATCATGCAACACCCGAGATCTTTCAACACTAGCTTTGCGAGGACAGGGACATTTTTCTCATTTTTGAAGATACGTGATGACTGACTGTTTGTATTTGTGCCACCGTTGCATGTTTTATGTGAGCCTTTGCTTAATATGTCCACAACTATCGTACTTATATTAATATTCTATGTTATATGTTCCATGTTTACTGTGGGTTGGTTGGGTTGGCGACTTACGAAGGGAACATCCCAGATTCAACACCGGGCCTTCGTGAGTGTTCTGTATTGACCATTTTTGCAGACTTCCCACAGTGGAAAGTTCCAGCTTATGTTAGCTGAAGGATTTTTTTAGTCCGCTGCGTTTCATTGTCTGTAACAACTAATTATTTAGTCGTGACGTTGCGTTATTACTATTGTTATCGTTATATTTTTTCTGTCCGTACCTTAGTTTTATAATTGACTATGTTCGTAATGGTTGATCTTACCTTGCTATCGCTCAGTTTTATACACATTTCATGTTTATACCTTGTGTTGTCACTTGTCTAGTTCTTATTCGCAGCTATCATTGCAGGCTTTGCAATAGTTTTCATCTTTATTTCTGCTTTATTATTTAGTTGATTTCTGCGAAAGTTATCATTTGTTCCTTGATATCTTGTCTTTGTCGCTGTTGTTCTCGTTATCTTCATCATGTATATCTTGTCTGCTATGCTATTTTAACTTTTGTATAACTGCATAATTTAAAGATTACTTAATAATTATTATAATATAGTATCAATTTCGGTGATTATAGAAATTGGATTACAAGTTTTCTGGACATAGAACTTGTCACTCAGTAATTAAGGAAGCAATTTTTTAATTCCTTACTATATATTTTTCGACTTAGTTAGTCATAATATTGGTTAAAATGTCGACAATGGATTATTTTGTCGAGCAAGGCAAAGCTTTTGGCTACAAAGGTGAAGCTTTAAAAGAATTTGCTATGACCGAGTTGGCAAAAGCAAAGCAAGAATTAGCTGAAAAGGAAGCTAAAGCAAAACAAGAATTAGCTGAAAAGGAAGCTAAAGAAGAGAAGAGAAAAGAATTAGAGGAGCAAAAAGCTGAAAAGAGGCGTCTTGAAGATTTAGAATTGGAAGAAAAGAGATTTCTTGCAGAGGAAAGAAAAATGCAATTTGATAGAGAGACGGAGGAGGCAAAGGCTAAGGATTTTGCACATGAAAAGGAAATGATGTTCCTTCCTTTGGAGGAATTAAAATTAAGGAATCAAAATGGTAATAACAATAACTCCAATACTTCTGTTACTTCAAGAAAAAATAACGGTAACGATAAATTTAAATTGCCTATATTTAATCTAAATTGTGATGACATAGCATGCTACCTGTCACGCTATGAAAGTGTATGTGAGTCACATAAGTTAGATAAAGCACAATGGAGTGTTATGCATATGGAATTTTTAGCTGGAGAGCCTTTAACTATTATAACCACATTGGAGGAAACTCTTCGAAAGAACTACGATAATGTCAGGGTTGCTCTACTAAAAAAAAAAAGCTTGACGAGGAAGGATATTGTCTTCGTTTCAAATCCTTACTGCCTGAAACTGGAAAGGATTTAGCTGATTTCATAGCCAATATACGCCTAACATTTAATAAGTGGATTGAGCTTGTCACGTAGCGTTTAAAGGATAAGAGAATTATTTAGAGGAAATAATAGATTTGATGTGGAAGATTTGGCTCAAGGAATCCCTGCTGGGTTTTCCCACTTCCGAAGGGTGACGAAGAGGGTAAATTCTCCTAACTCGACAGGTCTGGAAAAGATTATAAGGAGATATTTGGTCTCTCGCTACCGTCGTCCCCTTCTCAGTTATCTATTATTATTATTCTTTAATTTATATTATATTTTACGAGCCCCCCTCCCTTATAAAGAAAGATAAACATAGACAATATTCAACATCTAATGGAAGGAACAAAGCGTGGGGTACAGTATATACACCCAATTGGTTTATTGCAATAAAATGAATAGATGGTGAATGATAGTATTGTCGATGGAATTAGTGTCTGCTGTATGTATTATGTGTCTCACAATTCAAGTGTTTTTCATCATGGATGACTAAACTAGGCATTGATGTAGTGAGTTCCCTTTTTCGTGGACTTAGCTTTTCAGCCCCCGGCTGATAGTGAAGTGTGGTTAGTTCTCCGGTCTCCTGACGTTGCCCCGGTAGGTCTTGAATGGTTCGGATTTGCCTTCTCTGTGCTCGACTCCGTATTCTGCGCTGAGATTGGACTGTCGTGCAAGGCTCCACCATAGACTGAAGACAAATACGACGGCTTCATTAATTTTCTAGCTTTAGAAAGCAGTCTTTCCCTAAGCCGTCCCTCTGCCAGTCACCTCAGATTTTAGTCTCTAACATCATATGTCTAGAGTCTAATCTTGAATTCAAGTTTCTCCTGTCTGTCCTTTATTATATTTCTCTGCCCCAGTGGCAGTATTATAATTCTTTAGACTGATTTATCGTCAGCTTAACCCGATGAATTATTATAAATGTCAGTTAAACCCACCAAATTTATCATAGAAATGTCGGCAACAGTATTCTAGTTCTGTGCCTCTAGCCTAATCGTCATGTCATTATGATGAATTTAACAAATAATTGGACATCCGTGTTTTAGAATTGTCTGACAACATTATCACACACTTCATGTCTGGTCGCATCGTCATATAATTTATAATGAATATATGTCACGGTCTGTCAACATTATCGTTAATATTAATTTCCGTTAGTCTAAACGTCGGGTCGAAATTAATCAAATAATATGGAAATTAATAGATATATATATATATATATATATATATATATATATATATATATATATATTCCCGTTATACATTATTATGAACATGTACATATCCCGTGGGATCATAAAATATACCCGATCACATGTGGCTGGATGTGATCGTAAACAAAAATATGAATAAAGTAAACATACCAATCTTGCGTCGATTTTGCAAGGTACTACACATTTCATCACATTATATTCTAGCGAGATTTCACTTACCTACTCAAAGATGGACGCTAACCCGCAATTAGACACGTGGCTTCAGTGCTTTTAATGCGAGAATTCGCCGATCTGGGTTAGACTTAGCTGTCTTGAGGGTTCCTGTGCAAGTGACAAAAGGCGGGCTTTGCCGCCTTTTAGCGGGACATTTCCGCTTGGACACGTGATCCATAGCGTGCATCATGTGACATTAGCGTCAAATAGACGCTCCAATCAATAGCGTTAAAAGTCACGTGGGGTCTTCCTAAAGTGGCATAAACTGGTTTTATCAGCTTAAGCAGTCTTAAATTAAAACAGGTTCCTAGCTACCGAGGTCATTGGTCAACAATGACGTCGTATCTAAAAATAGCGAGGAGAAAATACTGAATGCTAGGAGAATTTCCGCCAGTGACAATTCCCGGGACTTTGCGATCATGCATTGAGGATGAGAAAAAACGATGTCCGTAAATAATAAAAAAAATGAAGAGAAGATTGGGCAAGTTGTCACACAAGCCCCTCCTCAAGTTTGACGTTCCGTCCAACTCCTCTTGTCCTGTCTTCCTCTTCTTTCCAGTTTCTCATATCTCCTCGGTTGCGTCCGGATGTCTGCTCAAAAAATCTGCCCCTACGTTGTTCTTCCCAGGTATGTATTCTATGTGAAATGAATATGGCTGCAACAGTAGTGACCATCTCATAAGCCGGGCATTAAGGTTCTTCGACGCTGCAAGAAATATCAACGGTTGGTGATCACACTGCACCGTGAACTTTTTCCCGTATAAATATGGTTGAAACTTCTGCACAGCCCATATTAGCGACAGACATTCTCGTTCGATGGTAGAGTAGTTCTGTTCAGCAGGGTTCAATTTCCTACTAGCATATGCAATGGGGAATAGAGTTGCAGAAGGTCTATCACTAGGCTGCAGGAGAGTGGCTCCTATCCCTATATTGCTAGCATCTGTTCGCAGCGTAAAGTTCAGAGTTAAGTCAGGCAGTCGCAGAATTGGCCTAGCTGTGAGTTTCTCCTTCAGCAGCGTGTAGGCATTTTCGCACTCCGCTGTCCAGGTTACTTTGTCCGGGTTCCCATTCTTGGTTAATGCGGTCAGTGGCGCACTCAGGGTATTAAAATCTTTAATATATCTCTGGTAGAAGCCACATAGAGACACAAATGACCTTACATCCTTTTTAGTCTGGGGTCGTGGGGCCCGCTGTAACTTCTCAATATTACGCGCATCTGGGAACATGCATCCATGCGAGATAGTGTGTCCCAGGAATTCTAGTTGCTCGCAGGCAATTTGACATTTTGTAGGGCGAGCGGTGAGTCCTGTTTCTCTAAGTCTTTCGAAGAGTAGGGAAACTGCGTCCAGGTGCTCCTCAAAGGTGTTCGTGGCAATAAGTATGTCGTCCATGAAATTACTTATCCCAGGGTGGTTCAGGGGTTCCAGTAGCTTCCTCATCATACGAGTAAAGACGCTTGGGGCGTTGCTTAGCCCAAATGGCAATACATTAAACTCGTAATGGCCTTCAGAAGTACTAAATGCTAACATATGTCGAATTTCCTCTTTTACCGGGATCTGGTAGTACCCTTTGCTAAGGTCTATCTTCGAAAAGTATCGTGCTCTACTCAGCTTGGTGAAAAGCTGATTCTGATCCGGTAAGGGCTCCGCTTGAAATTCCGTTACAGCGTTGAGCCTTCGGTAGTCTATGCAGAGGCGATGTTCTCCTGTGGATTTTCTAAGCAACACTACACTCGCACTATAAGGCGACTCTGATTTTGAGATAATATTTTCCTTAAGCAGGTACTCGATTTCCTCACTCAATGCCTTTGCTTTAGCATAAGGAACAGGATAGTTCTTAACTCGTACCGGGGCGAGGTCTGTTAGCTTCATATCAAATTCTATCAGGTTGGTCATGCCAGGTTTATCCGTGAGTGTACTAGTGTGTTTTCTCAACAACTGTTGAACCCGTGCCTGCTGATCCTCCGTTAAAGTTGAACTAATCTGAACATCTTGATGAGTTTCGCACTGACGAAGAGGGTATTCACAGGAGGTCAGGGGTTCTGCCTCAGTTTCCGTCGCAATAGCCAGTGTCAGGAAATGTGCTGGTTCTGCACCTGGTCTTTCATAATATCGCTTCAGCAGGTTTATGTGGTAAATTTTCTGCTTCCCCTTTATGGCAATCTTGTAATTGGTGCGCGACATTTTCTCAACAATTTTATATGGACCTCTCCACCCGATTTGCAATTTATTATTGCTACTGGGCAGGAGTAATAATACCTGTTCTCCTACTTCTAGCTCCCTATCCTTCGCAGTGCGGTTGTAGTAACGCGCATGTTTACGACGGGCACGGCGTACATTTTCCTTTGCCAGTTCCCATCCTGTTTTAAGGCGTTGGGTCAACTCCTTCACGTATTGGGATGCAGAGGTGACCGTCTCATCAGCTTTATCATCTGTCCAAGTACGTAACAGTGCCTCTAAAGGTCCTTTTATAGGTCTACCAAACAGCAATGTGGCAGGAGGCATCCCAGTAGAATTGTGGGGTACTTCGCGGTAAGCAAATAGTGCTGCGGGTAAGTATTGATCCCAGCTCTCTGGTTTTTCCTGCGCAAGTTTCCGAAGGATGGAAATAAGGGTCCCGTTAAACCGCTCCACCTGGCCATTTGCCTGGGGGTGGTAGGGAGAGGTGTGGATATGTCGGGCCTGAAATATCCTAAACACTTCCTCGGTGAGTTTTCCTCGGAATTGGGAACCATTATCTGTCAGGATCTGTGACGGAAACCCTAGCCGAGTAAATATGGTGAGCAGAGCCTCAGCAACATGCTTAGAATCACAGGCGGGCATAGCAATTGCCTCTGCCCACATGGAGCAACAATCCACTAACGTGAGTATATAACTGTTTCTCTTTTTGCTACGAGTAAGTGGACCCACAATATCCACCGCTACTCGTTCGAAGGGTGTGCCCAAGATTGGCATTTCTCCCAGAGTGGCTGGGGCCGTCCAGTGTTTCGGCGCTGTCCTCTGGCACTGCGGGCATGATTTCACATATCTCTGGATATCGGCGTTGATACCTGGCCAATAATAATGACATGAAATACGCTGAATCGTGGCACTTATGCCCATGTGGCCACTAAACGGAAGGGCATGGCCCATTTCTAGGACCTGGGCTCGGTATGCTGATGGAACCACAAGTTGCCCATGTTCCTGTCCTCCATTTCCTGCTTTCCGATGCAACAGCCCATTTTTCTTGTAGAAGTCTCCCTTTTGGAGAGGAGTGTGCGCTCTCGGTAGTTTTTTGTAGCAGGGTGCTAGAGATTGATCCTCCGTTTGTGCCTTTTTTAATTCCTCAGGAAGGATGTTGGGTGGGGATTCCAACTCCGTATTCCGTTTGGCCTGTCCTCTAGTGGTGACAGCCGCCACAACCAGAGGGTGAATGGGTTCTCCCAAGAACACATACCTACACCCTAAGATCAAGGGATAAATAGGGTCGTCCAAGATCGCTGCACGGATTTCCCCAGTCACATATTTTGATTTGACCTTAATCTTGGCTATGGCCAAACGCATAGGTGCTGCACTTTTAGTAGGTCCTTGTATTTCTATAGTGTCTTCTGTCATCTGGTCAGGCTTGACTAGGGATGCACAGACAACTGCGTCGAATGCAAGGCCTGTATCATAAAGGCAGGTCACCTCTTGGTCATTTACGAGGACTGTCTCAACGACCGGGGGATGTCGGGGTTTGTCCAGAGGTTCTTCCGGTCCATTTCCCCTTGCGGCACTTTTACGTAAGCAGGCAGCATGATGAGGTGGGTTTTTCCGGTTGCACTCCTGCGTATTGTGGGTGATGGTTCTACAGTGCTTACACCATTTTTCCCCTTGCCTCTGCTGCTGGAAATTAGATCTCTGAGTAGTCTTGTAGTCTGGCTTGTCATGCTTTTTGAAGTTAGTATACGGTGGTTTCACTTGGGGGTCCATGTGTGACTGAGCTGTCTGTCTAGGTACGTAATCTGGTTGTTTCCGTCTGGGTGGTGGATTCTCTGATAGTGCTGCCTGATATCGTTCCGCTAACTGGACTATGGATTCTAAAGTGCTGGCCCCATTCTCTGTCAGGAATCTTCTCATGTCGGAAGTCATGGTGTCCTTCAGTTGTTCGATCATGACCATTTCCTTCAGGCCTTCCCAATCATGAGTAAAATTCCCTAGGGCACCCCACTTCTCCACGTAGGAATCCAGTCTCGCAGCAAACTGAGCAAAGTTCTCTCCGACTTCCCTCCTAGAGTTACGGAACCTCTTCCTATAGGCGTCAGCATGTAGCTCATAACGAACCAATAGTGCCTTTTTCAAAGAGTCGTAGTCATCCTGTAAACCTGGAGGAAGCTTGCTATACACGTCATAAGCAGTTCCTCTAAGCCCTTGCGACAGTTTCAGGTTCCATTTGCTCTTCTCCAAACCAAACGTGGTGGCAAACTTCTCAAATTTGTCGAGATACCTATCGATCGAGTCGGCTTGTTCCGAGAAAGCTTCAAATGGAAACGTCAAAGGTCCCAAAGTTGACATGAGTGAGGATGGCAAAGGTCCTGTGCCCCCTGCGTGCAAGGAAGGCATATCATCTGACCGTGGCGATAGGTTGCCTGAGGAGGTAGATGCGGTCGCACCGGCTACTGGTTCAACTCTTTGAGCTTGTCCCTGCATCTCTAACTGCTTCATCTTCAATGCATGCTCGCGTTCATCTCTCTCGCTTCTTTCTCTAGCGTCTACAGCTTTTATCCTCTCATCTATTTCTGCTAACTTTATTCGCTCTTCTCTTTCAGCTTTCGCTGTTTCTCGAGCGTAATACTTATCAGTCTCGACACTGACATAATTTGCAAGGTCCACCCCACTATAACCTAGATCTCGACCGGCCTCCCCTAGTGCTGCCTTAAGCTTAACTATTTCAGCCATCTTTTGCAGTTAAAGTCCACACTGAGTAAGCTAGTGCTACCTTCCAATAGTATTTCTAGCAACAAGTAAATACTAATTATTTATCCGACTGCTGTAGAATGAAATTACTACAGTTATGGAGACTTAAGGTCTGTAATTCAATGAAATACAAAATCAAGAACTAACTTAATTAAACACAACATATATAAAGGGATTCACCAATCAATGCCTGAATTTCTAGAAAAAATGTTTTCTGTCTTTCTAGAGCTCACTGTGTGAAAATACATGTGTTAAAATGGTATACTGTAATGACTGAATGGATGATACTATCCCAGAGGTATGATAAAATACATAAGTTCAAATCCCGGACCGAGACACCAGTGTCACGTAGCGTTTAAAGGATAAGAGAATTATTTAGAGGAAATAATAGATCTGATGTGGAAGATTTGGCTCAAGGAATCCCTGCTGGGTTTTCCCACTTCCGAAGGGTGACGAAGAGGGTAAATTCTCCTAACTCGACAGGTCTGGAAAAGATTGTAAGGAGATATTTGGTCTCTCGCTACCGTCGTCCCCTTCTCAGTTATCTATTATTATTATTCTTTAATTATATTATATTTTACGAGCCCCCCCTCCCTTATAAAGGAAGATAAACATAGACAATATTCAACATCTAATGGAAGGAACAAAGCGTGGGGTACAGTATATACACCCAATTGGTTTATTGCAATAAAGTGAATAGATGGTGAATGATAGTATTGTCGATGGAATTAGTGTCTGCTGTATGTATTATGTGTCTCACAATTCAAGTGTTTTTCATCATGGATGACTAAACTAGGCATTGATGTAGTGAGTTCCCTTTTTCGTGGACTTAGCTTTTCAGCCCCCGGCTGATAGTGAAGTGTGGTTAGTTCTCCGGTCTCCTGACGTTGCCCCGGTAGGTCTTGAATGGTTCGGATTTGCCTTCTCTGTGCTCGACTCCGTATTCTGCGCTGAGATTGGACTGTCGTGCAAGGCTCCACCATAGACTGAAGACAAATACGACGGCTTCATTAATTTACTAGCTTTAGAAAGCAGTCTTTCCCTAAGCCGTCCCTCTGCCAGTCACCTCAGATTTTAGTCTCTAACATCATATGTCTAGAGCCTAATCTTGAATTCAAGTTTCTCCTGTCTGTCCTTTATTATATTTCTCTGCCCCAGTGGCAGTATTATAATTCTTTAGACTGATTTATCGTCAGCTTAACCCGATGAATTATTATAAATGTCAGTTAAACCCACCAACTTTATCATAGAAATGTCGGCAACAGTATTCTAGTTCTGTGCCTCTAGCCTAATCGTCATGTCATTATGATGAATTTAACAATTAATTGGACATCCGTGTTTTAGAATTGTCTGACAACATTATCACACACTTCATGTCTGGTCGCATCGTCATATAATTTATAATGAATATATGTCACGGTCTGTCAACATTATCGTTAATATTAATTTCCGTTAGTCTAAACGTCGGGTCGAAATTAATCAAATAATATGGAAATTAATAGCTATATATATATATATATATATATATATATATATATATATATATATATATATATATATATATTCCCGTTATACATTATTATGAACATGTACATATCCCGTGGGATCATAAAATATACCCGATCACATGTGGCTGGATGTGATCGTACAACAAAAATATGAATAAAGTAAACATACCAATCTTGCGTCGATTTTGCAAGGTACTACACATTTCATCACATTATATTCTAGCGAGATTTCACTTACCTACTCAAAGATGGACGCTAACCCGCAATTAGACACGTGGCTTCAGTGCTTTTAATGCGAGAATTCGCCGATCTGGCTTAGACCTAGCTTTCTTGAGGGTTCCTGGGCAAGTGACAAAATGCTGGCTTTGCCGCCTTTTAGCGGGTCATTTCCGCTTGGACACGTGATCCGTAGCGTGCATCATGTGACCTTAGCCTCGTTTTAGACGCTCCAATCAATAATGTTAAAAGTCACGTGATGTCTTCCTAAATGGCCTAAACTGGTTCTCCCAAGTTCAAGCAGTTCTAAATTAAAACGGATTTCTCGCTACCGAGGTCATTGGTCAACAATGACGTCGTATCTAAAAATAGCGAGGAGAAAATACCGAACGCTAGGAGATTTTCCGCAAGTGACAATTCCTGGGACTTTGCGATCATGCATTGAGGATGAGAAAAAACGATGTCCGTAAATAATAATAAAAATGAAGAGAAGATTGGGCAAGTTGTCACAGAGCTATCAAAGATTAATCATACTTACGAATCAATCGTGGACCTTATACTTCGCGATAAAGTATAACATCAGTAAATGCAACATTCCATTCGTTTTTACATGAACGAAAACCTGCGAATTTGAAGGACATGGATCAAATTTGTACACTATTTTGTACAGCTCATCCCAATATGGTAGTTAGCCATTCTCATATTAGAGAAGGATTGCCTGTTGCTTCTGCCATGCAACACGGCAATCACTTTCGCAATCGATCTCTTAGTCACGATATAAACTTTAGAAAGGGAGATTATAAGAATTTTGATTCTTTCAAAGGGAAACCATTTCGTGGTGATTCTTAATCACAACAAAAATGGAGACAACTTAATATGTCATAAGGTTTCAGTAAAAATAATTATGGAAATTATCAAAGAAATAACTACAACAATTAAGGCCAATCACGATCTAATTCATCTCATAACCAACATAATTCATCAAACCGAAATTCTTGTCAAAGGGATAATAGTTACCACGCTAATTGGAGATCAAAGCAAAATAATGATCACAATAGATCAAATAATTGTAACAATTTCAGAGATAATAGTCAAAATAGGTCCAGAGGTAGAGACAGAAATTTAAATGATAGGTCTCAGCGCCATGCTAATTCTGATCTGCGTTATCCTCAAACTAATTTACATCAGGATACAAATGTTAATGTACATAATGTACCCTCATGTTCTATCGATTTTGAGCAGGCTTCTCGTTGTCCAGAATGCACAACATTATTTCATCCCACGGCGATTACTACGTTGAGTTGCGGCCATGCCTTACCAAGTCTTCCTGCGATGTCTACAGTGTCAGCCATGTCGGCGTCTACACACGACGGAAGAGGATCTCTGACTTTACACAAGGGATTAGTGAATAATATTCCCATGTCTATTTTATTTGATACAGGTTGTTTCACAGTCAGATTAGACAATCCTTGGTACACCCGTCATTTGCAACAGGAAAGAGTGTTAAATGTATTACCTTTGGTGATACAGTTGACACATTCCTAACTGCCATCACACATGTAGATACACCATTTTTTCAAGGTAAAATCCATGCTTGTATGCTACCTTCACCAATCACTGATTTGATTATCGGTCGTATCCATGGGTTTAAAGAGTGTACCCCACACGAAATTGCAATTTG
The DNA here is from genome assembly GCA_024509875.1 of Oreohelix idahoensis. Classification (NCBI taxonomy): domain Eukaryota; kingdom Metazoa; phylum Mollusca; class Gastropoda; order Stylommatophora; family Oreohelicidae; genus Oreohelix; species Oreohelix idahoensis. The sequence goes on from JAMPIV010001486.1 coordinate 392,137, forward strand.
GGAAAAGCAACACATTCATGCTGCTTATGCAGTTAAGACTATGTATAAACCTCATCACCAGATACATTCTGCTAACGTGATTCGTTCAGCTAATGTGGTGGGAACTTGTAGTACTAATGATACTACTATTCATTATACTAATTTTGCTGCTCATTTAAACCAATTACGACCCACTTCAATTCGTCGTCACTCAAATTATGAGTCTTATTTAGGTTCTATTAAAGAGGGAGCTTCCTCTGTTGTGTCTGACGCACATCCTAATTTTGTCGCAACGACTAAACCTACATTCAATCACTTAGGTTTCATTTTCTTTTCTTCACGGATTTATGAGTTCTTTACCACATGTTCGGACTTAGTTCTCCGTGCATTGTTATTTCTGAGTGGACTATTTACCTTTCTTTCTGTGCCGGTTAGCTCATTATTTTCCTGGTCACCTTCTTTTTGTCGCAATCACTATTCTACTTTGGTAATTCGACGCTCGTTCAGATTCACTCATGTTGAGTTGTGTATCTTTATTGTCTTTTTTATGCTTTTTTCATTACCCAGTACACAGGCTATGTCAACATTTCATCCTGTTAGATCTATTCCTTTGTCGAATAATTGCCTTTTGTCTAACACGACATCTCATATTATCAGTAATCATTTCTTTTCTATTGTTTTATTAACTTCCCTGTTCGTCATTTTTCACGTTCATGTTGGCTCTTGTTTTATCTTGGGCCAATTTTTCATGACACGCATTATCATCAGCACGACTTCATTACCACGCTGTCATGTTCTTCGTACATTTTTGTACTCCTATATTGGTGATACGTTCTTCACTACTTTGTCTACTATCCCTGCACCTCTCTCTAGTTTATTAAAGAAAGGTTCACCCAACATGACACGGCGGTCCTTGATGTACCAGACCACATGCGTTAAAATAAATTTAGTATCTTGCTTTATAAATATCATACGTGTGCCAAAAACAAATTTTCGTTTCCTTATTCGTAGTAATGTGTTTACGATGGGAATCGGTGCTATGCAAGTGCATCACTTCTATCGTCAATCGATTAAAACTTCACGCCTCAATTCTACAATAGATATCACATTGTTGACCATTGTCTGGTCATTACGCTCTCTGCGAGAAACCTATTTTGCCTTTCGTCAGTACCACGGACGATTGTTGAACTTACGATTACGTACTTCACGAATTTCATTCCTACACGATTGTCTATCAACGTCCGTAATTTTGACTTCGCATTGCATGCCATCCGTGATTCTGACACCGCAATGGATGATATTTAATCACAATGCCCTCAAGAATCTACCGGGCCGCTACGCTTCACAGAGTGTGACTCTTCTACGCTACCAAGTCAAAAAGAATAATTGATTACTAGAAACCACATGTTACTTTAAGTCTTTACCTGACATTACTAATTTTCCTAACGTCACAGTATTTTCATTCGCATTAACTTTCAGTGACTTCGTCGCTTCAACAATAACTATTGTGCACGTTTTTATATATTTCGATCAAGAAATAAAGTGACATATTTTGAGCTTAGAAATAAAATGATATAATTAGAAATTAACATTAATAATTTAATAGCTCTTGACACATACACTTAACACTATTAGTGCTATTATTAACAATCTTATTACATAAAGTTGTGACTTTGTGACACTTTTAATTACTTAATTATAGTTTCATCTCATCTCAAGCGGTAACCATTCATGGGTCGTAGGGGTGCCATGGTGGAAGAATCAGCAGACACAGGGTCCTCCACTGCTCAAATTATAGTTTATTAACATTGTAATATTCCTTGAACTATCTGATACACTTATGATAATTAATATTACTTAATTACGTTTCGTATTTTCTATACGCTAGTGCAACTCAATTCTATTATTAGATGATCGCGCATTAGTAGCGCTGGATATTTTAACACATAATATAATTCATTTAGTTATATTAGCATACGTGATTATTGGTGTAGCTGATTCTTCCTACACCCCTTTAGACAATTTTGTTTCATTTTAGCATGTTATTTTCCTCATTGATTTTATTTAATTGTTCCACTCTCCTACATTCGTACGGTTACATGCCTACATTGTTCAATTTAATTGAGTTCATTTATTAACGTTTTTCTTTTAGCGTCTTGTTTGATTGCTACCACCATTATTCACCTATTCTTTTCATTCTTTCTTTACTTTTATTTCATGATAGGAAACTCTTTACAGAGCGATACAACAGGAAGCAATCTGATCATCAGAAGAAGTCCCCCCGTCCGACAAGTGTTTCGGCCCTATATACTCCTTTACACTCTAAGGGGGGCGGGCCCACTTGGGTCATGACTCCCAAGCGTCTCAGCTTCCTGTTGTCTTGCATCAAAAATGAACCCATTTCACTTATGGTAGCAACTTTAAATTCCACAACTCCGCCAGCCGTGGAGGCAATTGTGAAAGTAACAAAGAGAAGACAAATTATTCCGTTCGTTCCGTCGCACACACTGAGACACCAGCGCGAAGTCAACGAGTCGCCACTGCGCGTTCCCCGCTGGACTTTTGATACTGACACCCCTTATAGTATACACCGCTTGTCGCCCCTGAGTCGCAGCCTGTTCACTAGTCCACCACAAACCTCAGCGTATTGTGGACTTAGAAAAATTCCTGGTGTTTTCTGTACCGCATCGTTTATTGTTACGATCTCCATTCCCCATTGCGGTTGTTCCACAGCCAGCCTGATGCCTTTTCGGCAGTTTCACTAAGCCTCTTCAGGGCCCTTGTTCTCGACTGTCCCCTCAGCCCCAACAGTTTCAATAGATCATACACTGATGCAGCCACAAGCCCTCTTGCACCCACTTCAACAGCCATGACCCTTGCAGTGAACCCATCGTGTCTCAGATCCGCGGCCAGATCCCTATACTTGGCCGCTTTGAACGAATGTTGCTCATCTAATCTGGATTCAAATGGCACGGTCAGTTCAATCAGTATGACCTGAAGCGTTGCTGCAGAATGAAGCACTATATCCGGCCGTCTCCGCGATTTTCGGATACTCTCTGGATATGCCCCTCGTCCAGGTAGGTCTACCGCCATCTCCCAATCATTTGCACAATCAAGAAGAGATGGTAAACTGCTACCAGGTTTATTCGGTTTGGGGTGTGCTGACTTTCCTGCCCTCAGAAAGTATGTGTTTGCGGTGTCTGGCCGGACTTTGCTATTCGCCTTCATTCTTGCCAGATCTATTGTCGCAGCAAGCTCATTTAGCACTTTGTTATGGCGCCAAGTGTATCGCCCTTGCCCTAATGACACCTTACACGCTGAGAGCACGTGTTCAAGTGTCTGCCTCCCCTGGCACAGGGGGCACTGCTCATCATCCGACTTTCCCCATTTCACAAGGTTGGTGGCCGATGGCAGCAGGTCATACAGTGATCTGACAACGAAGCTGAGCCTAAGAGGTGCCATATGCCATATATCATTCCATGTCAAAGACCTCTGCAGGGCTCCTTCCCATGTAGTCCATTGGCCTTGTTGGACCTGCTGCACTGCTTTTTGCAACCTCTTATCATTCTCAGCTTCTCGTATCTCCTGAACTACCATGTCTCTGCGCTCCCTGCTTGATGCCTTGGACCACCAGCGGATGTCTCCATGACCAAATCCCCGTCTATTCGTTTGTGTGTATCCGATTACCTCCCTCAGTTTGAGTGACTCTTGGGCAGCATCAACAGCTTCTTCCACTTTCCACTTCCTTCCCGTTTTCAGTGTGGGCTGAATGGACTTAACCACGTCATCAGCTGACTCGCGTAGCATCATTGCAAGCCTTGCCTTTCCAACTTTGTACTCTTCAACAACTGACTTGAAAGGAAGCAGAAGTTTTGACTTTTTGCAGTACAGTGCTACATCTGACAGACCTGGTGGTACTCCTAGCCATTTTCTCATGAACTTGTTGACCTTCTGCTCTATGGCTTCCACTGTACTTGTGCTTATTTCATATATAAGCAGTGGCCACAGCAACTTTGGTATCAACATGAACTGGAGGCACCACAGTTTGAACTTCCCCAGGAGTCTGCTTTGGTCTATGATCTGTAGCCCTCTGTCTGCCATTTCTATTGTCTGTTGCACTGCCTTTGAGTCTTTTAATGAGGCATCGTACACCCTGCCAAGACTTTTAACAGGTTCCTCAATGACAGTAGGGTTTCTTTGGTTGGAAACCGTGAATATGACCTCTGCTATCTTCCCTTTCCTGACTGATAGGCTTCTCGACTTCTTGGGTTTGAAGCTCATTCTGCACCAGCTGACTAGTTCATCCAGGCGTGCTAACATCCTCCGGGCCTGATGTTCATCTGATGTCAGAATTGTTGTGTCATCCATGAATGCTTTGAGCGGTGGCATGAGACACATTCCACCGAGCTTTGGACCTATAGCCATTCCTTCAGCCGCATTGAGGATTACCTGCATAGCCATCACGAATAGTATCGGAGAGATGGTACATCCCATCGCAATTCCAACTTCAAGGCCAATCCACTTCGTTGTGTACTCTCTGGTTGAAAATCTGACAGCAAACCCTGCGAAATACAGCTTCAGCATTGCTGCAATCTCTTGTGGAACATGATACATTTCTAGGGCCTGCCACAACATCTGGTGTGGAACGGATCCATAAGCATTCGCTAAATCCAACCAGATTACATGGAGGTTTGTTCTGTCAGACTTTGCCTTTTGGATTGCTTCCCATATCATTGTGGCATGCTCTAGACATCCTGGTGTACCTGGGATACCTCCTTTCTGAATGGTAGTGTCAATGTACCCATTTGCCAGGAGGTATGTAGTGAGTCTTTTCGCCATCACTGAGAAGAATATCTTCCCTTCCACATTGAGTAGTGAGATTGGCCTGAACTGACTGATGTCTGTGGAATTTTGCTCCTTCGGGATGTAGACTCCGTTCGCCTTTCTCCATTCCTTGCTTACAAGCTGGGTTTTCCACGCACTCTTCAGTAAACGAAGCAGTCGTTTGAGCACCTCAGGGCATCTCTTATACACCACATATGGAACACCATTAGGACCTGGAGCTGACTTGCATCGAGCTTTCTGGACAATGCTTTCTACCTCTTGCACCGTTGGGGGCTTGGTGTTAAATTCAGCTCCTGGCTTACTCGGCCATTTAAGGCCTGCCATGCTGCTGAGCGGCTCATCTTTGCGACCATCTGAATATGTCATTCCAAGGTGTTCTTCCAGGTCTTCTTTCCTGATGTTTAGCGTACCCGACCGTGGCTGCTCAAACAGTTCTTTGGCAAACTTGAAGGGCTCCCTGAAGAATCTTTCCCTATCCATTCGAGTCTTCCTTTTCTTCCTGCACAACCTTTCTGCTCTACAAAGGGCATTATGTTGGCCTTTCAGGTGCTCCCAAACCTGTCGTAACCCTTCCTTCTCTGCGGCAACTGCGTTTTTGAACAGTTTTCGGGCATGCTTCTTCTGTTTTCTGATTTCTTCTATTTTAATTTGTCTTCTGCTTTTTCGTGGTGGGTTACTTTCCCTTGCCTCCCTCACTCCGAACACTTTGCGACAGTGCAGATATATTATGTCGCCGAAGATTTCCAGCTTCTTTCCAAAGTTATCTGCTTCAGGTTGTTATCCAACTCTTTTGCCAAGGCTTCGTCCAGCTGTTCCCAAAGCCCTTTTGCACTGGCGGGTGGAAACTTGATTGCATCTCTCTTCCCGTCCAAGAAGTGTGTGAGATCATCATCAGGCAGATCAACTTGAATGTACTCAGCACTGTGGATTGACTCCTGGCTGCGTTCTTCTAACGTCTTATCCGTCGAGACAGAGCGCTGTTGATCTCCCCCTGATGACCTCCCACACCCCTTTTTCGTTCTGTGGATTTTCATTCCTCTCTGAGTAGAGAATTCCCTACCACAGGCACATGGAAACTCCAGCCGTTGTTCAGAGCTCGAAGTCCGTGTAACGGGTCTGGTCGATTCCAATGAGGCGCCTGTGGATTCATCATTCTCCCCCCCCCCCTTTCGGTGAATCCTGGGGGCATCTATCGTTTTTGGGTTCTATAGCAATTGAATACAGCTTACGGGGTGCTAACCCGGTCAGCCGGTTTCTAGTCTTTCCCAGTGTCATCTGTCTTTCCAGAAGTCAATCGGTCTTTTCCCGATTGTCACTGGTTTGACCATGTAACTATGATAGGAAACTCTTTACAGAGCGATACAACAGGAAGCAATCTGATCATCAGAAGAAGTCCCCCCGTCCGACAAGTGTTTCGGCCCTATATACTCCTTTACACTCTAAGGGGGGCGGGCCCACTTGGGTCATGACTCCCAAGCGTCTCAGCTTCCTGTTGTCTTGCATCAAAAATGAACCCATTTCACTTATTATTTCATTTACCTCATCTTAATTGATGTTTCGTACAATTTGGTACATTACCTCTCATTAATTTGATTTGTATTGGGTATTTAATTTCTTTTCAACTCTTCTATCCTAATTATTAGTTCTTAATCATGCATTAATAATAATTATATGTGATATAATAACTCCGCGATATTTTGAAGAAAAAAAAGCTTGCTTTTTTTATCCGGGGGTCGATGTATCCTGTTAAGTCGTTTTTCGCATAGGTGTTAATTGTGCGAGACTTAACATAGCTTGATGCCAGTCTGTTAGATGCACTATGTGTGCGAATCTGAGTAAATATATTTTTAATTAATTACACTAAAGAGCACAACTTTGTGCAATCGATATCGATTGTCGCCTAACAGCGCTGAAGCTGATAGATGTAAATAGCCGGTGGTCGAAAACGGTTGTCTTCTAGGATAGTTGATTGAAAGTCCTTACCCCCATGTCGTGGGAAGACTTCATGTGGTATTTATGATGCTACCTTCATATATGAAGTGTTAGCCATTGCCAATTCTGGCTCGTTTCGTTTGTATCCAGTATCTTGATATGATACCAGTTATGAATCTCCAGCAAGATCGTGGTAGGGCTTCGGCATGCCTCTTCATGGCCTGCCGCTAGTGAGACCAGGTCCGCTACTGGAATAACTATTGAATTATTACACTGATGAACTTTCCAGTGAAGATATCCGGCAGTATTGAATATTGATCAATTTCGAATAAGAAACGTACAAGAAAATATTTATTATAATACTCCCGTCGTCCTTGGGACTTCGGTAGTCAGTCGTTGAGGTCTGTCAAATTGGACATTGACAATTGTAATTGATGTACTCTATCTGACATGCCAAATTGATGACCTTCTGTTATTCGTCCACAAATAAAATGTGTCGTCATTAATGTCCAGCCACTGGTTCCGGAGTTTTACTTGCCAGTTGATCAATTCTTATGATCATATTATTATCATGATGTTCGTCGTTGAATTTGTCGGCCTCTTGTAAGCCCGACCAAAAGCTGATCATTATTAAATCAGCAAAACTTTATTGACAGTGCAATTTCTATTCGCGTAAACCACGATCTAACAACTGGTGACCTAACAGTTGAATGCAGCTCGACCTCTACTTTGTTTTCCATCAGGGGTCCATAGCATAGCTGCTCTTGTGATGGCATCGGGGTCTCTTCTGGGGACATGGCCAACCCAGCTCCAGCGTCTGCCAGCTACGATGGTGTGAATGTCCTCTTGCTTGCTCCGAGTAAGCAGATCTTGGTTGGTGATGGTATTCAGCCTAAAGATTAGGAACATTTTTCTTAGGCATGTTGTATGAAAAGAGGACAATGTCGACATTTCCTTCTCTGTAACTCTCCAGCATTCCGCACCATAGAGAAGCACAGAAAGCACACAGCTCTGATATAATCTTAATTTTGTCCTTGTGCTGTACTGAGAGGACTTCCAGATGTTGTTTAGGCTAAAAAAGGCTGTTCTTGCTCTTGTTCATTCTGTTGTTGATCTCTTCGCCTGCTCCGCCGTCTGTTGTTACTATGCATCGTAGGTATGTGAAGGTGTCTGTCTGTTCCAGTTGCTGATTCTTTACTGATATGGGCTCAGGGCTGTTCACATTGAGCGTCATGACCTCTGACTTCTTTAGATTGATGTTCAAGCCCACCTGCTGGCTATACTTATTAAGTCTATCCATTTGTTCCTGGATGTGTTGATGTGAATGTGCTAGTAGTGCAATGTCATCTGCATATTCTAGATCTTCCAATGTAGAAAAATGTAGTCCATTTTATTCCTCTTGGACAGCACTCTGTTGTCTGGCGCATCCCTCAGTCTATGACTGTTAAAAATAGGGTGGTTGATAAGGGACATCCATGTCGTACTCCTGTCTTCGCCTCAAAGGATAGGTTGCTCTGCCCAACGCTACACGTAAAGTTGGCATAGAGGCTTCTTATGATTGACACAATGCAGCTTGGAATTCCATAAGCCCTCAGTATTTTCCATGAACTGTCCTTCTGTATACTGTCAAAAGCCTTTGCGAAATCAACGAGATTAATGTACAGCTGTCTTTGCCATATTAAGCACTGATCTATAATGTTTATGAGGGTAAATATATGATATACACATCTTCTGTTTTTTTCTAAATCCCGTTTGTTCTTTGATTGCTGTGATGATTTCTTCTTTCCGTGGAACGGTTGTTTTAACATCTCGATCATTTTCAGCCTCAGACACATTCAATTGTGTCTCTGGTGGTTCCTTGTTCGGAGTTCCTCTGAAATGCTCTGGCCATCTTGTTTCCTGTCCCTCTGCTATCGTGATGAGATTTCCTTGCTTATCTCTTACTAATGTAATATTGTTTGTACCTCGTTTTCCACTGATGATCTTAGTTATGTTGTGTACTGTGCTTTGTTCATTTGTCAGTGCTGCCTCTTCTGCCTGTCTTGCAAGATCGTCTAGGAAATTCCTTTTGTTTGCTCGGGTTTGGCGTTTATTTTCCTTGTCCTGCTGACTGTACTGTTCGCTATATAGTTGCTTTAACCTGGGGGCTTCGCTTCTGTTTTCTTTCTTTTCATTTCCTTTCTCATCGTTATGGTGTTTAATGTTTCTGGTGTTATCCAGTCTTGCTTCTTCCTTTCCTGGAATCCCAAGCATGATTTGCTGCTTTCCTTATATATATTGTTGAAATGGTGTTGAATTTCTGGTCTATATCATCAGTCAATGTCTTTTCCTGACTTTTAGCAAATTGATATCGCTTCTTTATATCAGCCGCAAAAGCTTTTCTGGTAAGGGGGTTTTTCAATTAGCTGATGTCAAAACTTTTCTGTGTAGTTACAGTTTGTCCAACCATTCGGAGTTTCACTTTCAGTTTTGCTACTACTAAATGGTGATCACTTTCCACATCCGCACCTCTTCTTACCTTCACATCTTGTAATGCATGTCTTCATTTACCGTTAATCATAATGTTTTCTATCTGGTTTCTTTCCCAACTATTTGGTGATTCCCATGTTAATTTGTGAATTTCTTTGTGTGGGTAGGGATCCTATAATGACAAGGTTGTTAATGCTACAGAAACTTATTAATTTATCCCCACTTTCGTTTGCTGTTCCGCTGCCGCATTTCATCATTGCTCTTTCATTTTACGTATTGTGTGTTCCAACTTTCGCGTTGAGGTCTCCCATTACTGCGATTAGATCATATCTAGGTGTTACCATTTCTTTCTGCACTTGATAGAATTCATCCTTGACCTCATCATCACTGTCATTCGTTAGTGCGTAACATTGCATTATTGTAGTGGTGGTGAATCTCCCTCTCAATCTTATTCTTATCAGTCTGTTGTTGATGGGTTTCAATTCCAGTAATGTCCTTTCTATCCCTTTCTGTAGAATAATGGCTACAACTTTATTGTGCTGTCCATCCTCTCTTGCAGAGTAAAGTGATGTTTTTACTGTTGCTGTTTTCACTTTTCCTGCCTCTGTCCATCTGCTCTCGCTTATCCCTAGAATGTATAAAGTATAGTTTCTCATTTCTGCTGTGATCTGTTTTAGTTTACCCGTCTCGTTCATTGTCCAGACTTTCCAAAATCCTATTCTTGTTTCACGTTTTGCGGTCAGGACGTCCATTTTCGTGTCAGTGGCTTCCTTTCGGCTTTCGCCACCTACAGTCATACGAGCCTCAGACTCCGGATGTCCGTCCCGCAGCAAAGTTTGTTCATTTGTTGTCGTTTTCGTAACTTCATTTCTTTTTACACAGATAGGGGTGTCAGCCCTATGCTAAAACCCCCAACCTGGAGGACCAGGGTGTCTGCTTTAGTCTGAACCCTGCTCGCGCAAACCTATCCAGCTTGGTAGAACCTTCCAGTAGTCAAACTCCAGCTGCCATAGCTCTGGGGGTAATCAGGGTACGCAAGCCGCCATATCTCGACGAGGTATTGGCACCGGTGATGGCAGGTGTCATATTTTGTATGTAATAAAATGGGAAATAAATTCCGATGTAGCGATCGATTGCAATAATGGCCATATGAGCTCCAAGCGATACCACTGAGGAAAAGACTATTCTAAATAATAGCGCGTCTACAATGTTCCAGTCCAGCAGGAGATGTCTTACCCAGGATAGATGGGTACATGCGACAACGGCACAAGCCGTCGTTAGCGTGATGTCCGTTAAGGCTAAAGATACAATGAAGATGTACTGGTTCGTGTGTAGGGCTGGTGTGCGTCGGATTACGATTATTGTTAACACACTTTCACAAATAACGAAACAGCTGAGTGGTAATACAACATATGCTATCTGAAACATGTCATAAATGAGGTATCCACAATATGAAGTACCGTTTCCAATCATTCTGTATATCCTACTAAATGCGAACCATGAAACAATTTACCAAGTAAAGCCGAAAAAAAAATTACAGTTTGTATGTGTTTGTTAAAGAATGTCTCTATTTTGCAAACGTTTCAAAAACTCCGTCACAGTAGTTATGTAATTCACAAAACTAGTACACTTCCTGAGTATTGCTTCTCGTATGTATTTAAATTTCTTATCTTGTTTTCTGAATCAATCTAAGGTAGTGAGAAGATTAGATAGACTTGTGGAACACATAGAGAGTAATATGAAATGGAGAGTTCCAGAGGGAACAAGCATGAAACATTTAAGAAGCCATGGAGGAAATAGCAAAAGAGAAAGGTAAAGGAACCCGTTACACGCCCATTGAGGCATATTGGGAATATGGTGCTAGGCCCATATTATCTTGACCGTCGGCACACTAGGGGTGATGTGGTCGGCATCACTCCGGCCGCCTTAACCTTCCCAGAGTTGCTCTGGTACCCATTTGGGGCTGGGTCGACCCAGGAGCCGTTTGTGGCTTAAAAAATTCCCACCTCATCTGGGGATCGAACCATAGACCACTGCGCAAGGAAGCCAGTGCACTAACCACTATGCTACCGCGGCTCCCCAGCAAAAGAGAGATAAGAGATAAATAGAGAGTACATATAAATACGTTTGAGAGAAGCCATGGAGAAATAGCAGAGAAGTAAAGGAGATAAGAAAAATGACAAGCTATGGAAAGTTGGTAAAAAGTAATTGAAGTTTCCGGAGGGAACGAATATTAGAATTACAAGGCATGGAAAGGTGGCAAAGATATAATTGAAGTTTCCAGAGGGAACGAATAAGTAATGGGGGAATTAAGGGAAAACCATAAATGAGACAACAAGAGATGAGGCTGAGGGCTCTGGAGAGAACCAATATACGGTTCAGAGGCCATAGCAAAATGGCAGAGTTATATGAGAAATAAATGAGAAGAAGGGGGGGTTTGGAATGTCAGGTATTGGTAGTACCTCTGGTTAAGGAGCTGTCATGCCCTTTTCAGGGCAGCTCGGCCACCTTTGGTCCAAACCTGGCATTCAGCTCTCACCTGTGGCTCCTCGTAGCTGTCAGCATGCGACAGCGGCCACCCCCCGGGAAACGGCTTTGACAGGCCGGCTAAACTAGGTGAGGGTAGCCGACTGGTTATAAACCTTCGCTGAGTTAGGGTCTGCCTACCCATGCATGCGAAGACTGGATTCGGTAGACTGCGCGGAAGAAACCACCTGTTGGTTCAACTGGCATGACGGCGATTACCAGCAACGCGCTGTGGAGCGTAAGGAGCATGGCGAGGCACGTAGAAAGCCATGGTCATCCACTGCAACTGACTTCATTTCCAGTCGTCTTGACTTGTCTTGCCACTGGATTAAGATGGACCCAGGCGAGAGAGTGAGGTCGACGAATTGCGCAACTCTTCCTTACTTTAAACCAAATCACTGCGCAAGTCACTCTTTCATCCACTCATCCACTCATCCATCCACTTGTTACGGTATATGATATTAACGCCGTCTGCTAAAGGTTACCAGACGTGCAATTGTAAAGGTTAAGACATTTAATATATTGCGATAGATGTTTCAATTACTGAACGCTTCATACACGATCGATTATGACGTGTATAGCGTTGTTTAGGACACAGTCGGTAACTAAGAAACCATACCCTTTTTACATTGACCGTCAAGCTGTTAAGACGCGTCTGACTTTCCTTCCAATGTTGAGCATGGTATTGCCATACAGATATATTTTATGCAAGTACGGACATGGGTCAGTCCATTGCTATTACGAAGATTTGAAATGATTAAAGGTCAGTACGAAAGTGAAAATTAAGGAAGGATGAATTACAGTCCATAGTATTTGATTTTACCAGACTCATAGACTCACTGTCGGCCGTTGGAAAACCCCAACCGCGCGTGCATACAGCTATGACAATCTGCATACAGTAATTTGATTATTGGACAAGGACTGATAGGATATCTACATATCTATGCCATATATTTTCAAGTTATAATATGTACCTTTGTGATCAACATGCATGAATCGTCTTGACGTGTAAACTGTATTAAATATTTGTGGACTCTATGAACCGACTTGTCACATCAATCGTATTCCAAGGTTCAATTATTGTTCAGAATCTTCCACCCCTGCATTCGCGTAATCTTACATAGAAGGCACGATACACGATCACTCAAGAATATCAAGAAGATAAAACAATGGCCAGACATTTATAACTGTTTTATTAATATCACATGGAACATTGTTCAGAGCTAACCAAACCACGCCTTGCACCAGATCCACTTGCAACAGTGGTGCCCGGTGTCTGGGGACGAGAAAACAACCAAAAACAAAAAAATTTTTTGAATGACTTTCGAAGGAAATATTTACGATCAGTTTTCGATCACATGATCCAGCTGAAGATGACGTGGAACTCAGTCTAATGCCTAACAACGCGACGTCACTGAAATTCGTGTAGGTGAAACTATCGGAGAAACTGAAGTCGTTCTTTTAAGCCTAACCAAGGGAAAAATAAGTCATTTGAAGCAGACACAAGAAATGGACTACAGGAGCAGGCAGTCAGGGGCATTAGCCTAGCTGTTGACGACCTATAGCACTGATCGAAGCAACGGGAAAGATAAGTCTAGCTGTTTAAATTGTCGTCATTGCAAAACCGTAATACTGAGTCCATTTTGCTTTGATCAGGCATGTCTATGTATTTTCATGTATATATGTTAAATTTGTTTTCCATCGTATGTATTTGTTACTAATCGTGGGAGGTAGGGAGGATGAACTGAAATTAAATTCTGCGGCTCTCACGATGCCTGAATTAATTTCGGTCGTTTCTTAGGGCAGTTAAACGATTGCACCTTTGGAAACCCCATTGAGGTTTGACATTGGACTTGTTGTCCAAATCTGCTATCGTTTGACGATTTTGCGTTAGCTGTACTGTCCCGTAGATAATTGGTGTATTTTATTCGTATTCAGTTAATAATTTTATTCAGTTCTGTACCATGTTCGTTACTATTTCGTCCATTCTCCTCTGACTATCATTTATTTTATGATTATTAAATTTTCGTCCGTTATGAGTCCTGTGACGTCATCATTTTTCGCAGTCATTTTTTTTTTGTGTGTACCTTGAATATTCAGTTGACCTCCGGTCAGACCTTGCCCTTCATTTGGTCTGTGACATTTCCGCTTATTTTATTTAGTTCATAAATTCATTTTTAATTGTGAAAATGTCTTGTTTGCGTCTTGACATTGTTTGTACCCTTTAGTTGCATCATTGCTTGTCTGTCCTCATAATATATATTAATATTACATTAATAATATGATAATTATATGCAATAATACACTTGTAATTTAATTTAATTAATTTTTTCTGAAATTTAAGGTTAATATGGGACATTGCATAATTATGCAGTGATAGTCCAAGAAAGTAGCACTACAATTTATCATAGATGCCTAGGGCATAATAATATAATATATATATTGACAAAATACCTTTGAGGTAATAGACCCATTGTATATTATTTAATATACTTTTCTGGTACTAAGAGAGTGACTTAGTACATTGAACAATATAATTACTAGGAATTATACCCAACATTATTGGATATTGAGATTAATTGTGTGATATAATTACATTATATTTAACAGATATCATAACTATTTATGATATAGTATTATTTAGATACAATATTGTTACAAAATATTGTCTATTAGTTGAACTTAGACATTAAGTTCAGTACTATTGTGATTACTTATATTGAATATTTCTAAGTTGAGTAAGTATAATAATTACTCTGAAGCTACTATTGACTATTTTAATCAGTAATTATCAATAATTACTTACAGATAAAAGTCAAAATGCTTACTATAGACCATTTCGTTAAGATTGGTCGTGAATATGGTTATAAATCTCAAGAACTTCGTCAGTTTGCTGAATCAGAACTGGAAAAATATGAAAGAAAAGAAGAAGAGAAAAAAGCTGCATTAAAGAAAGAAGAAGAGAAAAAAGCTGCATTAAAGAAAGAGGAAGAAGAGAAAAAAGCTGCATTAAAGAAAGAGGAAGAAGAGAAAAAAGCTGCATTAAAGAAAGAGGAAGCAGAACTTGAGATGAAGCAAATTGCCAAGGAAAATAGATTGAGAGAGATTGCTCAACGTGAAAGAGAAGAGCAAAGAACAATCGCCAAACAGGAAGAAGAGAATAAATTGAAACGAGAGGAAATTATTTTACAACAAGAAATGGAATTGGCGCGTATTAAATTGGAGACAGCAAGATTACAAGCACAAAGTGCTGATGCAAACCAGAATAATAACGCACAAAATGGATCATCATCCAGCCAACCTAAACATTTCTACAACTTTAAATTACCCATTTTCAACTTGAACGTCGACGACCTTTCATCGTTCCTGGCACGTTTTGAACAGACTTGCAAATCTAACCATTTGCCTGAAGAGTCATGGGTACTCAAATTAAATGAATTCTTGGTTGGAGAACCACTGACAGCTTCTCAAAATGCTGACCCATCAATAGCTAATAACTACGGTGCTATTAAGTCCTTGCTTTTACGAAGGTTTCACCTGGACGAGGAACACTGTAGGTTGAAATTTAAGGGAATTTTACCTGAATCTCCAAGGGATTTTGCAGGATTCATTGCGAACATACGCAATACATTTAATAGATGGGTTGAACTGGCAGAAGTCAACAAATCATACGACAAATTAGTTGATTTACTACTGCGGGATAAGGTATTATCTTCGGTTAGCCAGCCATTTTTTGCATATTTGCAGGAGCGTAAACCAGGTACTATGGATGAGTTAGAAAAAATTTCTTTAAACTACTGTTCGGCACATCCGAATGCAACCATTTCTAACTCCTCATTAAGAGAACCTCTACCTGTGGCGTCTAATATGGCCTACAATCATAATAACAAACAAAGACATCACAGTGTAGACAGAAGCAGGTTCCAAAGAAATCACAATGTTAACTTTCAGAAGGGACATAATAATGATTTCAACAATAAAAATGAGTTCAACAGAGGTAGATCACGAGATAGAAATTATTCACCTCAAACAAACTACCACAATGGTCAACATAACACTCATTATAATCGATCACATACTCCCAATAATAATAGTAACTGGAATGGTAATAATCATGGCTCGAGACATCGAGATAATAGTTACTATAGAGGACGACGAGATAATTCTAACAATTATACTCGGAATCGATCTCATTCTCGGGGATCATCTCATTACAACCATAATACAGGGGCGGCAGTTACAAATAATACTACCCCTATAGCTCAGGTCCCACTTGACAATAATACAACACAGTCTTCTGCTGCATGTTTTGCTATTAATTATAATGTGGCAAATAGTTGCCAGCAATGCAATCTTATTTTTCAGAAGGCGAAAGAAACAGTGCTTAACTGCGGACATATTATACCACAGGTAGGTCTTGCAGTCAACGATGGAACAGGCCTACTAATTTTTAACAGGGGATTAGTTAATGGATCCGTCGTCTCAGTGTTGAGGGATTCGGGATCCACAACGATTGGTGTACGACAGTCGCTGGTACATCCCAGCTGTGCAACGGGGGAATATGTCCGTTGCATGACTTTTGGTGGAACAATAGAGTTTTACCCCACAGCTATTATTCATGTTAACACTCCTTTTTTCACAGGGAACGTAAAAGTATGTATGCTAAAAAAGCCTATAGCTGATTTGATGGTTGGTCGTATACACGGCAGTAAAGATTGTACTCCAGATGAGATTATAGAATGGGAGAAACATAACCTATGCACTGGAAACGCCGTGACGACTAGAGCGCAGACTCAACTCATGGAGAAAGTTGATGATAATAAAATGGATGCAGACAACCAAGAGGAATTTGTAGTCAATTCACCTATTGACAGGGAAACATTTGCAACCAAACAAAAAGAGGATAAATCTTTAAAAAAATTTTTTAAGTTGGTTGATAAAGTTGACAATCTATCCTCAGGTAATAATAACAAACATTGTTTTGTTATTAAAAATGACATATTGATTAGATGTTTTAATGACAAATCACAAATGAAACAACAAGTTATGGTCCCATATACTTTTAGACGGTACATTCTTCAACATGCACATGACTCACATTGTGCTGGACATATGGGATATACTCGAACACGATCTCGAGTACTGTCTTCATTCTTTTGGCCAGGGGTGTCAAGAGATATTTCGCAGTATGTACGTTCCTGTACTACATGCCAAGAAGTGAAAGCACGTGGAGCTTTTCACACGGCGCCTATTCAGGCTTGCGATATCTCAGTGAGACCTTTTGACAAGATGGCAATAGACATTATTGGTCCATTGCTACCATCGGCCAGAGGACATAGATTCGTCCTTACGTGCATTGATTTGTGCACACGATGGCCAGAAGCTATCCCATTAAAGACCACCACTACCACAGATGTAGCTGATGCACTACATCTCATCTTTTCTAGAATAGGGTTTCCTAGAAAACTTTTATCAGACCATGGGTCACAGTTTATATCTGACACCATGAAGGAAGTCATGAAAACTTGGGACATTGATAGGAATTTAAGTAGTATTTATCATCCGATGAGTAATGGTGCGGTTGAAAGACTTAACCGTACACTTAAACAACTACTACATAAGGTTACTGCTAAGCACCCTCATGACTGGGACAGAGCACTCCCAGCTGTTCTATTTGCTTATCGGGAGGTACCGCATGAACAAACTGGCTTCTCTCCCTTTGAATTAGTTTTTGGTGCTCCCCCAAGAGGTCCTATGGGACTAATAAAAGACTTATTAATTGACGACGAGATGACTCAGGACACTCAGTCATCTTACGAGTATGTGATTAATCTTCGGAAGAACATTATTGAGTCTTGCCAGTTGGCAACAGCTTCTTCTGAGGCTGCAAAAGCTAAGGCTCGATCTCTACAAAATAGGTCTCGACGATTACGCCAATTATTCCCAGGCGACGAGGCTTATGTGTTACTTCCTCACAATAACAATAAATTATTGATATCTTGGAATGGTCCTTACAAAGTCATTGATAAAATTTCCGACGTTGATTACGTCTTAGATATCAAGGGACACAAAAAGATATTTCATATTAACATGCTCAAGCAATTTCATACACGTCCTGAACACTTACAGTCAATTTTTCATGAACTAGATGACAACACAGTATCCACTTGTCATTATACTAACTTATCTGTCATCCAGGAAGAAGAATCTTCTTTTCCTGAGGTACAGTTACCGTTACCTGTACCAGTAGTTCAACCTACTGAATCTTGGCGGGATGTAACCATCTCTTCAACGGTTACACCGCAACAGCGTCTACAGATTGCTAATCTATTACAATCTTATCCAGATGTGTTGACCGACGTCCCGGGTCGCACATCGGCTATCAGTCATGACATTACTCTCAATGATGATACACCTATTCGTGTACATCCCTATTCTGTTCCTTTACATTTCCTTGCTAAAACTACTAAGGAACTTGAACAGATGTTGTCTCTGGGAATCATTGAGACTAGTAATTCGCCATTCTCTTCTCCATTAGTGATTGTCCGGAAGAAGGACAATAACATCAGACTATGTGTTGATTATAGAAAATTAAATGCTAAGACTATAGTTGACAGCGAACCACATCCACTTATCGACGACTTACTGCCACGTCTATCCAACGCAACTATATTTAGTAAGATAGACTTAACTAAAGGTTATTGGCAGATACCACTGACCGAAAAGGCTAAGTACTACACCGCATTTTCCACTCCACAAGGTCTATACCAGTGGAATGTGATGCCTTTTGGGCTTGTTAATGCGCCAGCTACCTTCATTCGCCTGATGCGACAAATTTTATCAGGTAGACCAGACGTTATTACATATATTGACGACATATGCTTGTTTAGTTCGTCGTTTGAGGAACATGTTTCGGGACTTAGATATGTTTTTGACACTCTAAGGAATTATCATCTAACTGCTAAACCTACAAAGGTGCAAATCGCGTGTAATGAGATAACCTTTTTGGGACATATCATTGGATCGGGATATATCCGAACGTTACCTAGTACAGTCTCCAAAATTCTAAACATAGCAGTTCCTCAGACGAAGAAACAGGTCAGGAGTTTGTTAGGACTTGTTCAATATTACAGTAGATTCATACCAAACTTGTCATCCATCACGGCTGTATTGTCTTCATTGTTAAAAAAAGATATGCCGGTGAAGGTGACATGGACTGGTACATGCAATGAAACTTTCAACAAAATTATAAATTTGTTCTCGCATGAACCAATTTTAAGACTTCCCGATGCTTCCAAAAGATTTTTCTTACGAACAGATGCTAGTAACTACGGCATTGGTGCATGCCTGCTCCAGAACCATGATGGCATTCTACATCCTACCTTATATATATCAAGAAAGCTGAAGCCGGCGGAAACAAAGTATTCAACAGTCGACAAGGAACTGTTATCTGTCATCTGGGCAATAACCAAACTGGAAAAATTCTTGCTCGGTGCTCCCTTCACCATACAGACGGACCAACGTGCTGTCGCATCCTTGCGTCGCTCTAATCATGCAAGCCAGAAACTTGCCAGATATTCAATCATCCTACAGCCATTTGAGTTCTCCATTGACCATATTCCTGGCACTGAAAATTGTGTGGCAGATGCATTGTCACGTAATCCTATTGACGACGAATAATCAACATTGACACTCTTAAACTACATCAATCAGAACTACATTGGATTGAACGAAGTATCAACTATAAAGGAACTAACCTTGCCTTCAATTTAAACTTTATAAACACTATATGCATCACAGAATTGAACTAAAAGACAATTAAGGAATTAATAAAATCATTCAAACTTCGTCTAACGTCCATAAACGAGATATGAATATTCGTTGAACAATCTTGAAACAATATCTGACGACAAGTCGAACTTATTATCCTGTGTATACTTAATTCTTGGATGCTGGGATAAATGACATTTCTTTCCAACGTAAACGTTTGAACATTTTTGCCTAAAAGAATTCATCAGGATCAAGACTACGGATGGATCATCATATCCTATACTAATTAATTAGTTAACTTAACTTCTTAATTGAATTATTATCAATAAAATGAAATGTGAGAAAAAAATGAAATGAAAGAACAAAAAAAAGAGAACGAAATACTAAAAGAAGAAATTATGAAAAGAGAAAATAAATCTCACACAAGTATTAGATTAATAATTTTTTTTTAATGTACCTATACATTATTTAGTTAGTTAAATTAGATAGTTATTATTCACTAACACTTAACACACACAATTAAGTTAAAACTTATATTCGAATTTCTTTCTATTTCTTCTCACTTATTTTGTCTTTTCTTCTCTCATAACATCGCGTTACATTAGAACCTTAATAATTTAACTCTTAGTTTAATTAATTAATTTAATTTTAATTAGTCAAATTAATTCCTATATGACATACTAATACGACAGACCTTACTTTAATTTAATTTTATCATTCACTATTAACATTGGACATTTATTTAGTTGATATAATAATATGTATAATATTGATATATAATGTGATTTATGATTAGATGACTATGACAAATAGTTAGTTGACACGACCGCAACACGGTTCTACTCAGAACATCGTCGGCCATATGTCACAATTGTGTTAAATTTTTTTGAAAAATTGTTAAGTCGGATAGATATTGAAAAAAAATCTATCGATTTTTTTTTCCCCGGTGTACAGGGAATTGTTACGGTATATGATATTAACGCCGTCTGCTAAAGGTTACCAGACGTGCAATTGTAAAGGTTAAGACATTTAATATATTGCGATAGATGTTTCAATTACTGAACGCTTCATACACGATCGATTATGACGTGTATAGCGTTGTTTAGGACACAGTCGGTAACTAAGAAACGCTACCCTTTTTTACATTGACCGTCAAGCTGTTAAGACGCGTCTGACTTTCCTTCCAATGTTGGGCATGGTATTGCCATACAGATATATTTTATGCAAGTACGGACATGGGTCAGTCCATTGCTATTACGAAGATTTGAAATGATTAAAGGTCAGTACGAAAGTGAAAATTAAGGAAGGATGAATTACAGTCCATAGTATTTGATTTTGCCAGACTCATAGACTCACTGTCGGCCGTTGGAAAACCCCAACCGCGCGTGCATACAGCTATGACAATCTGCATACAGTAATTTGATTATTGGACAAGGACTGATAGGATATCTACATATCTATGCCATATATTTTCAAGTTATAATATGTACCTTTGTGATCAACATGCATGAATCGTCTTGACGTGTAAACTGTATTAAATATTTGTGGACTCTATGAACCGACTTGTCACATCAATCGTATTCCAAGGTTCAATTATTGTTCAGAATCTTCCACCCCTGCATTCGCGTAATCTTACATAGAAGGCACGATACACGATCACTCAAGAATATCAAGAAGATAAAACAATGGCCAGACATTTATAACTGTTTTATTAATATCACATGGAACATTGTTCAGAGCTAACCAAACCACGCCTTGCACCAGATCCACTTGCAACACCACTCACAACAAGTCCTGTGGCGATGGGCGAGCGGCGAAGCGGCATGCGTGGGTGCGCTGGCCGTTGTAGTCGCAGACCTACACACAGGCGGCTCAGGTCATATGGTCGTCTTCCACTGATCGGAGCAGCAGTGGGATTCGGCAGCCCTCTGAGTGACTGAGCAGCCCTCTTTAGGAAAGCACTGCTCACCTCCATGGCATGAGGAAGGGGCTAGAAAAGGTGCCCTAAACATTGCTTGCTCCACCATTACCTAACCAGCTTACCGCGGTTGGTGGGTACCCTACTTCAGCGGGCGACACATAAGAAAAAGAAAGGACAGATTTTTCCCCCTCATTCTAGGCGCATGGAATGTGCGCACTCTACTCGACAAAGACTTTAACACAAACAGACCCGAGAGGCGAACTGCCCTGATTGGGAGAGAACTGGCCAGATACAACATTGACATAGCAGCACTGAGTGAAACTCGACTTGCAGGCGAGGGCCAACTTTGCGAAAAGGGTGCAGGTTATACATTCTATTGGAGCGGAAGAGGAACTGAAGAAAGACGAGAAGCAGGGGTTGGATTTGCAATCAAAACAGCAATTATTGGCAAGCTAGCGGAGCCCCCAAAGGGAATAAATGACCGACTCATGACGGTCAAGATCCCGCTGCTTTATGGAAGGAAACATGCCACCATCATTAGCGCGTATGCACCAACTATGACAAACCAGGATGACGTCAAGGATAAGTTTTACGAAGAACTACATGCAGTCATTGCATCAGTTCCCAAAGCAGATAAGCTTATTATTCTTGGTGACTTTAATGCAAGAGTAGGCTCAGATAACATCTCCTGGAATGGCACTATCGGAAAGTACGGCGTGGGTCGCTGTAACAGCAATGGACTTCTTCTCCTCCAGACTTGCGCAGAACATAACCTCCTTGTCACCAACACCATTTTTCGACTTCCTATCCGCAACAGGACCTCCTGGATGCACCCTCGCTCGAAGCATTGGCACCTAATTGACTATGTAATTGTTAGGAAGAAGGACAGGCAAGATGTCCGGGTGACCAAGTCCATGTGTGGTGCCGAATGCTGGACTGATCATCGCCTCATTGTGTCTAAACTTAAAATTCGTATCCAACCTGCCAGGCGCCCTCAGGGAAAGAAAACTCAAAAAAGGCTGGATATTACCAAACTAAAGAAGACAAAAATTAAACAGTCATTCACTGACACCCTAGAAGACCGTCTCAAATCTATCTCGTTAGACGGCCAAAGTGCGGAAACAAATTGGACAGCCCTAAGCGAGCAGATCTACAACACTGCTACAGAGGTCCTGGGTCCCGCCATCAAGAAACAAAATGACTGGTTTGATGAGAACTCAGATGATATAAAGAAGATGTTGGCTGAGAAACACCATCTCCATAAAGCATATTTAAATGATCCAAAATCTACATCCAAGAAAGACGCTTTCAACAACATGCGTAGAATCGTCCAACATAAACTACGCCAGATGCGGGATTCATGGCTGAGTAATAAAGCAGATGAGCTCCAAGGCTTTGCTGACAGCCATGACTTGAAAAATTTTTACCATGCACTCAAAGCGGTCTATGGTCCAACATCATCAGGATCATTTCCCCTCCTTAATGCAGATGGAAAAACACTAATTACAGACAAGGAAAAAATTCTCCAACGCTGGGTCGAACACTTTAATAATATTCTGAACCAGCCATCATCTATTAACGATGAAGCCATCAACCGACTGCCCCAAATTCCTATAAATGAAGCACTAGATGATATACCGACTTTGGAGGAGACTCAAAAAGCGATTCGTCAACTTTCTAGTGGAAAGGCCCCCGGCTCCGATTCAATTCCTGTTGAGGTCTATAAAGATGGCGGTACAGTTCTGATAGAGAAACTTCACATGATCTTCCAGCAAATGTGGCAGAGTGAAACCATCCCACACAATCTCAAGGATGCGTCAATTATACATCTTTATAAACGTAAAGGTAATCGCCAAGACTGTAACAATCATCGAGGCATCTCACTACTATCAATCGCTGGGAAGATATTTGCCAGAATCCTTCTTAATCGCCTTACGGCTCATCTTGACAAAGGTCTTCTACCTGAAAGTCAGTGTGGATTCCGGAAAGAACGTGGAACCACCGATATGGTGTTCGCTGCAAGACAGCTTCAAGAAAAATGCCAAGAACAGCACTGTGACCTGTACACAGCTTTCATCGACTTGACAAAGGCGTTCGACACGGTCAGTAGAGAGGGTCTATGGAAGATCATGGCAAAATACGGCTGCCCAAAGAAATTTATCTCAATAGTGCAGCAGCTGCATGATGGAATGCAGGCTAGAGTTCAGGAAAACGGTGAGCTATCGGAGCCTTTCCCAGTCTCAAATGGAGTTAAACAAGGGTGTGTACTTGCACCGACGCTTTTCAGTATCATGTTTTCTGCTATGCTGACTGATGCTTTCAGAGACGGGGACACAGGAATCGACATCAGATATCGTATTGATGGAAAATTGTTTAACCTTAGGAGGCTTCAAGCAAAAACCAAGGTCAAATCACACACCATCAGGGATCTTCTGTTTGCTGACGATTGTGCCCTCAGTGCTGGCTCAGAGGCTGATCTGCAGCGTAGCGTTGATAGATTCTCCGAAGCCTGCTCCAACTTTGGGCTTACCATCAACACGGGGAAAACAGAAATCATGTACCAACCAGCTCCTGGCACAATTTATACTGAGCCAGTCATCAAGGTAAATGGTGAGAAACTGAATGTTGTGAACAGGTTCACATACCTTGGTAGTACACTATCCCAGAACATCGTCATTGATGATGAGGTGAACACCAGGATCTCCAAAGCCAGCAGCACATTTGGCAGACTATACACCAACGTTTGGCATCGAAGTGGCATTAGTCTACAGACAAAGCTGAAGGTATACAGAGCTGCGGTGCTTCCAGTGCTGCTTTATGCATGTGAAACATGGACTGTATACAGGCGCCACGTAAAAAAGCTCAACCACTTCCATACAGTCTGTCTCAGGAAGATAATGAACATCAAATGGCAAGACAAGATCCCAGATACCGCCGTTCTTGACAGAGCTGGTATCCCTAGCATCGATACTATTCTGATGCAGTCACAGATTCGCTGGGCAGGTCATGTAGTCCGCATGCCAGACCATCGACTGCCAAAGATACTCTTTTATGGTGAGATGCAGAAGGGTAGACGCTCCCATGGTGGCCAGAAAAAGCGCTTCAAAGACACACTTAAGGCTTCACTAAAAACCTTTGACATAAACCCAGACACATGGGAAGCTGCTGCGCGAGACCGAACTGCCTGGCGCACATCTCTTCGTAAAGGTGCAGCGGCATGCGAATCTTCCAGAAGAGCAGCAGCGGAACAGCGGAGACAAGCTAGAAAAGATCGTGAAATAAAACCTTCACATGAAGCAAACATTCCCTGCCCACACTGTCCGAGATCCTTCCAGGCCCACATCGGGCTCATCAGTCACCTTCGTACTCATAGACTATCCTAACATCCTAATAATTGGATGAACAGAGTGGTCTTCATCACTTGTGATGGACGAACAACAAAACAAATGAGAAGAAGGAGAAAAGATGTGGAGACATTGAAGTATAGAGAGTATAGAAGAGAAGGTTCCAGAGAGGAAAACTTACATGGAATACAAAATAGGAAGAAATAAATAAAGCATATGAGAAGGAGACAAAAGAGATGAAGAAAGGAGCAAGATATGGGAGACGACTTTAAAAGGGATGAGACTAGGAAGGAGTCTAGGCGTACACACATTATAGCGGACGCTGGAGAAAGTGACAGTCCAATGTGGAAAGGTACGCACCAGATATTGACAAAACCTATAGAGGATAGGTATCGTTCGGGAATTTATAAAGTATTTCCAGTATAGATCGTGGATTAAGGTAAAAAAATGATATAGTTGGATTAGTGGGAGGATAGAAAAACGATGATAGTGACCATGATAGTAGAATTGTTCACGCTTGTAAATTTATGTATATAAACTAGTAACAGCGAGTTACATGAATATAAATGGGAATGAATGGAGAAGGTATAATGATGACAATAAATATGAGGTTTTGCAGGAAACAGGGTCATGAAGAAGATGGAGAAAAGAGAAGATTTATGGGACATGTGGAAGAAGTCCACAATAAGAGTTTCACAGTTTTGAAAATTTTGTGAGTAATAAAATGAGATTATGTATGACTATATAATAGGTATTGAGATAAAATGCACATTTTTCTTTCATGACATGTGTAATGATAATAAGGTAAATTGAGATTATATAGTTTTTGGCTTGTGTAGAAATTGATGTGATGTACACACATTTTGACGTATAGAAATGACCAGTAGTGTAATTTTTTTTTTCATTTTAGACGAAGAGTGTAACATATTAAATCTTGATGAGTAAGGTTTGAAAGACGAGATACATAGAGGAAGAGACCTTTTCAGAGAAGACGGAGAAGCAAGGTAGAGTGAGGATAGGTTAAGGAAAGATTTACTAGAGACAAGATGGGTTTTGATAGAAGGAAAACACTTCTCCTTAGAGACATTTTTTTCAAGTTGGGGTAGATAATGTAGCCGTTAGGTTGGTTAAGAGGGAAAATTCTGTTACAGTTATTGTATGAGATTTGTTCTTTATTAGCTGCCTTTTAATGTATAGTCTCATGGAATAATCGATAGAATGAGAAGAGGGAGTCAAGACTTGTGCTTACATCCCTTGGTTGAGGATTGTAATGTTTTGATTGTCTGGCGTTGACAAGGTGAGCGAAGGGATTTATGTACGTGGAATTCATGTCTTTCTAAGTTGTTTGTCAGACAACGTTGTTCTGGAGTGTTCGAAATTAGTCGTCGTTGTAAATCGCCTTTGTAATTTAAATCAGTTGGCTTCTAGATGTGGTAGCGAATGGAGGTTTTCATTGGGCCGATAAGCCAATGTATATTGGTTGCTTCTGCGGTGGCAGAAAAGCTGTACTATCGCCCAGACATCCAACTAGATTATTTGCCATGTGAGATCTATGGCTGTGTTTAGTTAGTCTGTGGACAAGATGTCAGTGTTTTATGTGAGATGGACTGTGTGTATTCTAATTATCAAGTACATTGAGTTTTGCCAAACTATTAATGAACTGTTTGTAAAGTGAAACATAGTAGACAGTCGAGTATAAAAATGAACTACAGTGAACAGTTAAGTGAATTCTAGTAGACAGCCTAGAGAAAAGGACAACAGAGTTTAGTAAATGTACATCCTTGGCGGTTAGGCCAGTGTCTATATCTAGATAGGCCAAATGATAGCTGCTGTTTACCAGTACAGATAATGTGAGACATCATCGTTAGTATATAACAGTTGAGAACAAGACGTATCAACAAGGGTTCTCAAAAGGGCTAGGTCTAGCACCCACAGTAGAGCAGTCGGATAGCAAGAGAGACATAACTGAAGTAATATTGTTAACTGTTATTGTACCATCGAGTTTTACCAGCCAGCCTACATTGTTCATTGAGAAGGCTGAAGAAAATTGTTGCTGTGAACGATTTATGGCAAGATGCAAGTATCATCTCATACGCCTCTTATGTAAACAAACATCATCATCATCTGTTACAAGTCGTTCTGGTTTTGAGCGCACTACCGTCTGAAAGGAAGAGAGAGAGAGAGAGAGAGAGAGAGAGAGAGAGAGAGAGAGAGAGAGAGAGAGAGTATGATGTTTAAGGTATTGATACAACAACCGTGGGTCTGCTGTAAGGTTGTTATCTGAACCTAAAATACGATCAACGAGAAGTTATATCATCAGCGGCCACTTTATTATGAATCATTAACAATAAAACTACCATCGTTTGTACGCCAGTTTCATTTGTGTATTGTAATTCTCAGGTGACCATTATGTATTTAGTTCTGTTAGAAAGATCTTTAAAATCTCAGTCTATGTTAGTGACAAACTGTGCCAACTCTTATTGGATTCTTTTAATGTTTGAACCAATTTTCAAAAAAGATTTATTTGACAACAGCACATTCTCACATCTGCAAAGGTCTTTCTAAATGCTTTAAAAAAATGTGATTCATCCTGCAGCAAATGAAAAAATTGAGGGCAGAATGGATGAGAAATAGATAACCTCCTAAAAAATTTACAAAATCTGGCAAAGGATAGAAAATGTTCACTACAGATGCCAGAATAGGAAGCAAAGTGAAGATAAAGTAAACTCCAGATATGGTTACAAAGAACTTGACACTTTTCCAGAAGGTCGTACCACTGCTTCTAAAAAACACGGCGACCTCATGGTCTCTTGCTTTCGATCTTCTAACCAAGGCTGATTTTTTATGCTTAAATGCTAGATGAGCTATCTTGAAGTAACAGACGAAGATTATCACTATGTTAATTACCATTACTGCTATATTTATACAAAAGCTTGCAAGACGTGGTTGTAAATTTATACAACTTATATGGCAATTTTTGGTAGCGTACATAAGAGCAGGAATACAAGCATTAATTAGCGCTAACACCCAGGTACAACATATTATTTTGAAAATACGCTCATGTGTCATATTCTTAATGTAATAAATCGAGAAAGAAATTCTGATGCAGCGGTCGATTGCAATAATGCCCATATGAGCTCCAATAGACATCACTGAGGAAAAGACTATTCCATATATGAGCGCGTCTACAATGTTCCAGTCCAGCAGGAGATGTCTTACCCAGGATAGATGGGTACATGCGTCAACAGCACAAGCCGTCGCTAGCGTGATGTCCATTAAGGCTAAAGACACAATGAAGATGTACTGGTTCGTGTGTAGGGCTGGCGTGCGTCGGATTACGATTATTGTTAACACACTTTCACAAATAACGAAACAGCTGAGTGGTAATACAACATATGCTACCTGAAACATGTCATAAATGAGATATCCACAATAAGAAGTACCGTTTCCAATCATTCTGTGTATCCTACTAAATGCGAACCTTGAAACCGTTTTCCAAGCAAAGCCGAAAACAATATTACACTTTGTATGTGTTTCTTAAAGAATGTCTCAATTTTGACGACGTTTTAAAAGTTCCGTCACAGAAGTTGTGTGATTCACAAACTAGTTCACTTCCTGAGTATTGTTTCTTATATTTCTTTAAATTTATTTTCTGATTTTCTGTTTTCTGTGTTGCTTGCTTTCTGAAACAAAAGATACATGTATGCATTATTTAGAGAATCCATCAATGGAAGTGAGAAGATTAAACTACAGAAAAATCAGCTTGATGAATCATGAAAATCAAAATACCACTCAACATTATATAGTAAGTAGACCATAAACAGTAATGTAGACAAAGAATTTAGTAATGAACAGCTACCTTTTCAAAAGAGTAGTGAAACCAGAGAAACAATATTTTGTAATAGGATATTGGCCACACATAAAATAAAATGTAGATTAAAATATATAAGTAAAATATAAGTAGTATTTGCTAATGTCACCTACTTTTAACATGTAAGTCCAAAGATTGTGCCGACATCATGGTCCTTGTGTCTCATAACCGAAACCAGATGCCAGATAAAATTAAAATATTTGATAAGAGACCACAGCAAGTGGGTCTGAAAATATATAGGAACAAGAAAACAGATACTGAGAATGAACGTAGGAAACTATTACAAGATTGCGCTTAAACAAACACCACAACAAGATGTAGAACCCTTACACATATCTTGGTAGCTATATAGACAAAGCTGGAGGGTCCGACAATGATCTCAAAATAAGGATGTAAAAGGCAAGAGAAGCTTTTATTGCATTGTGAAATATATGGACATTATAAGAAATCAAGTCCAGCACAAAAATACGAATCTTCAACTCAAATGTCAAGTCAGCCTTACCATTGTATGGTTCTGAAACATTGAGAACAACAAAAAACATTAGCCAAGAAGTTACGTACTTTCAAAAATGGGTCATTTGTAGAATATAAGGATTGAAATGGTATGACAAAATCACCAATTAAGAAATGATGACAAAAACCAGACAAGTACCCGTGGAACAGGAGATGAGAAGAAGAAAGAATTTGGTGTTTGATTGGGCACATGATGAGGAAACCTGTTGATAGCATTGGAAGGCAGTTCTTGTTCTATTCTCCAGGGTAAGGGATGTAGATCAAAGAACACATGAAGGAGAGGGCTGGAGGGAGATATAAGAACATATGGAGGAGAGAGCTAGAGGGAGATCAAAGAACACATGGAGGAGAGGGCTAGAGGGAGATCAAAGAACATATGGAGGATAGGGCTAGAGGGGGATAAAAAACACATGAGGAGAGGGCTAGAGGGAGATCATATGGAGGAGAGGGCTAGAGGGAGATCAAAAACATAAGGAGGAGAGGGCTAGAAGGAGATCAAAGAACATATGGAGGAGAGGGACAGATGGAGATCAAAGAACATGTTAAGGAGAGGGCTAGATGGAGATCAAAGAACATATGGAATGAGAGGGCTAGAGGGAGATCAAAGAACATATGGAATGAGATGGCTAGAGGGCGATCAAAGAACATATGGAGGAGAGAACTAGAGGGAGATCAAAGAATATATGGAATGAGAGGGCTAGAGGGAAATCAAAGAACATATGGAATGAGTGGGCTAGAGGGAGATCAAAGAACATATGGAGGAGAGGTTAGAGTGGGATCAAAGAACATATGGAATGAGAGGGCTAGAGAGAGATCAAAGATTATATGGAGGAGAGGGCTAGAGGGAGATCAAAGAAAATATGAAGGAGAGGGCTAGGGGGAGATCAAAGAACGTGAAGAAGATGGCTAGAGGGAGATTAAAGAACATGTGGATGAGAGGGCTTGGGGGAGATCCAAGAATATATGGAGGAGAGGGCTATGGAGAGATAAAGAACGTGGAGAAGATGACTAGAGGGAGATCAAAGAACATATGAAGGAGAGGACTAGAGAGATCAAAGAACATATGGAGGAGAGTGCTAGAGAGAGATCAACGAACATATGGAATGAGAGGGTTAAAGAACGATCAAAGAACATATGGAGGAATAGGGCTAGAGGGAGATCAAAGAACATATGGAATGAGAGGGCTAGAGGGCGATCAAAGAACAAATGGAGGAGAGAACTAGAGGGAGATCAAAGAATATATGGAATGAGAGGGCTAGAGGGAGATCAAAGAACATATGGAATGAGAGGGCTAGAGGGATATCAAAGAACATATGGAGGAGAGGTTAGAGGGAGATCAAAGAACATATGGAATGAGAGGGCTAGAGGGAGATCAACGATTATATGCAGGAGAGGGCTAGAGGGAGATCAAAGAAAATATGGAGGAGAGGGCTAGGGAGAGATCAAAGAACGTGGAGAAGATGGCTAGAGGAAGATCAAAGAACATATGGAGGAGAAGGCTAGAGGGAGACCAAAGGAAATATAGAGGAGAGGGCTATGGGAGATCAAAGAACGTGGAGAAGATGGCTAGAGGGAGATCAAAGAACATGTGGATAAGAGGGCTTGGGGGAGATCCAAGAACATATGGAGGAGAGGGCTAGGGAGAGATCAAAGAACGTAGAGAAGATGGCTAGCGGGAGATCAAAGAACATATGGAGGAGAGGACTAGAGAGATCAAAGAACATATGGAGGAGAGGGCTAGAGAGAGATCAAAGAACATATGGAATGAGAGGGCTAGAGAACTATCAAAGAACATATGGAGGAATAGGGCTAGAGTGGGATCAAAGAACATATGGAATGAGAGGGCTAGAGGGAGATCAAAGAACATATGGAATGAGAGGGCTAGAGAAAAATCAAAGAACATATGGAGGAGAGGGCTAGAGGTAGATAAATGAACATGTGGAGGAGAGGGCTAGATGGAGATCAAAGAACACGTGGAAGAGAGGGCTAGAGGGAGATCAAAGAACATATGGTATTAGAAAGCTAGAGGGAGATCAAACAGCATGTGGGATCAGAGGGTTAGAGAAAGATCAAAGAACATATAGAATGAGAGGGCTAGAGGGAGATCAAAGAACATATGTAGGATAGGGCTAGAGGGAGATCAAAGAACATATGGAATGAGAGGGCTAGAGAAAGGTCAAAGAACATATGGAGGAGAGGGCTAGATGGAGATAAATGAACATGTGGAGGAGAGGGCTAGAGGGAGATCAAAGAACACGTGGAAGAGAGGGCTAGAGATAGATAAAAGAACATATGGAATGAGAGTGGCAAGAGGGAGATCAAATAACATATGGAATGAGAGGGCTAAAGAAAGATCAAAGAACATATGGAATGAGAGGGCTAGAGGGAGATCAAAGAACATATGGAATGAGAGGGCTAGAGGGAGATCAAAGAACATATGGAATGAGAAGGCTAGAGAGAGATAAAAAACATATGGAATGAGAGGGCTAGAGAACGATCAAAGAACATATAGAGGAGAGGGCTAGAGGGAGATCAAAGAACATATGGAGGAGAGGGCTAGAGGGAGATCAAAGAACATGTGGAGGACAGGTCTAGATGGAGATCAAAGAACATATGGTGGAGAGGTCTAGATGGAGATCAAAGAACATATGGAGGAGAGTGCTAGACGGAGATCAAAGAACATGTGGAGAAGAGGGCTAGAGGGAGATCAAAGAACATATGGAGGAGAGAACGGGAGATAAAAATGGTAATAATGAGGAAGGCGTAGAAAGACCATGAGGTCACATGACAGGAAGACTTGGTATGTGTTTGTTGAAGGGTTATGTTCCCTTGGGAGCTGAAAGGCTTTGACTGATTGATTAACTGATTGATTGAATGATTCATTGATTGATTGACTAGAAGAATTTTTTGACAGTCAAATCTGACTTAGCACTAATACAGTAACGCTTTAACACATTACCCCTACTCACATGTTAAACTATTACACCCAAACAAATGCATCCCCATGAGGAACGAGCACATGTTGCCAGCAACTACTCTCAAAACCTGTTCGTGACACTTTCCGATCCATTTCAACTTCATCGAATCTTTGAAGTCAAACATAGATTATGCTTGAAGGTCAATACATCATGAATAAACTGAAAGACATGCGCGCTCTTTTAATGGGTGCTTAATTTAGTTTTCTTGGGGCAATACGCGCCTTTTCTGTATTTTCCCGAAAATATACCATGTAATTATTGCAAGACCCGATCATTTTTTTAATGGTTAAAATTTTCCGTGTGTCACACAGACCAGTCTTTGGGACTGGTCATCGAGACTGGCCATGGTCCCAACGCGCCTTTGTAGCAGGGTGCCGAACAGTCAAAGAACCAAATTGGCTTAAGTGATTTCAGGAGAAGGCAAGACACCAAACTGGCTTGTGTGACAGGTGCCCCGGCTATACCTGGGGACAGGATATCAAAATAAGTTGTACAGTGGTTAACCCAGGGCATTGTTTGCAGGCGAACGCTGCCCTCATAAGACTAAGTGTGGTCCATAGCTGCCGTGTCTTCTCAGTTCAGATGGGGCAGATCTGCGTGTCTGTCTGGATGACGTCCTTCGGCAGGCTGGTCGAGGCGGTGGCACTATGACCACCCTTCGCAGGGTAGAGAACAGTCCTCCTCGTGGCATTGCACACGCGCCAATTGGTGGGAGGTTCTCTGGGGTTGCAACAAAGCCCACAACTGTCTGCCGTCTGTCTGCTCTTGCCAGTTATTGTCTTTTAGAGATATAACCCCCTTTGCAGAGTAGGGAGCCATCAAACCTCGGGACGTTACACACTCCAAAGTAGGCCTGGTGTTACATGCCGCTGAATCTAGGAAGCTCTTTGTGGTTGCAAGAAAGCCCAAACCTCTACCCCAAAATCTGTGGCTAGGGTAAAAGAGTGAATAACTCGCACCCGTGGAGATCAAACAAACAAACAAACATACCTAGTGCATTTTATACTCATGTTTAAACACTACTGTATATTTGAAGAAATGACAGTGGTAATTATCAGTTCTATATATTTATAAATACTTTCTCACTCTTATTGGATTCTTTTCATGTTTAAACCATTTTAAGAATAAGATTTCTTTGACAGCAGCAAATTCTCACATCTGCAAATGTCTTTCTCAAAGCTTTAAAAAAAAACTTTGATTCATGCTGCAACAAATGAAAACATTCAAGGCAGAATAGATGGGAAATAAATAGCCTCCGAAAAAATTTACAAAATGTGGCAAAGGATAGAACACGTACACTAGAATCCAGAATAGGAGGCAAAGTCAAGATAAAATAAACTCCACACATGGTTACAAACAACTTGACACTTTTCCAAGAAGGTCGTACCACTGTTTCTAGAAAACGCAGCGACCTCAGGGTCTCTTGTTTGCGATCTTCTAGCCACGGCTGATTTTTAATGTTTATATGCTAGATGAGCTATCTTGAAGTAACAAACAAGGACGATCACTATGTTGATTACCATTACTGCTATATTTATACAAAAGCTTGCAAGAAGTGGTTGTAAATTTATACAACTTTTATGGTAATTTTTGTTAGCGTACATAAGAGCAGGATTACAAGCATTAATTAACGCTAACAACCAGGTACAACAAATTACTTTGAAAATACGCCTATGTGTCACATTATGTATGTAATAAATGGGAAAGAAATACTGACGTAGCGACCGATTGCAATAATGCCAATATGAGCAATCAGCGATTCCACTAAGGAAAAGACTTTTCCAAATATGATCGCGTCAACAATGTTCCAGTCCAGCAGGATATGTCTTACCCAGGACAGATGGTGTAGCAAAATTTGTCTACAATACCGTTGTAGAATCGATTACAACAGCAATGCGATGGTGTCTCTAAAAATATCACGCAGTCACGGCGCGGCGAGCGAGAAGGGTCACAATGCATAACAATATGGCCACCTTGTTGTTAAAGTGATCTGTGTTTTAGTTCCAACTCCTGAATGATGGTATAACGACCAGGACGGACGAAAAGCAGAAAGACTTACATGTTTCGATTTTGGAAGATTGTCTCTATATTCACATACATTTTTTTTTGGCGGGAATGGTTTTGGAACGGAAGATAACGAGAGTTGAATGTATAAACTCGTGAGTTGATAGGCTCACTACACACTTTCGAGCGATGTAGAAAAATGTTAAATGGTCAAACGAATGGGAAAGTTGGATAGAATAGTAGCTCTGGACTGTCCGGTTCTTACGATATCTAAATGGACAGAATCGAATGATCAGAAGACTAGAATGTCGAAGGAAGAGGTGGAACTGTTTGTACAGAAGTCAAAATTTAATTCATCTTGCGAACAAATTAAGCAGACCTAACACGCCTATGACGTCATGCTCGCTCTGAGGAACTCATTGGCCAAAAAAAGGCAGAGCGCAATTTGAACAAGGGACACTGAAAAAGGAACATATGACGAGCTGTTGCGTACTTTTTACATAGTGGGTAGTCTATGGTCCTGCCAGTGTACGCACCAGTCTTGATATAGTTATATTATTTGTGCGTTCAATTTATTCACGCACTGGCGTGCACAATGCAGAGTATGAGTTACTCTTGGTGCACGGGTTACCTAGTTTAGGGGTATGACGTCAGGATCTTGTAAGGGCAAGTCGGACTTACTGTCCGTGTGTTGATATTTTATTCTGTACAATTCTGTGGAAGATTGTTTATGAAGGATGTTTGGTCTTCAGGTAGAAGCCAACATCCAGTTCGATACGTAAGTTGTTTTGAGCCCTCATTTTATTAATATGTTGATGGTTAAGTGAAATGGCTACTCATCACTGGAGTCTAGCGGGAATCCATATTTTCCTGGGTTTCTAGAATGGAACAGTAGAGATCTTAGCCTCCCTTAAATCTATCGTAGTGGAAATACCTACGAGCGAAGAATGTATTTGATCGTATTTTTGAACATTATATTCCGTAATGCCAACGTCCAGGTCTTGGCATATTGCAGAGAGGTTAGCCAAAGGAAGCCTCTAACCTATTTGTAGTTTTTATGTATAACTACATGGATCTTATCAACTGTGTAAAGTATTGTAATAAGGAAGTCTTGGATTAAGACAAGTTTTGTATGGAAACGTCATTCATCAGTATGAAGCTGTTTACTATGTCAGATGTCCTTGCAGAAGGTCAACGGACATTGCCTTAACGTCCCACAGATAGTAACATTTAGTGAACTCCAATCACTTGGGTAGAAAAGAACTTGGTTTGTAATGGATCTGCAGAGGATCTATAAAGATTATCAGAAACTGTACATTGTATTCACTACCATGCATAATTGTTGATCGTCCACGTCAAACAATATATCGTCCTGTTGAACGTCTTCTGTACCACGTCAATAAATCATATGAACTTTTACCAACGAGTTGAGCACAGTCCAGTATTGGCCAATTTGCCTACCACTCTTTGAAGTTTGTTGAATAGCTCTTTTGTCATTTTTTCATGGAACATTCGCGACACATGCTAGTACCCTGGTACACCTACCACTAGCTTACTAGTAACCAGCAACCTAAAAGAACCCAACAGTTTTGGTGGCACAGTGTAATTTGGAATATCAAGTTTCAAAGAAGGGACCGTGCTCAATATTTCTTCAAAAGAATCGTTCGACAGAAAGACCCGTGTCTTATTCATGGAATCAACACGACGGTTAATAAAATGTCAAGGTCAACAGTGAACCTCAACATCAAGTTCTCCAGTGAATGACTACGTTGGATCTCATCTTTTAGTCCTCATTATCGTACGAGCATTATTCAAGTACTCAAGAAGAAGTATTTCGAATTCTCAAACGTACATCTACGGAGACGAGGCATATTTTTTTTTGTCAGCCGAGATAAGTATAAACGTGGTATCGTTTTCCACTGTATTGCGTTTGGCTGTGCCTATTCTCTATATATGTCTACTTCGTTATTATTCATGTTGCATGTTCTATGTTTTATATTCATTGTGAGAGGTTGGGAAAGGCGGCTTACTTCGGAAACATACCAGTTTCACCACAGGTCCGTTGTAAGTGTTCTTTAGGAATTTATTTGCAGACTTCCCTCAGTGGAATGTTCCTACACGTGAGTGTAGAAGGATTCTAGGTCCACTGTGTCTGGTGGTCTGTGACACCTGACTGTTTAGCTGTTCCGTCAAGTTTTTAATTGTTGTTTTCGTAGTTAATTTTATTCGTACTTTAGTTTTATGATGCATCTTGTTTGTGATTATTGTCCATTCTCACCTAACTATCGTTGAGTTTTTTTACAAAACCTATGTTTATACACTGTCTTGTCAATTGTCTTGTTTATTATCTTATCGCAGTTGTCATCGTAATTCTTTACGACATCCTATTTTAGTTTCACATTTTTATTTTATTTGATTTCTGCGACTGTTTTCACTTGTCTTTGATTATTTCGTCTTGTCAGTATTGTTTTTATTGTCTATCACGTTGTTGCTTTCATAACATTTCATTGCATAAATTACTTTATTGATTATTAATATATTTGACAATTATATTAGAATAATTAACCGTTCTAGGACAGGAACGAAGACCACTTGGTATAGTAACAAGGATAATTAATCTACATTAATTAATTATCATTTTAGAAAGTAAGAGTATTGTGACTACTTATAAAGCATAATGTATTCACTAGATTATTTCATTAAACAAGCAAAAGCTCTTCAGATACCTCCTGAAGAGGTAAGACAATTCGCTATGACGGAATATAAAGAATCTCAAAGGTTGGAAGCTCAAAGATTGGAAGCTGAAAAATTAAGATTAGAAAATTTACAATTTGAAGCTCAAGAAAATGAGAAAAAAATGAGATTAGCCGCTGAATTAGAAGAGAAACGTGCTGAGGAAAATGAAAAGAAGAGGAAATTTGAGGCTCAAGAAAATGAGAAAAAAAATGAAATTAGCCGCTGAATTAGAAGAGAAACAATTTCAGCGTGAGGCAGAACAGAAAAGATTGGAGGCTGAAGAAAAAGAAAGGCTACTTAGAATTGAAATTGAAAATAAGCAAAGAGAAATGGAAGAGAGAAAATTTATAGCTCAGGAAAATGCAAAGAAATTTCAACTTGATGCTGAGTAAAATGAAAGGAAACGACAGCATGATCTGAAATTAGCAGAGACAGAATATGATAGAATTAGATTAACTCAAGAAGCTAATTTTCAGAGAACTTTCGAAGGTCAATCTTCATCCAGACATGATAATTTTAAGGAAGTTCACCTTAAATTACCTAAATTTAATCCCCCGTCTGACGACGTAATATTCTTTTTAGATAGATTTGAGGCCACTTGTAGGTCTTATAATGTGGATAAAGCACTATATTGTACATATTTATCCAGATTACTTATAGGGGATGCTTTGGCAGTTTATCATACTACTAGTAATAATGAAAAGAATGATTACGGCGTAATATTCTTTTTAGATAGATTTGAGGCCACTTGTAGGTCTTATAATGTGGATAAAGCACTATATTGTACATATTTATCCAGATTACTTACAGGGGATGCTTTGGCAGTTTATCATACTACTAGTACTAATGAAAAGAATGATTATGACGCTCTTAGAGCTTCTCTTCTTAGAAAATTCCAAATGACGGAAAATGAATACAGATTGCGTTTTCGAACTTTGCTACCGCAATCTGCAAAGAACTTTAGTGATTTTCTTTCCCAAATACGGCTAACCTTGGAAAGATGGATCGAATTGTCCAAGATAGAAAAGTCGTATGAAGGTCTTTTCGATTTACTGCTTCGCGATAAGGTGCTATCGTCAGTAAATCCAGCATTTCTTGCGTTTTTGCACGAACGGAAACCTTTATCTATGAAAGATCTAGAAGAACATTCAAAAAATTTCTGCACTGCTCACCCATCCATGGATCTAAGTAATGCACAGATTAAAAGTGAATTGCCGGTTGCTTTTGCTAGGCAACAAAATAATTTTCCACGCCATCGTTCATTGAGTAACGACAGATACTTCAATAAGGTAAATAATGACAATTTAAACAATGGTAATTTTTATAAGGGGAAGCAATTTCAACAATCTGCTCCATTTAATGTTTCTTGGAACCAATCTCATAGATCGCGAGATTTTGGTAACAATAATTTTAAATATAATCAAGGAAATTATAATAAACAAAACTGGCGATCAAAATCCCAGGTTCCACAAAATAGACAAGGTTCTTGGAATAAATCATTTAGCCAAAATCACAACGTTAATTACAATATTTGGCGTACTCATCCAGATTTTAACTCAAGCAGAAATGATAATTGTGGCAATTTTAATGCCAATAATCATAATCGATCGCGACGAAGAGATAGATCTTCAAGCAATATACGTAGACATTCTAATGTCGCTTTAAGTGATACACAGGCTAACAATGAACAGGGTAAAGGTGCTGATACTCATAATGCCATGTCGTGTTCTCTTGATTGTAATCAGGTAAAAGCTTGTCCAGAATGCTCGACTCTTTTCCAGCCCAAGGCGATCACGACGCTGAGATGCGGACACATATTGCCAAGTCTCCCAGCAGTCTGTACAGCCACTTCTGCGTCAGTTTACCAGTGGAAAGGATGCCTTAAATTTAATAGAGGCTATGTTAACTCTATTCCTTGTACTATTTTATTTGATTCAGGATGCAGCACAGTCGGTGTACGGAATTCGCTGATCGACCCTTGTTGTGCTACTGGCCATACTGTCAAGTGCGTCACCTTCGGTGGCACTGTGGAAACCTTTCCTACAGCTCATATTGATCTTAACACACCTTTTTTTCAGGGAAGATCCACGCATGCCTTCTTCAGAACCCAATTTGTGATGTCATTCTGGGTCGCATACATGGTATAACAGAGTGTACCCCTCAGCAAATTACTGCATGGGAAGAGCGACATATTCAGGCTGCAAATGCAGTAGTGACCAGAGCGCAAGATACTGTTATGTTGCATGATACACCTGCTGAACCTACAGTTCATACCACTTGTGATGACGATGCTCCTATTTCACGAGAGTTGTTTGCAACGTTACAAAAGAATGATGATTCTTTAAAAACAATTTTCAGAATGTGAACAAAAAGAATACCAGCAACAAACTTGCAAAATATAGACATGACTTTATTCTTAAAAATGGGATTTTAGTTAGATTGATACGGGAAAAGGATTTATCCTTATGTTCTCAGATTCTAGTCCCGTCTTCTATGAGATCTCGGATATTGCGACATGCTCACGACTCGCAATGCGCAGGCCATATGGGTTTTTCGCGTACCAAATCCAGAGTGCTTTCTGCATTCTACTGGCCGGGCGTTCATAGAGATGTTACTCTCTATTGTCTTTCATGTTTGATATGTCAGGAGGTTAAAGTACGGGGTCCATTTCATGCGGCTCCTATTCAAGCTGCGGACATCCCGATTAGAACATTTGACAAAATGGCTATTGACATTATTGGTCCGATGCTACCATCTGCCAGAGGACATACGCATATCCTTACTTGCATTGATATGTGTACTCGTTGGCCTGAGGCCATCCCTCTGAAGAACACTTCATCTGCCAGTGTAGCAGAGGCGTTGATGTTGATCTTCTCACGCATAGGTTTTCCGCGGAAGATCTTATCTGATCATGGTGTCCAGTTCATTTCTGAATCCATGTCGCAAGTTATGAAGATATTATATATAGACAGATCTCTTAGTTCAATTTACCATGCCATGTCCAATGGGTTAATTGAGCGTCAAAATAGGACACTCAAGCAGTTGTTGGGTAAGATGACTCAAGATCACCCTCAGGATTGGGACCGGGTCCTACCCGCTGCTCTCTTTGCGTATCGCGAAGTGCAAAATCAAGCCACAGGTTTTTCCCCATTCCAGCTTGTTTTTGGCATGCAACCACGTGGACCGATGTCGTTAATCCACGACTTATTGGTTGAAGAGAATATTCAAGAGGAAACACAATCCTCTTATGAGTATGTGATCTCTTTGAGAAAGAGAATAATAGATGCTTGTAGACTAGCTACTGCATCATCCGAACAAGCCAAAGAAAAAGCTCGTCTATTTGCAAACAAGTATAGACGTCTTCACCAGCTTCTCCCTGGTGACGAAGCTTTTGTCTTACTACCTGCTCATAACAATCGTCTATTAATTACTTGGAGAGGTCCTTTCAGGATCATCTCAAGAATATCCGATGTCGACTACATCGTTGATATTAAAGGTAAACATAAAACCTTCCACATTAACATGTTGAAGGAGTATTACTCACGTCCTGATTATCTACAGTCAGTGTTCCAAGCAACTGACGATCCTACACCTCCTATTCAACACTACTCTAGTTTGTCAGTCATCCAAGAAGAAGAATCTTCTTTCGATGATGTACAACTGCCAATACCAGTTGTACCACTTCATTCCACTGAGAATTGGAATGATGTTACTATCTCATCTACTCTTTCGGCTGATCAACGTCAGCAAGTCTCTAATATTTTACACTCGTATGAGGATGTCTTCACGGACATTCCAGGTCATACGTCAGTTATCCAACATGATATTATTCTGACTGACGATACGCCTATTCGAGTTCGCCCATATCCTTGTCGTGAGAAATTCTAATCCACACATATAAATTAGAAAGTAAATGTAAAGCCTAACGAAGTAATTCAATAAAAGGAAAGAAGAATGGTGAAAGACCGGTGCTTTTCCCAATAGCGTACACCTGCGTTGTAGAACGCCATAATGACTGAACCCGAGATCCCCTTTTTCTACTTCGTCTGCATATAGTAACGCTTTCACGTTTGCTAGTAAAGCCTACTGCATCAACTACACGCGTTTCCAAAAATAAAACTGGTACTGTGTTTCTTGGACGACCTTGATAGGCACACTGCTTAATGACCTAGATATAATACTACATTAATGTCATTATATACATTACGTAAACTAAAAGACAGACGGGCTTAGGAGAGAGAGAGAGAGAGAGAGAGAGAGAGATGTACGGAGGAACGCATGCAATACTACCA
The DNA here is from genome assembly GCA_024509875.1 of Oreohelix idahoensis. Lineage (NCBI taxonomy): Eukaryota > Metazoa > Mollusca > Gastropoda > Stylommatophora > Oreohelicidae > Oreohelix > Oreohelix idahoensis. The sequence continues at coordinate 433,317 of JAMPIV010001486.1, forward strand.
CGTCGTCTCGCGATTGAAAATTAATGCCACCCCACGCGAAAGGCGTGCAGGCTTGCTTTTTTTCAAATAAACAGTGACAAAAAACACTAGCAATACGCGGTTAGGTTTTGAAAACATGTTTAATGCTTATTAGGAAACATGACACAATACTGTTTTACGTTTGAAATCCTGACTTTATACTGACAGAACAGTCGAAAAGGCAGGACAGGTGGCGGTTCTAAAACAATAAATAAAAAAAACCATTACACGACTATCCTAGATTAATACATATTTGTAACGAAGCCACTTGGCTCCATTAAACTTATATATTTGGGTGCCTTAGGTCTTGCTGACAAAGAATATGTTAGGTGTTAAGCAAATAGTCTAATAACTAACAAATTATAGCCAAAATACTATAGTGGTGTTGTCTGACAACACAAGATCATATTTGCTCATAATGGCGTGTTTGGACACTGCTTTAGAGGAAATGAGGCCAACACGTTAGATACGATTTGATTGGCTAGAGTGATATGTAAGGCGAAACCTGATTAGTCGACTGCAAATACTATTTTTGGTTGTTAATGGAAACGGTAGGAAGGGTACATTTTTTCAAATGCTTTTGTAAACATGGACTCATTGGCTAGACCATTTAATATAGTCAATTAGGAGCGTCTGTTCAGTGCCACTTTTTGAAAATAAACTTTGTAGAAGCAAGTGCTTTGAGAACCAGCTCATACTTTTCTAATAAAAGCTTGGGACAGAGGCAGATCGGAATTGTGCCATAACTCATCGCCAGTCAACGTACTTGTTTAATATTTCCTTGAATTGTGGTAAGCTAGACATATTTGATATATTTTAGATGAAAATTGAATGTGAATTGATAATTTATGTCTGTATGTGTGTGGTTCAGTAACAAACAAGAGGCAAAGCCTAGATATTGCTCCACCATGAACAAAACTTGTCGGAGAGGAGTATAACTGCATAGGCATATATGGGATTGCCAAATAGTACTATGACACCTATCTTATTGAATAGAAGGAAATAATGCTGGAATTGCAGAGGCGTTGTAACCATTAGGGAGAGGAATACTGGTGTATATTGTTACATGAGAAGCTAGCAGTTGGCCTACAGCGTTGAACTCAGTGTTTGTTATGTATTGTGCTTCAGTGTAGAAATAGATTATAAATTAGTTCTGAAGTAGGAGGTACAACCTTCTTGTTTCAGGAACCGTGGTACTAAAGTATTAAAGCAGCACCTGGTCTGAGTTTTGCTGAATCCAGAGGCTGGTAGCATACTCCTTGGTCAAGATATCGACCAGTGTTGTTTCTCAAGAAAACGGTGAAGCAAGCGAGCAGAGGAGACAGTTTTTCTGCCGCCCCCACTGAAGATAAGAATTCGTTGGCCAGAGCAGCTCAACCTTGTATAACCCACTTTAAAATTGACTGTACATTAAATCAAGAGGGACAGTTATTTGTTTCAAATAAAAGAAACTGTGAACCTTTCCAATATTATTTCCACCAGAAACAAACACATGAAGTCATGATGACAAACAACAACCTAGCTTGAAAAGCCAGTATTACCTCATAGTACTACACCACAACTTACACACATATTGCAATAATAATATATGTCAAAACAAAGATCTTATCTATAAATTGTGTACATACAACTTGTGATTACACTTGATTGTGATTCCTGATTCATTTTGTAGTTGAATTAGGATATTTATTGTTGAAAGGAATTAATACATATTTTAAAAGTTATCACTTGACTTATTAAGATAGTCTTATAGAGTGTTCTATGTATGTGAGTGTCACAGTGTTGTAAAGTATTGTGGATTAAATTAAAGTATTTATCTGTATGTTGTTGTTGTGAACTTACACTTCATCATTATCATAACCGTAGACATTCAACGTAGTCATCACTATCTTCCAGAATAAGCCTGACTGAGGTCTAAATGTGGTAGCAAAGTAAGGTCATCTGTATTACACCACACATATTAGATACAGTTACCTTCACAGCTGATCTCAGTCAGTACACTAAGTCCCCTATAAATATTTATATAATCCCAACTTATCACATATATTGGGGTCTCGCTCCCGGGATATTGATCCTTCCCCTAGCATATATATTGGGAGTAATTCACTTCTGGAAATAATAAAAATTTAAAAGGTATTCTTGGGTGGAAAATAGATAAGGTTGAGCTCTCAGTGCTTGTGGTTGTCCTTAGTTAATTAGTCAAAGATAAAATTGTTTAGTTAAATATTGTATACATTTGCCTGTTAGAAAATGGCCGACCTGGCAAAATTTCGATCTGCTGCTATGCAGGCTGCTAAAGAGTTAGGAATGGACGGGCAAGTTATGATTGCTTATGTCACTACTAAATGTGACAATTATATTGAACGTAAAGAAAAAAAATTTGAAGCAGAAAGAAAATTAGAATCGGAAAGATTAGAAAAAGAGGCTCAAAGAAAGTTAGAGGCTAAAAAATAAATTACGAGGCTGCAGATTGAGGCTGACAAAGAGGCTAGGGCATTAGAGGCTGAGGCTAAGAAGTTACAATTGGAGGCAGAAAGAGAAGAAAAGAGAATAGCTACAGAAAGGGAAGACAAGCGATTGGCTGCAGAGAGGGAAGCAGAAGATAAGAGATTACAGAGGGAGCACGAATTACGACTAAGGGAGTTGGAATTTCAAGGCCATGCTCCTGAAAATGGTGCCAGTCCCTTTACCTCCGATGCCACTGCTAGTCAGGGAGCCTCAACCTCAGCTATGAATTTTCATCTAGATCATTTTGTTGAGAAAGACGATGATATTGAGAGCTATCTAAATAGATATGAACTATTAGCTACCACGTATGGGTTAGAGAGAGAAAGGTGGAGCTTAAAGTTATCACAAGCGCTTCGTGGTGCGGCTTATGAAATTTTTGCCAAAATGAGCAGAGGTGATCAAGAAAATTATGACATGCTAAAGCAGGCTCTTTTGTTAAGATATGAAAAGAATGGAGAATTTTATAGAAAAAAATTTAGGAATGCTAAACTACTGTCAGGTGAAACCTATCACCAGTTCTCTGCACGGTTAGAGACATACTTGGAGAAATGGACTTCTCTGGGGAAAACCCAAGATCTTAAGGAAATGATCCATATAGAACAACTAAGAGAGTCCATGGCTCCAGACTTGAGAAAGTTTCTCATGGAACAAGGTGCAGAGAGGCTGGGTGAGTTACTAAATGTTGCTGAAAGGTATCAAGCAGCTCAAGCAGAGGTAACAGGTAATAAAAAGAAACAGGTAGACTATTATCAGGCACCACAAAACTTTAATAAATTTGATCCTAGAGATCAGAACAAAGGTAAGCACCAGTTTGATAGGCCACGGTATGACAATAAAAATAAAACTCCACAATTCGATGAAAGGAAATTTGATGAAAGAAAATCTTTCAACCAAGGAAAGAGGTGGTGTGCCAATTGTCAGATGGACAATCATGATACTGACCGTTGTAGAAGGAAACCTGTGTATATGGCCACCCTTCAGGTCAGGTCGACCTCTAGAAAGGAGGAGGATATTATGATAGATACCACTCCAGATGAGATGAGGAAGGCGCAGGCTGGGGATAAGACCCTCAAGCCTTTTTTTAGAAAATTGTCCAATTGTCACACACCTCCAGGAAAAGGAGACTTCTATATGAAGAACAAACTGATATACCGGAAGACCGGAACTAGATCCAAAGGTCAGGGACAGCTGGTACTTCCTAAAAGGTATAGGGCAGACTTAATAAGGAGCTTACATGTGAAAAAAGATGGGGACCATGAGAAGATAGGTACCATCATACAAAGGGTAGCTCAAAATTATTATTGGCCCAAGGCAAGGTGGGACATTGAGAATTTTGTAGAAAGGTGTAGCATAGCACATGAGGGAACACCCACAAGTGGGAACATTGATCAGGACCTGAACACGCCACTGGGCAAACGTAGGCCTGACAATAGAAAGAATAATAAAGTGGACCAAGTGGATTGGGAAGCCCCTTTTCACGGACAATCTTCAATTGACTGTTTTACAATGGCCACTATGCAGAGAGTGCAAAAAGATGTCTTACCCCAGGATAAGCCGAAAATCAATCAATCGGACTTATGTAAACTGGAGGAAGAAGATGTAGAGAGGAAATCTCTCATCGAGAATTCTAAGTGGGGAGAAAGCCCCAAGAAAAAAATGGTAGCGGTCGTTTTGTGAATGATGCTTCTGGGAAGAAAAATCATCACTACAGTGCTTCTAGTGGAAGAGACCCTATCAGTGCATGGAAAAATAGGCAAGAGAGCTAAAGACAGAGAATTGGCTGTGGGAGAGAAGGTACTGCTTCTTCTACCCGGTAGTCAGAATAAGTTACAAATTGGATGGCAAGGTCCATATACAGTTCTAGAGAAGGTATCTAGAACAAATTATAAGATAGATAAAAAGGGGAAAGAAATAATCTATCATGTGAATCTCCTGAAGAAATATTTGGAAAGAGAAAATCAGGAAGAGACACACTTGTTGACCTTGTCCATTGCAATGGAGATGAAAAAGGAACCACTTTCATCATTTCAATATCCATTACATCCCTGTGAGACAGCGGCACAGGTGAAAATCAGTACACATTTAACGAAAGATCAGAAGGAGAGAGTGCAACAGGTTCTAGATGATCATACAGAGGTGTTAACGGACCGACCGGGGCATACAAACTTATTGGAATATGATATGAAAGCCTATTAGATTCCTTTTGCTAAGGAGAAAGCATTGAAGGAAGAGATAGACTATTTGTTGAAGGAAGGAATAATTTCACACAGTGAATCTTCGTATAGTTCCAGTGTGGTGCTCTTAAGGAAACCCTCTGGAGAACATAGACTCTGTATAGATTACAGGAGACTGAATGCTATCACAGAAGGTCAGGTGGACGCATTGCCGGATACAAATCAGTTGTTTGCCAGGCTAAATAAAGCTAAATATTTCTCAAAAGTGGATCTGAGCAAAGGATACTATCAGATTCCAGTAAAGCCTGAGATCAGACCAATTGTTGGCTGGGAACATTTCGGAGGAGCAGAGTGTCTCCCTTGTTGCCTTTTTGAATGGAGGATAGTCCGAGTGTTTATTAAGGCTGATCAGAATATTATTGGATCCACTACACAACTCAGATATCACCATATAGATCTACTCCTCATAACGTACAATTTGAGGAACATCTAATATTCTCTGGACATGTCGTTGAGCAGACTCAGAGAAGAGAAATGGTGAATATTGATTGCTAAGCAGTAGTAAGACAAGCAGTAACACTTGCAGCTGTTCAGTAACATATCTGAAATGGATTCCTGAATTGCAGAGGTCTGGGGCAGATTTCTTGAGTCGTGCTTACTTTGAATTGACCCACCTGCATTAATCCATGATTTAAAAAAAATCAGAGAAACGTTGATGCAGATTTTCTAAGCCGCCATCCGTGTGATGAGAATCACCGTAAGCACCAGGAATAATATTAAATTTCTCTATGTGTATATAGAATTATAGACTGACATATAATGTCTGTTTTAAGTGGGGAGAATCTGTCGTGACAAATTCTAATCCACATATATAAATTAGAAAGTAAATGTAAAGCCTAACGAAGTAATTCAATAAAAGGAAAGAAGAATGGTGAAAGACCGGTGCTTTTCCCAATAGCGTACACCTGCGTTGTAGAACGCCACAATGACTGAACCCGAGATCCACTTTTTCTACTTCGTCTGCATATTGTAACGCTTTCACGTTTGCTAGTAAAGCCTACTGCATCAACTACACGCGTTTCCAAAAATAAAACTGGTACTGTGTTTCTTGGACGACCTTGATAGGCACACTGCTTAATGACCTAGATATAATACTACATTAATGTCATTATATACATTACGTAAACTAAAAGACAGACGGGCATAGGAGAGAGAGAGAGAGAGATGTACGGAGGAACGCATGCAATACTACCACGTCGTCTCGCGATTGAAAATTAATGCCACCCCACGCGAAAGGCGTGCAGCCTTGCTTTTTTTTAAATAAACAGTGACAAAAAACACTACCAATACACGGTTAGGTTTTGAAAACATGTTTAATGCTTATTAGGAAACATGACACAATACTGTTTTACGTTTGAAATCCTGACTTTATACTGACAGAACAGTCGAAAAGGCAGGACAGGTGGCGGTTCTAAAACAATAAATAAAAAAAAACAATTACACGACTATCCTAGATTAATACATATTTGTAACGAAGCCACTTGGCTCCATTAAACTTATATATTTGGGTGCCTTAGATTTTGCTGACAAAGAATATGTTAGGTGTTAAGCAAATAGTCTAATAATTAACAAATTATAGCCAAAATACTATACTGGTGTTGTCTGACAACACAAGATCATATTTGCTCATAATGGCGTGTTTGGACACTGCTTTAGAGGAAATGAGGCCAACACGTTAGATACGATTTGATTGGCTAGAGTGATATGTAAGGCGAAACCTGATTAGTCGACTGCAAATACTATTTTTGGTTGTTAATGGAAACGGTAGGAAGGGTACATTTTTTCAAATGCTTTTGTAAACATGGACTCATTGGCTAGACCATTTAATATAGTCAATTAGGAGAGTCGGTTCAGTGCCACTTTTTGAAAATAAACTTTGTAGAAGCAAGTGCTTCGAGAACCAGCTCATACTTTTCTAATAAAAGCCTGGGACAGAGGCAGATCGGAATTGTGCCATAACTCATCGCCAGTCAACGTACTTGTTTAATATTTCCTTGAATTGTGGTAAGCTAGACATATTTGATATCTTTTAGATGAAAATTGAATGCGAATTGATAATTTATGTCTGTATGTGTGTGGTTCAGTAACAAACAAGAGGCAAAGCCTAGATATTGCTCCACCATGAACAAAACTTGTCGGAGAGGAGTATAACTGCATAGGCATATATGGGATTGCCAAATAGTACTATGACACCTATCTTATTGAATAGAAGGAAATAATGCTGGAATTGCAGAGGCGTTGTAACCATTAGGGAGAGGAATACTGGTGTATATTGTTACATGAGAAGCTAGCAGTTGGCCTACAGCGTTGAACTCAGTGTTTGTTATGTATTGTGCTTCAGTGTGGAAATAGATTATAAATTAGTTCTGAAGTAGGAGGTACAACCTTCTTGTTTCAGGGACCGTGGTACTAAAGTATTAAAGCAGCATCTGGTCTGAGTTTTGCTGAATCCAGAGGCTGGTAGCATACTCCTTGGTCAAGATATCGACCAGTGTTGTTTCTCAAGAAAACGGTGAAGCAAGCGAGCAGAGGAGACAGTTTTTCTGCCGCCCCCACTGAAGATAAGAATTCGTTGGCCAGAGCAGCTCAACCTTGTATAACCCACTCTAAAATTGACTGTACATTAAATCAAGAGGGACAGTTATTTGTTTCAAATAAAAGAAACTGTGAACCTTTCCAATATTATTTCCACCAGAAACAAACACATGAAGTCATGATGACAAACAACAACCTAGCTTGAAAAGCCAGTATTACCTCATAGTACTACACCACAACTTACACACATATTGCAATAATAATATATGTCAATACAAAGATCCTATCTATAAATTGTGAACATACAACTTGTGATTACATTTGATTGTGATTCCTGATTCATTTTGTAGTTGAATCAGGATATCTATTGTTGAAAGGAATTAATACATATTTTAAAAGTTATCACTTGACTTATTAAGATAGTCTTATAGAGTGTTCTATGTATGTGAGTGTCACAGTGTTGTAAAGTATTGTGGATTAAATTAAAGTATTTATCTGTATGTTGTTGTTGTGAACTTACACTTCATCATTATCATAACCCTAGACATTCAACGTAGTCATCACTATCTTCCAGAATAAGTCTGACTGAGGTCTAAATGTGGTAGCAAAGTAAGGTCATCTGTAATACACCACACATATTAGATACAGTTACCTTCACAGCTGATCTCAGTCAGTACATTAAGTCCCCTATAAATATTTATATAATCCCAACTTACCACAATCCTATCCCTTTACACTTTCGTGATAAGGTTGATAAGGAATTGGATGATATGCTTCAATTAAATATAATTGAACCATCTTCATCACCATACTCTTCATCTATGGTGATCATTAGGAAGAAAGACAACAATATTCGTCTTTGCGTAGATTACAGGAAATTAAACAAAATTACAAAATTCGATGCGGAACCTTTACCTCTCTTAGAAGACTTATTGGTAAAATTAGCTCATTCGACATTCTTTTCGAAATTTGACCTCTCTAAGGGCTACTGGCAAGTGCTACTCACACCAAAAGCAAAGCCATTCACCGCTTTCTCGACACTACGGGGTCTATTCCAATGGAATTTTATGCCATTTGGATTAGTAAATGCGCCAGCTACCTTTGTACGCATGATGCGCCGCGTACTGTCTCATCGTCCCGATGTCATTACTTACATAGATGACATCTGTCTTTTCAGTAACTCTTGGGATGAACATATTCAGGGATTAAAAGCTTTACTTTCTACTTTACGGGATTATCACTTAACAGCGAAACCTACAAAGGCATTTGTCGGTTTTCATGACATCTCCTGTCTAGGTCATCGTATAGGTCATGGTTTGATGTATACAGAGGACAGTAATGTTTCTAAGATTTTAAACATCTCAGCACCTAAGACAAAAAAAAACAAGTTAGATCTCTTTTAGGACTAATACAGTTCTATTCTAAGTTAATTCCTCATTTGTTTACTATAACTGCTCCTTTTTCTTCCTTGCTGAGAAAAGGGACAGCTAACATGATACAGTGGTCTAACGAACATCAAATCGCGTTAGATTCTATAAAAAAAATTTTTCAAATGCTCCTGTTTTGAGGTTGCCAAACAAAGATCTCACCTTTATTCTTCGTAGTGACGCATCTTCTTACGCCATTGCTGCAGTGTTGATGCAAGAATATACAGGCACCCTGTTTCCAGTCATGTACGTTTCGAGAAAATTGACGACGAGCGAAATGAAATACTCCGTTCTTGATAAGGAATTGCTTGCTTTAGTTTGGTCAATCACAAAACTGGAACGATATTTATTGGGCTCACACTTTGTAGTGGAAACTGACCAAAAAGCTCTCACAGCACTGAACACTAAGGACGTTAAATCTTCAAAGTCCACAAGATATGCGATAGCTCTCCAGCCATATAGCTTTGAAATTCGTTAAATTCCTGGAGTGAAAAATGTGTTTGCTGACTGTTTGTCAAGATGCCCAAGCGAACTTGTCGAACCTAAACCACTTCCAGATGTTGAAACGTCCTCACAGATAATCGGTCAGATATAATATGAGGAACTTTGTACGGTATCATTTATTGAACCTCTATACATACTTTGTATGGAACTGAATTATTCGTACCAGCATAAGTCCCAGGATATACTTAATTTTTTGGATTATAACATAACTTCTTATGTAGTAACATTTTATTAGTACGGAAACATTGTTAATAGTGATAAATAGATAGTCAATATTCTTATGGAACATATTATACTACATATTGTGTTAGAGAATATCTTTTCATCGTGTATGGAACATTAAGAACATATTCTCGTCGATTATTAACTAGTCTTAGTGGAACAGTAACATTGAGTAAAATTGCTATTACTTAAATAAATTAGGAATTAGTGATTTATTTGTAATTAAGAACTATATTAATTAGAAGGAATCAATTTAAGCTACTGAAGTAATTGTAGAGTGCACATTAACACATTAACTACCGAATTGAAAAACACACTGTGGCCGAATTAAATTTTTTTTCCCATTTTCATCCTGCAGATGTTTGCACAAAGTAAGCTGTAGTTTTCGTAATTGGTTACAGATTTTTATGAATTAAACGTCATTTTAAAGATAAATGAATGTACTATTACAATAAACACTGGTTGTAACTCTAATAGAGGTTGTTGCTATTTAATGGCCCTAATATGGCCGAGGACTTGCAATATTTTCACAATTATAACTGCTTGCGTCCCATCTCTATCAAAATCACAATTTCAATCAATGTGCACACCATTTTCACTCTTGTTCTCGTCGCTAGATCTATCAGTCAATTGTTGAAACATGTTTCTATCCTATTCAGCCGTTAGACGAGATGTACACGCATTTTTTGTTGTCCTATCACTAGTTGCCACGGTAAACAGTTTTACACGATTTGGTAACTAATCCAAAACGCTGAAAAATATGAACATAATATCAATTTTCCAGTGTTCTACAACAACCATGCTTTGGGAATTTGTTTTCCGGTGGCAACTTAAAATCTCGAACCAGATCAGAGAGTGTTTCAGTACATTTTTCATTCGTTTTATTACTAAAATTAGATTGGCGCTCTGAGCGGCTTGTGGTCCAAATGTGATTATCTTGTGAGCCGCTGACAGCGGCTTGCGGTAGTTAATGTGTTAACTAACTGTAATAGTTGTAAGTGTCTCTTTGCACTTATATTTATTTCTCATGGTACATGATCTTTCAACTTTTAGATAACTAGTCCACCTTACTAATGTTAGAAACATTAAGGATGTTGCTTCTTAGCGTGTTTAATTATGCTTTGTTTCATTTTGCATGTTTTATTTTCATTTTTCTGTTTTTTGATTCCCTTGTCATTGATTACCATCATCGTTGTTTTTCATTTTTCATTTGAAATCATATGTTTCTAGTTTTTTGATAAATTAGTTGAATGTTTTTATCATCCTTTTGGTTTTTCTTTTCCAACTTTCTTTTACTTCGAATTTCACCACATCGTTCCAAAGTAGGTCGATTGTGGATGTGTGCTTTAATGCATACTTTCATTTAGTTATATTGATTTCCATTTAATATTCTTTTTCTTAATATTGTGTAACATTATGACTTTGATTAATGTTCATAGATGTCGATGTAGTTTTGACTCACCTCTCTTGGGTACTAAGTTCAAAAAAAAAATTAATAGAATTAATTTTTTTTAAGGGCCGGTGATAAGGGAGCTGTTGCGTACTTTTTACATAGTGGGTAGTCTATGGTCCTGCCAGTGTACGCACCAGTCTTGATATAGTTATATTATTTCTGCGTTCGATTTATTCACGCACTGGCGTGCACAATGCAGAGTATGAGTTGCTCTTGGCGCACGGGTTACCTAGTTTAGGGGGTATGACGTCAGGATCTTGTAAGGGCAAGTCGGACTTACTGTCCGTGTGTTGATATTTTATTCTGTACAATTCTGTGGAAGAATTGTTTATGAAGGATGTTTGGTCTTCAGGTAGAAGCCAACATCCAGTTCGATACGTAAGTTGTTTTGAGCCCTCATTTTATTAATATGTTGATGGTTAAGTGAAATGGCTACTCATCACTGGAGTCTAGCGGGAATCCATATTTTGCTGGGTTTCTAGAATGGAACAGTAGAGATCTTAGCCTCACTTAAATCTATCGTAGTGGAAATACCTACGAGCAAAGAATGTATTTGATCGTATTTTTGAACATTATATTCCGTAATGCCAACGTCCAGGTCTTGGCATATTGCAGAGAGGTTAGCCAAAGGAAGTCTCTAACCTATTTGTAGTTTTTATGTATAACTACATGGATCTTATCAGCTGTGTAAAGTATTGTAATAAGGAAGTCTTGGATTAAGACAAGTTTTGTATGGAAACGTCATTCATCAGTATGAAGCTGTTTACTATGTCAGATGTCCTTGAAGAAGGTCAACGGACATTGCCTTAACGTCCCACAGATAGTAACATTTAGTGAACTCCAATCACTTGGGTAGAAAAGAACTTGGTTTGTAATGGATCTGCAGAGGATCTATAAAGATTATCAGAAACTGTACATTGTATTCACTACCATGCATAATTGTTGATCGTCCACGTCAAACAATGTATCGTCCTGTTTAACGTCTTCTGTACCACGTCAATAAATCATATGAACTTTTACCAACGAGTTGAGTACAGTCCAGTATTGGCCAATTTGCCTACCACTCTTTGAAGTTTGTTGAATAGCTCTTTTGTCATTTTTTCATGGAACATTCGCGACACGATGCTAGTACCCTGGTACACCTACCACTAGCTAACTAGTAAAAAGCAACCTAAAAGAACCCAACACAAGGACAAGAATTACATATAGATACTTCAAAAATATATGATGATGAGGAACACACCAAATGAGCGGTACAACGGTGCTGAGCAAAACGAGAACAATAATAATGCAAGAAAATCGTAAAACCAGAAAGACATATCGAAACAAGAAAGTAAATAATCAACGAAGACAGAAATGAACAACACTATTAAAACAAGTAAAAAGTCACTTAGCTGGATCCAAGAATGAAGCAATTAAGATGGCTGTGAAAATAAGCGTCATGTGGAAGTGACGTATGAGCTAGTGACGGCTAAAAAGATACAAAAGGATACGAAACGAACCAAAGCAAAAACAAAGATAGATCAGAAAAATAACGACAGAAGAAATAAAGAAGTATGAAATAGAGAGAGGAGCCACCAGAATTTATGCAAAATGATGCTGGGCATTAAGACCCTCAGGAGATAAAACGCCCATTTGATAAAATGAGACGATGGTCCAATAAAAAACGAGTTTGGTAATCACCGACACATAAAAGGAGGGCAGTGACATAAATATCAGAATTACCTGAATGGTCAGGCCTATTGAAATGAAGGGCCACCGGTAAAGGTTTGCCATGATAGATGTCATTTAAGTGCTCACGAAACATGTCTGCCAAACGTCTGTCAGATTCACCAATATAAGTAATGCTACATTTCTTGCAGATGATAGCATAAATCAGGTTTCTGGATTCGCACGTGAAAGACTCTCTAATGACAAATTTACCGTTCGGAAAAGAAACTGACTGAGTGTGGAATACAAGGGCTGAGAGGGTGACAAGAAGTGTAAATAATAAAACCATAAGCGTGGTAAGTGTGGTCAGGCGTAAATTTGATGGAATCGAAGGTAGTGATATCATGGGTAGTGTCCTTCAAGTAAGAAAGTAGATTTGGCCACTAAGGGTTGCAAAATATTATCCAGAAATTGAGAGATGCGTTCAGTGGGACAAGAGCAGGCTAAAACAATGGGTCCACCCGGATTGCCAATTTTATGCACCCTAGGAAGCATGCAGAAGGAATATTTACCTAGACTACTTTCAACAATATGGAGAAACAAAGCACTAGAAGGTAGGAGGTCATCATGGATGAGATCACGAATAGTAGCATGAACAGTAAGATTATTGCGGACTGTGGCATCACCAGAACTAGGTAAGTAGAAGGTGGAGTTTCCGAGCTGTGAGACTCCTTCTTGAATACACAAGTCCTTTTGCCAAACTACTGCAGCACCACCTTTGTCGGCAGGTTTGATGATAATGTCATCCCGTTTTTCAAGGAGGGACAATGCCCGCCACTCAGAAGTAGTCAGGTTATATCGACGGAGATGGAGAAGAGAAAGTTGATTAATATCATGCAAAGTGTCGGCAATATATAAATCAAGAGCAGCAGAAGCACCTGGAGCAGGAGTTCAGTCTTGCTTGGGTTTATAAAAGTGATGAAAGATATCTCCGTCGGGCTTGGAATCATTACCCTTTCTATGGTAATATTTGAAACGCAGGCGACGAGGGAAGCGGTATTCATCTGGTAGCATAGAATATTTATCAAATTTCGAACGAAGAGGTACAAACTTAAGACCTTTACTCAGGACAGACAATTCATCAGGAGATAGCTGTAGATTAGGAGGAATGCAAATAACTTTAGTAGAAGTTTGAAAAGAGGACGCTGAAGATTCAGAAGGAACATGAGGACGGAGGCGACGATATTTTTCTTTTTTAAGCGTACTCGGCCGAGTGTAGAGCTCCTTATAAGTATCATGAATATTAGTACGAATAAGAGGCAACGCTGTCGGGTACGAAGAAGTCAGTAGACGAAGTTTTTGAGTGAGGTTAGATTTCAAAAGTTCTAAGTCAGTGAGCATGCGTTAATGTATAGCGATAACACACCTCATACGTTGAAACGAACACTTCTTCTCAACTAATTCCAAGCGGTGCCGTACAGAAAGATGAAAATGTCCAGTAGAAGGATGGAAGTGTAAAAAAAAAATCCTTTAGGGTTAACTCTAACAAGAAGACAGTTATTAAGAAAATTAGAATGACATGTAAAGCGTGTTTTTTTGTATGTAGTGAAAGCTAAGGCAGTGGCAGTCCGAGATATGTCAGAAGGCATGAGATAAAATGAATGGGTGATAAAGACATGAAGAGAAGAAATCAAATGTTTTTGATGTGGCATATTGAAGAAACACTGATAAAAAGGTTTGAAACAGACTGAACGCAGGACAGAGTTTGCCACTACGCGTTTGCCATCTGCAGATATGTGCAGCCTGCCAAGCAATTAATGTCCAGCGTGATTTCTGAAGTTTGATGGTAAGCTAAATTATAAAAACTATTATGTATATATTTCATTTATTGCATTTATTATTTGCTGTATATGAATTGTGTATAGATGATAGGAATTGCATCAGTTTCTTTAAATTTGTACCTTATGAGAAGGATCAAGCATATTCAGGAATAATTTAAGGCACGTGATTAATATTCGGAAGGATCAAGCTGTAAAGTATTTAAGGATCTACAGTAGTGGATGAAACAAGATGATTGTAGGTACATATAACTAATGTTTAAACTGGTGTCTTTGCTTACTATGACTTGATAACCTCGACATCTGATTACTGACTGGTCCGACATCTGGGCTGATCACATACACATCTTGCCAGATACTAGTGAAGACCTTATGTTGTCTCAGGTTCATTCAATAATTCGATCATACTGTCAACTATCAGATGCCTGTGTACGTTAATAAATAAACAACACACAAATGTATGTTATCAGGCACTCAGTGAGAAATAAAGAAGTAGAAGACCAGACAACAGAAAAATAACAGAAGTGATAGGCGTACTGGGAATCAAACCAGGACCTTCCGAACGGCACCCACCGCCTAGCCACGGGAGCGAATCGCCACTATAGACTCTGCAAGCTAAACATTACAAAATAATGACAGAGGTGTACGTTAATCAGTGGCAATCCCACATAAGTGAAGGAACCCATCGTGTGAACTACAGCTGGTTCTTGGTACCCCTACTGCTGGATCTGCCAAGACTGATAGTTTCAGTGACAGTACAGTGTCATCAGTATCCAAAATCCCAGATAAGTGTTATATAAGGGAACTGACAGAAGCTTATATGAAACACCAGCTAAAACAGCTATAAAAGCTATCATATGTATTTCAAGTAGCATGTACGATGATAACAATCTTGAGTTAAAATTCAAAGGACATGAAAAGAACAGTCATACTAGAACAGTACAGTAAGTGTTTATTAACTTTACCAACTAAGAGAATAATAATCCAGATACTGAATTGAAAAGGACAGTACTTCTGACTAAAGTGCCAAGTGACATTTGTATTACACCATTTCTCCAAGAGGAAAGAACATCCCTACAATTACTCTAGATAAGAGATAACATTAATTTTGTGAATATTGTGTGAATAGTTTTATTACTCTTTTCCAATCAGCAGAAAAAAAATATCAATATAAATATTGCATGATTCATTAATTGTACATGAGGACTTGTTTACTTTTAACCATTGTGTTTAAAGTTCTTATTCATTTCATTTATCCCCTAGCATTAATTTATCATATGATAGTTGTAGGGAGGAGACACCTTAAATCCTGGTACTACTTCTTACCATCTGTGCCAGTGATTTTCACAGTCTTACTATTCCTATGACAACGATACACTAGTGCTTATTTCTAAGACTGGGATATTGCTTATAACACCAGAACTCGTGACTGGTATTATATCCTTGTATCATCTGATACACCTGGATATGTTATCTATTACATATAAAAACAAAAAACTTCTCGTCACAGATGGGTACATGCGTCAATGGCACAAGCCGTCGCCAGCGTGATGTCCGTTAAGGCTAAAGACACAATGAAGATGTACTGGTTCGTGTGTAGGGCTGGTGTTCGTTGGATCACGATTATCGTTAACATAATTTCACAGATAACGAAACATCTGAGTGGTAATACAACATATGATGTTTGAATCCCGTCAGGAATGATGTAGCTACAATAAAAAGTACCGTTTCCAATCATTTTGTGGAGCCCACTAAACGAAAATTACGAAACTGTCTACCGAGTAAAGCTGAAATAAGAAAGTATCGCAGGTTGTATGTTTGTTAAAGAATGTCCCTTTTTTGACGACGTGTCAAATCTCCTTCACAGAAGTTATATGACTCACACAATTTTACATTTCCTGCTTGTTGTTGTTAGTTGTATTTCTGATCACGTCTTGTTTGACCTTCTGTTTTCAGTGTTGTTATAAACAAATGATATAAGTATACATTATTCAAAAAATCCATCTAAGGCGGTGAGAAGATTAGACTATGTAAAAATCAGCTTAATGAGTCATAAAAATCAAAATATTCCTCAATATCTTATAGTTGATAATAAACAGTAAAGTAGACAAAGAAGTTAGTAATTAACAGTAATCTTTTCAACAGAGTAGCAAAACCAGAAAAAAATCCATTTTGCAATAGGATATTGGTAAAAAAAATGTAGAGGTCTAAAAATGTATATCGTAGTTATTCATTTGTTAAAAACTGTGTTAAACCTAAATGATTATTAAATCTGTTATTTGTAAATATACAAACTTAACGTCGGTTTAATCATTTTGAATGTACTGCATGTTTGTCTCAGTCAATTTGCTAAAACACTCTGAACAGAGCTATACTATAATAAGAAGAATTCCACTGAGTAAATCAGGGTGGGGGCTTGAACGAGCTGAAATTAATAATTGCTTAATTCTTCATAAAAGGCGACTTATCAGATAAAAGTTAACAATTGCCCTGTCCGACGCAGCAATGTTCCTGACTTCTGAAATATCTTATGAACACACCTATGAGATAGAAGCATCATTATCCTTCTATCTACAATTCTGCCAAAAGTAATCTTGTGCGAAGGTAGACACCTTTGAAGATTCATGTTAGATACGGTTGAGGTTTGTTGAACCACTACTGCAAAGCAGGGGAGGCAATTCCATGACAGCGTTTGTCAGTCAAAACAGTAGTAGTAGTAGTATTAGCTCCCTTATAACTGATTATGGGAATTTGCCTATGAGGTAGGGCAATCGACCACCGTTCAGTCCAGCCCTGCTTAAAAAAAAAGATTTAAAACAATAATTCATTTCTGAACAGTTGTTTTATAATTGTGAACTGGCTCAGATATATTTATAGCGATTTGGAACAAAACCATAGAACTCGAAGACGAATTAAAAACAGTATTTTGAAAACTGGACAGAGTCTCATTTACCTCATAGGCGTACAATATGCAGTCGTTGATTAGATTAAAGGACATGATAAGTAAATCTTATAATACTAAATAACGTTGAGCACCCAAAAAAAATGTTACAGTTCAGATTAACAAAGATAACTAGAACATGATTGGCATACCTCAACATTTTTCATTATCTCCATCACGTTTCAATGGAATGACTGGGGTGAACAATTTTGACTCATAATATCCTCTTCTCTTAATGCCGATGATGAGCAATCTGACGCTACTGGTAGAAATCGTTACTGTTTAATACATCACTACACACACTGGTCGATACGGTCTCGCAGTGAGCGACGAATATGGGTGATAAATGTATGGTTGACACACGTTGATGATTGTAGGATATTGGGTCATATAGATGAATGCTCCCTAGTGTAGTGATGAAGGAGATGGTCAACTCAAACCAACACAGTGAGGTGCATACATGACATCTTGTCCACCAAGTATTGGGGCCCTGACAAGGGACAGTGTTTGTATTGAGTGAGAATGCAGGTTACGCGAATGTATGGAATGTTCGTATGTTGACAAGTATAAGGCACTCATTCACTCATGTGTGAAAGTCAAAGATGTCTGGAACTGCTGTTGATAATTTCTTACAATTTTAATGGACGTAAACTCCGACAGCACGGTTACAGTCATAGTAACACGTTGACACAATAAATCATTAGGTACTTGAAGAATGGGTGGCAACATCAAATATGCATACGTATAGCATGAGAGTCTAATCGAAACAGTATGCAAGTATATATATAATTCTGAATGTCTGTCGTTTCATGCCTCCACTGACTAATCGCGTCAGTTTGAGGTAACAATAATAATGTTCATCACAATGCTCCCTTGCAGAACCTCTGCTGACCAAGTCTTCAGGCTAAGTCTTTTTAGGTTATAACTTTACAGGGTTTTATAGTTATACTGTCAATCATAAGTAACGAAGAGTGGACTCCAAACAATGTAGGTCGTGATTTCGCCATCAGATAATAAGATATTTCCGTTCTCTGACCGATGATTCACACAGACCCCAAAGTGGAATTCAAGATGGCGCAAGTCTCAGTGAGCGGCGCTCATACAGAAGATATCCTCACTATAACTGAAGGCTCCGTTCATATATTCAACTAGTACCTTGGGTTTTCATACCTCATAGAAAAGGGTTACACATGTCCACTCCTAGTGCTGCTAATCAAGGAATCGTCCATGTACGATCCATTAATTCCATATATACCGATGATATGGCATCCGCCTATCGTTAGCCCTAGGCAAAGTCTAGAAAATGTTCTCACATTACCTTAGGTTTAGAAAACACTAATAACATCACATGCCATTCCCTTGGCGTAAAGAATGTATTCTGGGGAGGAACCTAGACATAATAGACATACAGACGATGTCACCTTCCCCCAGAATTTCACAGCACAGAACAAATCTTCGGACTTCTGTCCGTCCAGCTTTCAGCAACCCAACATGACGGCAACCCGCCTTGACGACCAACCGTCTGGGCATGCGCCAAAGTTTAACCCCTCAACTATTCAAGTGGGACAACCCCATATTCACATTTACTCGAATCCAAAGATGAGTATTCGCTCTTTGACTAGAGTACTAATCTCAGACTAAAAATATTAATACCAAACATTTCCAAACATAACAAGTATACAAACAAATAAATATCTTCCTATATATATACATCTCTATCTTCATTGTCCCCAGTAATCTGTTGGTAACAATGGGGATAAAAGTTTAGTGCGTTGAAAAAATTACGAATGATCCTTACGTTAAATAGAATTAGCGGAAAATAATGTTAGTCTAGTAGCTATGAACAATAACCAACATACAATAAATAACACCCAGCGACGTAACTAGGGGGAGGATGGTAGGGCACGTGCCCTGAGTGCTGAATTTGGAAGGGGGGGGAACCAATTTTATTTATTTTTTAAAATAAATCACTTCTTCCAATTATATGTAGGTATATGTGATTGTAGGAACGAGTCAGATGATGGTGTACAGCAGAGAATTGCATCAGCACCAGTTCAGAGTTTCTTTGAAAGACAGAGTTTGGAGGAAGTGAGTAGTTGTAAGTACGTAGTGTTGCATGTGTCTGCAAAAAGAGGAATGGAAGTAACGGTGAGGCGCAGATAAAATGTAGGGAGTATAGTTCTGGGAGTATTGCCAGGCTTTTGGAAATTCTGGGCTATGGAAAGGGAAGGCTAAGAGAAGCTTGTATATTCTTGTGACGTCACGATTTGGTTGTGCCAGCAATTTGCACTATTTCGTTTCATGTAGGACTTTATTGAAGTTCATTCCACAACAATGTGTGTGAGCGTGGTATTCATGGCTGTCGTATGGACATTTGGCCTTACTCTCGCGTTTTTCTAATTTGTGTTTCTAGTTGTGTGTTTATTTTCTGGCTCAATATAGTTGTGTTACTGTTGTCACGAGATGGATTTTTGGGGCGACCTCTTTCCGATCTCTCTTTGACTACGGCAGTATTCAGTTACATTGTTGTACTGATTTTATTCGCGTGATTTTCCATGGTCGCACCATTTTTCCTTCTGTTTGCTATGTAGCAGAGATTTAGTTTGTTCAAACATTTGACACTCCTTGTTGATGATTAACACATCACATTTGCAAGGAGAGGCGGAGGTAATATTGAACGTCAGACAAATTGGTAATTCTTGTGTACCAATGCTTGGCCGCTACAGATTAGAACTACAGTCGCCAACGTGTTTGTTTAAATCGTTAATAAAGGCCAGAGTACGGGAGAGATAACGAGACTACCCGTCTGCGAATAGATTACTTTCTGATAAAGTAATAACTTTGTTACATCTGAAACACATTATTCGAAGGAGTTTACAGACATGTTGGTGAGTTCTCATGCCAGGGCATCGAATGTTTTCAGACCATATACGGAAGACTTGACCTCTACATTATGTTCAAAATGTTTCCATGTCAGGAATATTTTGAAATCGCTCCATCCCCACATTTTGTTTGAAATCGATTGGCGTTTTCTTAGCTTCGTTACAAACAGATGCGAGGGCAGGACAGTGAATATAACCTGACGCTTCAGTCAGTCAAATATACTGTGAAGATCGCTTGCCAAGACACCAGAATTGCCAGACCGGACATCTTTTAATTGGAGAATCTTGACGGACTTTCAAAAACAGCCCAGGAAATCTCTATCATTTTAATAAGGAAAGCCGCTGTCCGGGGAAACAAAAGGAAACACACTGAGTCAGAGAGGAAATTAAAGTTAAAATTAACGACCCCAAGTTCACGTGTAAAAAGGAATCGGCAGTGCCTTTAACTTCATTCATCCGAGCAAAAAGTCTGTGAGCCAGGATTGGCGTAAGTTGGCATTATACATACTATATTTTCATTACTAACATGCGAACTAATATGTATATATTACCATGTAAAGATTAATATGTGAAAATTGCTAGTGGATGTCCAAGGTATTTGAAGCTGGCAACCTCAGCGTATAGAATGATGATTTCATGAACCACCACTGCACGGGCTGGTGATTGCTTTATTGCCAGTTTCTTAAATAGAACTAAACGCATAAAGAGTCCCAGGTTCCATATGGAGCAGGGAGGGAAATATGAAAGAAATTATGTGCAATTTAATTAAAATACTTACAGTTTCAAACTAGTGTATTTGTCGATGTTAACATTTTCACTTTAAAATTAATGGAAGTTTCATACTGTTCAAATCATTGTAAACATAAATGAAAACACATTCAATTTATATTGTGAATACATTTCAATAATTGTAAATGTAAATGTAAACATATTCTATCTGTACTATTAACCTTTACATTTAAATGTAAAGTAACTATAAACGATATTCAATTTAAATGTAAAGAAAGTTATATCCCGAGGGATTAAATTTAATTCTCATAGATGGTAAATTCTGAGTTAAATGGGATGGTGGAATAGAAGAGGGGGGGCACATAACTATGTGTCGGAAAACGCAATACTCGTTTCTATTCTTTATCATAGTTATTGGTAGTACCAGCGGAAAGTACTATCTCTGGAACAAGAAGGGACATGTGGCCTACGCTTTAAGACGAGGGACCAACTTTCGTAAACTCTCCCTGACATTTCTGGGAAACGAGCTACAACCGACAAACTTGAACAGCGACGAGCTTGAGCAGTGTAAAAATAACCAAGCCATCAGAAGGAGCAAAACCGTCATTGGCAGCTAAGTTCAAAATATATACTGCCACTTGAACTTCTTGTAAAAATCTACACCCCATCACGACAGTGATGATAACTTTTTCTTGATCCACAACTATTCAAATTATTTTCAAACAGTTAAAACTTAAGTGATTATTAAATTTTGTTATTTGTAATTTTACAAATTTAACTTCGATTTAATCCTTTTAAATGTACTGCATGTTTGTCTCAGTCAATTTACCACATAAACAGAGATATACCAGAATAATAAGAATACCACTGAGTAAATCGTTGGTGGGAGTTTAACGAGCTAAAATTAATCATTGCTTAATTCTTTACAAAGGTTCTCGGCACATTCTAGAACTAACGTGCTCAGCCAAAGCAGCATTGTTTTCGCTTATCTGAATATCTTGTGAACATTCCCTTGTGATAGAAGTGTCATTACCCTTCTATCTACATCTCTGCCAAGAGTAATCTTGTGCGAAAGTAGACACCTTTAAAGGCCCATATTAGATACTCATGAGTTTTGGCCACTGTTGGACCATTACTGCAAAGCAGGGGAAGCAATACAGTCACAACTGTTACGGTCATAACACACTAGTTTTGTTTTCTATTCTAGAAAGTCTTACTATTAAATTAATATTCTCGGGGGAAAAAAGAAGTTGAGTTGAGCAGAAGGCAGCAAGAAAGGAAAAATCCAAAAAGAAGATGCTTAACGTCAAGTGGATTTATGATGTCAATTTTGAATAGCTAGAAGCTGGTACTTCGTCAGCAGTAACTGCATCAGATGTTGACCAATCCACCTGTATATCAGTAGAAGAATAAAGTGTCTTTCAAAAATCAGAAGTGTCTTTCAAAAGACTAAATCGTATTTCAATAGACCAGAAGATACTGAAAGTTTGAGCTATGAAAAAACATCACAGAATATACCAGAAGTGAGTCAGTATCCTGATGTAAGCTTCTTAAAGTTTGATATGACGTCAAAGAAAGTCATTTTATCAGGTGCACTGAGGACAGAAATGATAGGATTGGGTTCGGAGAAGGGCCTTTCATTCCCATATAAAATCGAGCAATGAATAAGCGATGATTTAACAGAAAATTGAGAAATGGACATGGAAAAGATAGAAGGCGCTCATAGCTTGTTTATTCTTTAGAAAAATGATATCTTTGGTTTTTTTTTGTTTGTGAAAGAAACTGAACGATCGATACAGGGCCGGAAAACCTGGCGTGCACTGACTGACCGTATGTTTCTCGGGGTGCTAAAGTTTAAGATGATGATTAGTAAGATGATGCTCAAAGAAGTTAATATTTTTGTAACCTGCATTCAACGTATAGAACTATCAATCAATACCCTTTAGGTCCCCAAGGAGCATAAGCCTTCGGCGAACACAAGTCCTCCTGTCACATGCCATCAGCTCTTCTTCCTCAACCATTTCATATCTGTCTCCAGTTCTCTTCTCCGTGTTTTATTTTGGTCTGCCTCTGGGGGTTACAGAATAACGACTACCTTTGTAATGTTATCCTAAGGTTTCTTCAATGTGTGTCCAATCTATCGCCAGTCTTCTTCACATCTATTGTTCCATCGGCACTAGTCTAGGTCTTGTCCTCAGATCCACATTAGTGACTTTGTCATACCATTGTAATCCTTCTATTCTACGCAAGCAGCCATTTATGAGTGTTTGTATCTTTTTGGTTGTTGTTTTTGTTTTTCTCCATGCTTCGCAGCCATATAATAGAACTGATTTGACATTTGAGTTGAAGATTCTTATTTTTATGTTGGACTTGATTTCTTTAGATCTAAATATGATTCCTAATTCACTAATACCTCTTAATGCGTTTTATATTGCTTTATTACTTTGATATCATTGTTTGTCCCTGCAACTTTGCATATCTTACTGTCAAGACAGGTGTATGATTCCTCATCTTGTAGTGCTGTTTCTTCAAGTTATACCTTGTATTATTCCCTGCATTTGTTCTCATTATTTTTGTCTTTTCCCTGTGTATTTTTTAGTGATCAGTAATTGACTATGCCATAGTTAGGAGGAACTCATTTAATTATGTACGGGATGGTAGAATCTAGAGGGGGTCAAAGATTGGAAGTGATCACTACATGCTAACAATTAAAAGAACCACTGAAATAGTTGATCGGCCTAGGAATTGCCTAACATCACTCACGAAGCTAAGTTAATGAACAGGAGGAATGAGCATTAAGGTAGAAGGATACCTTGATAGGGTAAAAAACTCAAATTTTCCTTTCAGAATCAAACAACCATGGGTATAGTGTTAGTATGAACTTAAAATTTTTGTCCAAATAATGACCTCATTAATTATGCAAATTAGCTATCCAATATGGCCGCCGTAGTGAATAAATTATACACCTTTTTTAAAACATAATAACTATGTTATTTGTACAAGGATCTGACTGAAACTTGGCAAATTGAATCATTATATACAGCGTGAGTTTATGAACTAAAATGACAGAGATTGACAGAAAGGTTAATTTTTAATGAATTTTCAAAATTTATATTTCTGGAATGTTTGATATTTGTGCCTCATTATATATGCATGATGGTCATAAAACTAAAACTTTGAATTCAATTGTATCCATTTTAGGTCAGAATCTGTAAGATTATATGACAACCAACTGTTTTAATTTTCATGTCAATTGAATGTACAGATCCAGAGATATCTTGTTTCAAAGATCACCAATTATGTTAAAAAGACAATTCCGAGAAAACAAAGAAAAACAGAAAAAGAACTCACAAAATGAAGTTTAATGAGCTTCTGTTGAATAAAGGTCTCCTTCTACTGCAGTTGCAGTGTCTATGAATCCCCTTTTCAGTGCTCTCAAAGTCTTTCCATTGCAATGTCTTTACTTACTGAATAGATCCTGTGCAGCGTTCTCATGTATACTTTTGTTGCCATGGGTTGACTTGTGTTCATGTATATCGAAAAATTCTGCAATGCACTGTGCCCTTTCCCAATAGAACGCACAAATGCCGCCATTCACTTCTTTGTGTTTGTGAGTAGCTAAAGATGAAACATCAGAAGTATTGAAATTGGCATTCCATTCGTCACAGTTAGTGCACTTGATACTGATTTCATGACAAAAGCCATCCCGAGTCTCTTCGATCTCACAGGTCAGTGAGTACTGATAACATTTGTCACATCTAAAGTTAGCGCATAAAAACCGAAACAGCAGTTTTACATCCATAAGGATAAACCCATTTCCTCTGTTGTCATTTTTAGCTTGTCCTTCACTTTCTTGGACCTTTATTTTCTTTGCTGAGGAGCACAGAGGCTTTATAGCGTCACTATCGACAATAGGTGTCTCATTTTCAGGCAACGGTTTGTTGGTGTCCCTATTTCCAAGGAACTTACTTTGTCTTATTTCCCATTGTGAATAAAAGAAGCTCTGCTAACTACTATTATACAAAATCAGTATAAAACTAGCAATAAATAGAGTTGATGTGGGTGAAAATGCACAATGCATGTAACAAATGTTGAAATTTAAGATCAAAGCTTGTAGACACACACTTTTGAAAAATTCATAAGAAATCATTGGGTGATTACCCTTGGAAAAATTATAAATATCTTTTTCCTGTTGCCTCAGTATAATAATAATTTCGCAGTTTTACAATTACGCACCTTCATGTTGGGTCATTATTCACATGGTAACCAACTATAAACATTGGTTGATATGCAAATCACTCAAGGGGGGTGTGTGTAGAAAAACACTGATTCCTATCATACCAGAGTATCTCTAAGCTTCTATGAATTATTTTTAGTACAAGAACATGTTGACGGTGATTTAAAGCATGAAAATGAAAATTGTTGGATTTTTATTTTTTTTAATCTTTTGTGGGTATCCTTCTACTTTAAGACCTGCAAGCTGAGAGAGCCAGAAGTTAAGACCAGATATCAGGGGCTTATTGCTACAGAGGGGAGAAACACAGAAGAACAACCTGATGACCTAGAAACATTCTGGCTTAAATTCAAGGACATCATAAAGACAGCTGCAGCAGAAGCATGTGGTGAAGGGTGACTTGGGAAGAAGAGAAAGAGGACACCTTGGTGGACATAGGAAGTCAAAGAGAAAATAATAGACAAGAAAAAGGCATGGAAACAATACTTAAGAGCTAAAAACAGAAGTCCTGTGAAGAATTTGGAGAAAAGCTATAAAAGATGTTCAAGAAAACCAGAAATTGTTCTACAAAACCCTAAAGAACACGAAGAAGGAAAAACAGCGCCCTCTTAAATTTATAAAGGACAAGCAAGGCAAATTGTTTACTGTCCCAAAGGAAGTAATGGAACGATGGAAAGAATATTTCTCAAAACTCCTTGATGCAGGGTCAAGCATCAGAAATGATAACCACTAGCGAAGAAGAGGAAACCAATGGTGGTGAAGATGGCATTAAGATGGAAGAACTGCAGACAGCACTGGAGAAAATCAAGATGGGCAAAGCAGCATGATGGTATAACACAAGAAATGGTTAAGTACATGGGAGCAGCAGGCGATTCCTGAGGGTCCTACTTAATTCAGTGACCGATATCTCGGGGGCCCAGAAGGTTGACGAGGGAAGTTCCCCACATTCTGTTTTTCTATCAGTAGATAGCCGATCCGGCTAATAGGGTCCTGAAACCCACATTGGAGAAATATCTCCGAAAAACCACTCTTCCAGGTTATTACTGGAAGATACGCCTATGTTTAAGACAGCAGAACACAAAAATCGAAAACTCGCCCCGGCAGCGAAGGGCAGCGTAGAACGGTTACGCGCTGTTATGGCGATTTCTGGCCAAGTCAGACTGCATGGTTCAGGTTACTTTGGGGCCAAAACACTCGGTGATCCTAAGTTACCGCGCACAGTTAGGAAAATTCGTGAGCGAAGGAAACGCAGGAAACGAAAGGTGAAGAGCGACCATTTGTGTTGCGGTCGCCATGTGGTAACCACAAGCTGTGACCCTAAAAATGTAGTGCTCATATGGATCTCTACGGACGTACATAGGGGCCAGTGTGAAAAGAAAACTACAGTCTTTTAGGCCGGGAGGCCCGACCTTAGAAGGGTGAAGTATTATGATGAGTTACTGTTATTTTTATTTTCAACTCGCCCAATTTTTTTGTTCCATTTTATTATTTTGGTTCGTTAGTTATTCTTAGGCGTTCGAGTTCGTTATTTGTTAATGCTGGGTTATTCTTTATGGCGTTAGGATTACTCAGACAATCTTCACCAGCCTTTTATTTGTGGGGATGGGCGAAATCCCCTACCCAGGTTGTGTCGCGGAACCAGTGATTCATTCTGGTAGATAGGAGGTCAGATGCGTTATAAAATATTACGTATAATTTCGGCGAGCGAGCAGAAATAATTTTGTGATTGCTCGGTTAATGATGTGTCAGAGGTTAGATTATGTTATGATTGGGTGGGTTCGATTTAATTTATGTGCAGGCATGATATTAGGTCAAAAGTTGGGCAAAGGCGGTTCCTAGGAGATGATGCCAGACGCGATGACTCACTGCGTCTGTTATGCATCAGTTTATTAGCATTATATAGTGAGCGCCAAAGTTAGTTATCGCTCACAAGTCCAAGAAATTTGCGCCGTGAATAAGTGCCATTTCAGTCTGCCCGGTACGGTGAGATTCTGTAAAGTTGGTTATTCACGGCGGGGAGGTTATAGATAAACCTAAGCCTAAACGGACTTTGCCTTCTCGGGTAAGGGAGGCACGGGACATCAGTGTAATTGAAGAAATCTGGGTACGCGCTTTGTACCTGGCGCCCAGTTACGCCTGCAACACTGAGAGGAATTAGAAGTTCTCTTGACGTGAGGAAACATACCTCAGCGGGGACCTGTCTCTAAATCGGAGCTCTTAGCTCGTAAAGGCCCAATTCCAAAATTGGCTACGTTGCCTCCTGTTGTTTACATACTGCCACAACAATGCAGTAAGCCTAACCCCTCAGTGGGTTAAATCGTCGGTTTGAAGAATGTCATCAGCAGTGATAAAATTTACAGTCTTATGCAAATAGATAGATATATATTCACCGAGGGCCCTGTTGCTGTCATTTTTGACGGAGTCATCTGTCAAGTTATTTGCTTATGTTTTTATCATAAGAATAATTGTGTCTTTACCTGCGATGTCAGGTTGATTAGGGGTTGTCTTCCCTTGTTTATTCATTCATTGTGTTTGACCTTTAGGGTCAAAGGTAGACAGTTCTGGCGTATGCCCATAGGCAGGGTTTTTTAAGCGGGAGTTGAGTTAGACTTCCGGCAAGCCGTGAAGTGTCCTGGGTTTTCTGAAGGGACCAAGGGTCCATTGTGTTTTTCGGGGAGAATCTTCGAAGTGACTGCGATGGCAGTTTTCCCCAGTGAATCTCTGTGCGTTGGAATGACAGCAGAGTTCCTTATTATGTTCTGTGGATTCGGTTACAGGTAATACCGACTTTTTCCATTACTATGCTTTCGGTGGCAGAACATGTTAGAAGATTGCCTAGTCTGTGAACTGCAGCTCACCGATCCTCCATTTCAGAACTTATATTTAGTGCTCGAGGTAGCCATCCAAGACTATTGGTCTTTATATTGTCCAGAAATCCAGTGACGAAGCTATATTGTGGGAACCGCAGATTGGCGGTATTTATGTCTACAATAAGCATTACTGCAGGGTTGATGGTAACCTGCTTATCAGAAGTACACAGCTGACGTCAGAACGAGGACTGTGTTTTCGGCTAATGTACTACAGCCTAATACAGTGCAATTGGCGGGGAATGCCAAGTTGCACCTATGTGTCAAAGTGATTAAGGTATCTGACGCGTTTAGTCAGTGATACCAGGGCGACGCCACGAACTGTCATTATTGAAGAACATTGTATTGACCATGCACGAATATTCAAATGTTTACCAGCTTGTTGAATGCCTAATGTATACCTATCGATTTCCGGTCAGCATGACCTTGTTACACTGACTGTTCCTGTTGATACCATGTGTGTTCTCGTCAATAAATGTTTTGAAATGTGCCTGCAGTTTCCAAGCATCCTTGACTACTGCATGTGAGTGTATGGGTTGCATGGTCTACATATATACGAGCCTAAACACATTCGCGCCTTCATTCGCACCCACACTCAGTTCATCATACGCTCGCACTACATACCTAACAACATGTATACTGTCTTGGGCCAGTGATCACCTCTGTGGTGAAGTGGGATGTTATAAATATTTATAGGGGGACTTAGTGTACTGACCGAGATCAGCTGTGAAGGTATCTATATCTAATGAGAGTAGTGTATTATAGATAACCTTACTTGCTGCCACATATATATATATCTCAGTCAGAATTATTCTGGAATAGTGTGATGACTACGTTGTATGTCTAGGGTATGTGTATGATGAAGTGTAAGTCATAACAACAACAGACAGATAAACAATTTAATTTATTCCACTACCATTGACAACACTGTGACACTCACATACATATAACACTCTAAAGGATATCTTAAAGGAGTCACTGATAACTTTTCAAATAACATTGCTGTCATGAATGTATATGTGTCCTGATTCAAATACAAAGGGAACCAGGAATCACAATCAATTTTAATTACAAGTTATATGTACAGAATTTATCAATATGAATATTGTAGTGACATATATTATTAAAAGTATCCTATGTGTGTCAGTTGTGTAGTAGTAATATGAGGTAATACTGGTTTTGTTTTGTTCAAGCTCTGTTGGTATTTGTCATCATGACTTCAATAGTTTGTCTTTATTGGAACTAGTATTGGAGATGTTCTCAGTTCCTGATATTAAAACAATTTACTTCCCCTCTTAAGTTTATGTTACAATGTTATTTTAAGATGGGGGTACATAATTTTGAGCTCAGCTGGCCACATCAGCTTATCTTGCGTGATGGCGGCAGGAAAAGACTCCTCTGCTCGATTTCTCCCCTGGGCTCTGGAGACACCTCACTGATAGCTAAATGGACCAAGGAGTATGCTGTCCGACTCTGGATTCAGCAAAGCTCTGACCAGGTGCTGCTCAATACCATCAAGACCACGGTCCCTGAAAACAAGAAGGATGTACCTTCTACTTCATAACTAATTTATACTCTCTTTCTACACTGAGCACAATACATCACAAACATTGAGTTCAGAGCGTTAGGCCAACTGTCAGCTTCATCTGAAATACTTTATACCAGTATTAACCTCCTTAATGGTTACTACGCCTCTGCACTTCCAGCATTATTTCTGTCTAGTCAATCATCTAGGTGTCAGTGTACTGTTTGGCCATTCCATGCCGTTTTACTTTCCTCCGACACCTTCTGTTCAGGCTGGAGCATTATAGGCTTTACATCATGTTTGCTACTGAACTACACATATATACAGGCATAAATTAACAATTCACATTCAATTTTCATTAAAAGATACTGAATGTTTCAAGCTTACCACAATTCATAGAATAAACACAGATACGTTGACTAGCAATGAATTCTGGCACAAATACTGGCACAAATTCCCATCTGCTTATGTTCCAGGCTTTTATTTAGCAAAAATATGAGCTGGCTTCAACGCACTGTTGCTTTATCAAGCTTATTTGAACTAGTGGTCTCGAACTAACTCTCCTAAGTGATTATATCAGCGAGTCTGGCCAATGGAGCCACGTTTCGACAAGTGTTTGAAAAAATTTTACCTTCCTACGTCTCCCCTAACAACCAAAGATAGTATTTATAGTCCGACCAATCGTGTTTAGTCTTATATTTGTTGCGCTCCAATCAATTTGGAGTTTACATGGTAGGCTATTTCCGTACGCAAGGTTTTTTCAAACACGTTATTAAAAAAATTTATGAGCAGAAATGATTTCATGCTGTCAGGCATCCCCACTATTTTATTTTGGTTATAACTTGTTAATTCCTAGACTATTTGCGTAACGTTTTACATATTCTTTGTCAGCAAGCCCTAAGGAACCCAAATATACAAATTTAAAAGAGCTAAGTGGCTGCGTTCAAAATATGCAATTTCTTCTACCTCCTGTTTCGAAGATGTGCTGTCTGGGTACTGTAATGTTTTCAAACGTAAACCCATCTATTGTCATCTTTTCTAATAAGAGTTTTTCAGGATTTAAAAACCTAACTCTGGGAAGGTTAGTGTTTTTATCACTGTCCGTCCGAAAAAGTTAGTGCATGTGGCCTTACACGCGTGATAGTAGTAATTGTGTATCGCGCGACGCTTGTTGGGGTGGCATTAATAGCGAGACGCGTGTTTAATTTTGCATGCGTTCGGCTTTCTGCCTCTCCCCTCTCTCTATCCTTTAGTCCATCTGTTCGTTCGTTTTGGTAACGTAATATAATTAATGTTAGGATTAATTTAGGTCATTACGCATTGTGCCTCTCAATGTTTTTCTTAGAAATGCAATACCCGTTTTAATGTGTTGTGGAAACGCTTGTATTTATGCAGTGGCTTATATTTAACGTGGAAACGTTACAATTTGCAGACGAAGCATAAAACAAGGGGGGATTTCGAGTACAGCCATTGTGACAGCACTGTTATTTTACCATTGCTCTTTTCTTTATTAGAATTTATTTGTTAGGCTTTATATTTACCTGATAATTTATATATGTGGATTAGAATATTTCACGACACCTCCCCTCTTAAAACAGACATCCCATGTCAGTCCTTTATTCTATATACACATAGATAAATGTAAGTCAACTTGACTTTACTCTGCTGTGGTGCTATCATGGTTTTATGTAGTTGGGTCCATTCAGAGTAGGCACTACTCATGAAATCTGCCTCAGACTTCTACAACCAATAATATATTTCGGTTATGTTACTGAACAGCCGCAAGTGTGAGTGCTTGTCTTAATGCTGCTTCGCAACCCGTATTCACCATTTCTCTTCTCTGAGTCTGCGCAATGACATGTCCAGAGAACATTATATTTCCCTCAAAATGTACGTTATGAGGAGATAACATATACCTGGTGATAGCAGAGTTTTCGTAGTGGATCCCATAATCTTCTTATTATCCTGTATGAAACATTCGGAATATCCTCAATCAAAGAGGCAACTCAGGGATTCATTACGTTCCTCCGAAATGTTTACATCCAACAATTTTCTCATCATTCTAGAGAAGACACTAGGCGCATTCTTCAATCCAAATGGCAATCTATTAAACTCATAGTGTCCTTCTGAGGTACTAAAAGCTAGGTATGGTCTAACCTCAGGCTTTACTGGAATCTGATAGTATCCTTTACTCAGATCCACTTTTGAGAAATATTTAGCTTTATTTAGTCTGGCAAACAGCTGATTTGTATCCGGCAATGGATCCACCTGTCCTTCTGTAATAGCATTCAGTCTCCTGTAATCTATACAGAGTCTATGTTCTCCAGAGGGCTTCCTTAAGAGTACAACACCGGAACTATACGAAGATTCACTGTGCGAAATAATTCCTTCCTTCAATAGATAGTCTATCTCTTCCTTCAAAGCTTTCTCCTTAGCAAACGGAATCGAATATGGTTTCATACAGACAGGTGTGGGGTCTATCAGTTTCATATCATATTCCAATAGGTTTGTATGCCCTGGTCGGTCTGTTAACACCTCTGCATGATTATTTAGAACCTGTTGCACTCTCTCTTTCTGAGTTTTCGTTAAATGTGTACTGATTTTCACCTGTGCTGCTGTCTCACAGGGGTGTAATGGATATTCAAATGATGAAAGTGGTTCCTTTTTCATCTCCATGGCGATGGACAAGGTCAACAAGTGTGTCTCTTCCTGATGTTCTCTTTCCAAATATTTCTTCAGGAGATTCACATGATAGATTTTTTCTTTCCCCTTCTTATCTATCTTATAATTTGTTCTAGACACCTTCTCTAAAACTGTATATGGACCCTGCCATCCAATTTGTAACTTATTCTGACTCCCGGGCAAAAGAAGCAGTACTTTCTCTCCCACAGCCAAATTTCTGTCTTTCGCCTTCCTGTTATAATAGGCAGCATGTTTCTTCCTGGCTTGTTTCAAATTTTCATTGGCAAGTTTCCAGCCAGTTTTTAAACGAGTGGTCAGCTCATTCACATATTGGTATGAAGATGTAATGTTTTCCTCTGCCTTTTCATCAGTCCACGTTCTTAACAAAGCTACATATGGACCTTTAATTGTGTGGACCTATTTGTCCATGCACCGGTATGGTCTCTTCCACTCGAAGCTTTATAGTGATGATTTTTCCTCCCAGAATTATCATTCACAAAACGACCGCTACCAATTTTTTCTTGGGGCTTTCTCCCCACTTAAAATTCTTGATGAGAGATTTCCTCTCTACATCCTCTTCCTCCAGTTTGTTTAAGTCCGATTGAGGGATTTTCGGCTTATCCTGGGGTAAGACATCTTTTTGCACTCTCCGCATAGTGGCCATTGTAAAACAGTTAAGTGAAGCTTGTCCGTGAAAAGGGGCTTCCCATTCCATTTGGTCCACTTTATCAAATCTATTTTTCTTTTTATTATCAGGCCTAATTTTGCCCCGTGGCGTGTCCAGGTCCTGATCCATGTTCCCACTTGTGGGTGTTCCCTCATGTGCTATGCTACACCTTTCTACAAAATTCTCAATGTCCCATCTTGCTTTGGGCCAATAATAATTGTGAGCCACCTTTTGAATGATGGTACCTATCTTCTCATGGTCCCCATCTGGTTTCACATGTAGGCTCCTTATTAAGTCTGTCCTATATCTCTTTGGAAGAACCAGCTGTCCGTGACATTTGGATCTAGCTCCAGTCTTCCTATACATCAACTTGTTTTTCATGTAAAAATCTCCCTTGCCTGGAGTTGTATGACAAGTTGACAATTTTCTGAAACAAGGCTTGAGTGTTTTATCCCCAGCCTGTGCCTTCCTCATCTCTTCTGGAGTGGTATCTAACATAATATCCTCCTCCTGTCTTGAGGTCGACCTGACCTGAAGGGTTGCCATATACACAGGTTTCCTTCTGCAACGGTCAGTGTCATGATTGTCCATCTGACAATTCTTACACCACCTTTTTCCTTGGTTGAAAGATTTTCTTTCATCGAATTGTGGGAATTTATTTTTATTTTCATACCGTGGCCTATCAAACTGGTGCTTACCTTTGTTTTGATCCCTAGGATCAAATTTATTAAAGTTCTGTGGTGCCCTAAAGTTATCCCCTTGTTTCTTTTTATTACCTGTTACCTCTGCTTGAGCTGCTTGATACCTTTCAGCAACATTTAGCAACTCACCCAGCCTCTCTGCACCTTGTTCCATGAGAAACTTTCTCAGGTCTGGAGCCATGGACTCTCTTAATTGCTCTATAAGGACCATTTCCTTAAGATCTTGGGTTTTCCCCAGAGAAGTCCATTTCTCCAAGTATGTCTCTATTCGTGCAGAGAACTGGTGATAGGTTTCACCTGACAGTAGTTTAGCATTCCTAAATTTTTTCCTATAAAATTCTGCATTCTTTTCATATCTTAACAAAAGAGCCTGCTTTAGCATGTCATAATTTTCCTGATCACCTCTGCTCATTTTTGCAAAAACTTCATAAGCTGCCCCACGAAGTCCTTGAGATAACTTTAAGCTCCACCTTTCTCTCTCTAACCCATACGTGGTAGCTAATAGTTCATACCTATTTAGGTAGCTCTCTATATCATCGTCTTTCTCAACAAAATGATCTAAATGAAAATTCATAGC
Source organism: Oreohelix idahoensis (assembly GCA_024509875.1). Lineage (NCBI taxonomy): Eukaryota > Metazoa > Mollusca > Gastropoda > Stylommatophora > Oreohelicidae > Oreohelix > Oreohelix idahoensis. Next base: position 467,511 of record JAMPIV010001486.1, read on the forward strand.
TGAGGTTGAGGCTCCTTGGCTAGCAGTGGCATCAGAGGCAAAGGGACTGGCACCATTTTCAGGAGCATGGCCTTGAAACTCAAACTCCCTTAGTCTTAACTCATGTTCCCTTTGTAATCTCTTCTCCTCCTTTTCTGCTTCCCTTTCTGCAGCTAATCTCTTCTCTTCTCTTTCTGCAGCTAATTTCTTCTCTTCTCTTTCTGCAGCTAATCTTTTGTCTTCTCTTTCTGCTTCCAATTTCTTAGCCTCAGCCTCAATCTGCAACCTCTTAATTTCTTTTTCAGCCTCTAACTTTCTTTCGGCTTCAAACCTTCTTTCTTCGCGTTCAATAAATTTGTCACATTCCGTAGTGACATAGGCAACCATAACTTGCCCATCTAATCCTAACTCTTTTGCAGTCTGAACAGCAGCAGATCGAAATTTGGCCAGGTCCGCCATTGTCTATCAGGTAAATTTATACAATGTCTAACCAACAATTCAATCTCTAAATATATATCTAATGGACAACACAGGCACCGTGAGCTCAACCTTATTTAATTCCACCCAAGGATACCTTTTAATTCTTATATTCCCTGAAGTGAATTACCCCCAATATTTTTAATAGGTAAAGATTCAAAATCCCAAGAGCGAGACCCCAATATATGTGGTGAAGTGGGATGTTATAAATATTTATAGGGGACTTAGTGTACTGACTGAGATCAGCTGTGAAGGTATCTATATCTAATAAGAGTAGTGTATTATAGATAACCTTACTTGCTGCCACATATATATATATCTCAGTCAGAATTATTCTGGAATAGTGTGATGACTACGTTATATGTCTAGGGTATGTGTATGATGAAGTGTAAGTCAAAACAACAACAGACAGATAAACAATTTAATTTATTCCACCACACTTGACAACACTGTGACACTCACATACATATAACACTCTAAAGGATATCTTAAAGGAGTCACTGATAACTTTTCAAATAACAATATGTATTCATTGCTGTCATGAATGAATATGTGTCCTGATTCAAATACAAAGGAAACCAGGAATCACAATCAATTTTAATTACAAGTTATATGTACAGAATTTATCAATATGAATATTGTAGTGACATATATTATTAAAAGTATCCTATGTGTGTCAGTTGTGTAGTAGTAATATGAGGTAATACTGGTTTTGTTTTGTTCAAGCTCTGTTGGTATTTGTCATCATGACTTCAATAGTTTGTCTTTATTGGAACTAGTATTGGAGATGTTCTCAGTTCCTGATATTAAAACAATTTACTTCCCCTCTTAAGTTTATGTTACAATGTTATTTTAAGATGGGGGTACATAATGTTGAGCTCAGCTGGCCACATCAGCTTATCTTGCGTGATGGCGGCAGGAAAAGACTCCTCTGCTCGATTTCTCCCCTGGGCTCTGGAGACACCTCACTGATAGCTAAATGGACCAAGGAGTATGCTGTCCGACTCTGGATTCAGCAAAGCTCTGACCAGGTGCTGCTCAATACCATCAAGACCACGGTCCCTGAAAACAAGAAGGATGTACCTTCTACTTCATAACTAATTTATACTCTCTTTTTACACTGAGCACAATACATCACAAACATTGAGTTCAGAGCGTTAGGCCAACTGTCAGCTTCATCTGAAATACTTTATACCAGTATTAACCTCCTTAATGGTTACTACGCCTCTGCACTTCCAGCATTATTTCTTTCTAGTCAATCATCTAGGTGTCAGTGTACTGTTTGGCCATTCCATGCCGTTTTACTTTCCTCCGACACCTTCTGTTCAGGCTGGAGCATTATAGGCTTTACATCATGTTTGCTACTGAACTACACATATATACAGGCATAAATTAACAATTCACATTCAATTTTCATTAAAAGATACTGAATGTTTCAAGCTTACCACAATTCATAGAATAAACACAGATACGTTGACTAGCAATGAATTCTGGCACAATTACTGGCACAAATTCCCATCTGCTTATGTTCCAGGCTTTTATTTAGCAAAAATATGAGCTGGCTTCAACGCACTGTTGCTTTATCAAGCTTATTTGAACTAGTGGTCTCGAACTAACGCTCCTAAGTGATTATATCAGCGAGTCTGGCCAATGGAGCCACGTTTCGACAAGTGTTTGAAAAAATTTTACCTTCCTACGTCTCCCCTAACAACCAAAGATAGTATTTATAGTCCGACCAATCGTGTTTAGTCTTATATTTGTTGCGCTCCAATCAATTTGGAGTTTACATGGTAGGCTATTTCCGTACGTAAGGTTTTTTCAAACACGTTATTAAAAAATTTTATGAGCAGAAATGATTTCATGCTGTCAGGCATCCCCACTATTTTATTTTGGTTATAACTTGTTAATTCCTAGACTATTTGCGTAACGTTTTACATATTCTTTGTCAGCAAGCCCTAAGGAACCCAAATATACAAATTTAAAAGAGCTAAGTGGCTGCGTTCAAAATATGCAATTTCTTCTACCTCCTGTTTCGAAGATGTGCTGTCTGGGTACTGTAATGTTTTCAAACGTAAACCCATCTATTGTCATCTTTTCTAATAAGAGTTTTTCAGGATTTAAAAACCTAACTCTGGGAAGGTTAGTGTTTTTATCACTGTCCGTCCGAAAAAGTTAGTGCATGTGGCCTTACACGCGTGATAGTAGTAATTGTGTATCGCGCGACGCTTGTTGGGGTGGCATTAATAGCGAGACGCGTGTTTAATTTTGCATGCGTTCGGCTTTCTGCCTCTCCCCTCTCTCTATCCTTTAGTCCATCTGTTCGTTCGTTTTGGTAACGTAATATAATTAATGTTAGGATTAATTTAGGTCATTACGCATTGTGCCTCTCAATGTTTTTCTTAGAAATGCAATACCCGTTTTAATGTGTTGTGGAAACGCTTGTATTTATGCAGTGGCTTATATTTAACGTGGAAACGTTACAATTTGCAGACGAAGCATAAAACAAGGGGGGATTTCGAGTACATTCTCTGTGACAGCACTGTTATTTTACCATTGCTCTTTTCTTTATTAGAATTTATTTGTTAGGCTTTATATTTACCTGATAATTTATATATGTGGATTAGAATATTTCACGACAACCTCAACAAGAGAAAAAGACAGTTACAGCCCCTTAATCAGTAATCGGGAGAGGAGAGAGTGAAATCGTACCTTTCCAAATACTAACGGGAGGAGGTGCATGGCGAAAAGCAACTCATCGGAGCCTCAGACGAAGACGGTAGCGTCAGAAAGGCACTGAACAGAAACAGAGGAGATAGAGAGGAGTTTAGTGGTTTCCTCAGAAACAGTAGGGTTAGATAGAAATACTTAGAGGACAGCCTCTTAAGTAGTGCTGCAGAATCCATTAGCTTAGCATTTCTTTGTGGTGTATTAGTTAGATGTGCAGGACCGCCAAAAGCGCCTTTGAGACTGTGTAGTCATTTAGTTTGTGTATCTTCAGCGGGACAGTGTGTTTAGTTAGTAAAAATAGTGTAGTTAGGAGTGGTGGCTCTTACTTAGAGACACCCGCCAAGAGAGCGTGGTAATTTATATATTGTGTCTTTCACTTGATTTGTTCTTTTTTTCCAGGTTGTGCGAACTCGCACGTTATTGTTGTTTGCTGTGGTATTGATTTGTTGTTTAATAAACTATAAAATGCACACTGGATCAGTTTATCTTTAACTATACAGTACGTATGCTTTGATTGTATAGTGGTGTCTGTGGATAACTTAGTGTAACCTTATTTCCTTTCTGTTAGTCAGAGGTGGTGAGACAGTAGCTAGTAAATAAGTCACAAGTGGCGAGGGGTAGTGAATCGAGGCTCTCATCCTTGAAGCTATAAGTCTCATCCTTCCACATTCACTGAAATTCTCATCTTAATCTATCTTCCCAGACTTTCCTCAAAACTAGGGTCTTGTCTCTGTACTCAGACAGACTCTAATTAAGCCAATTTGTGACACATGCCCAGGTATTTGAATCTATTGACCAGTTTTAAAACTGTTTAAGTTAGGTTGAATGTGCATGCTGAAAAAAATTGGCAAGAAAAGCTCGCAATTTTAGGGGTCGTACAATTTACTACAATGGTCATAAGCGTACCCCTTGTACATAATTTTTACACTGCAACTTCGATAGGAAAAAGTTAATGTAGACTTTTTTCAGGGACGTAATTTATTTTCTTTCAAAGTGAAACAATTAAGCGACAACGTAGAAAAAATAACAATTAAATTAATTGTAAATTGTTGACACTTAATTAGGTGTTTTCTTTTTATTTTTTTAAATAAAACTGCAATTTTGGTGGAGCAAAGATGCTCCTATATTAAGCATCGTGCAGTTTATGCAAAGGCTAAAAGCACATGTCTTTTATATAATATCCTGAGTGCACGAATTAATATTGTTGGACAGGACAAGACAGTACACTTTTAGAGAATTATATAGTAATAGCAATAACCAGTCAAACATAACAGGTTTTTAATTATAGTGTGCTGTTTCCGTTCACAGATGAGCAGATAGAAGTACATTCTTAGAGTGTTTTTGGTTTCTTTCCATTATACAGTGTAATCAAACTGTTCATGAACACCGTCATTTGAACGCTTTTCTTTGTTGATTGTAACTATTTTCGGGAAGTATATATATCGGGAACAGTACAGTTTTTAAACACGGTTTCGTTCATCAGCTGTGACCAACGTTCTTCAAATACAGTTCACTTTGGTATGTTATTGGCTCATGCACACCAATTTTTACGCACTTTTTCTTTGTCGAGCGATACTAATTTAGTGACAGAATAAAAAAAAATTAAATAAAATAAAACTAAAGTATTTCTTTTATATAACACCCACTTCGCGCAAGTTGCACACGGTGCGTTCCGCACTTTTATTTCTGTCGCGAGTTACTATTTTGAGTGAGACCGACCGACGTAACATACATCAGTAATTATGTTAGTTGGGATGGGATGTGATGTAAGCTAAACATTCTACAATTACGTGCCAAAGATGAGTCACGATTCATCACTAGATTAATGACACACAGTGTCCATTCTTACTTTCACAATGTGGTTCTACTTGGCATTTAAAATTAAATCTTACATGTTTGACAGCAGTAAATTTTCACATCTCTAAATGTGTTTTTCGCTGCTTCACAAAAAGGTTGATTCATTATGCAACAAATTAGAAAATTCAATGCAGAATGGATCGGAAATAAACAGTACAAAATATAATTCACTATATATGTCACACTACCGAAGTAAGAGTACATATATATATAGGTAAGCATAGGGATTCCAACACATACAAGATATATCCCACACATGGTCATAAAGAACTTAACACTTTTCAGTACGGTCATGTTGTTACTTCTGTATGTCACAGCGCCCTCTAGGTCTCCAGCTTGCAACCTTCTAACAACAGCCGCTTTTTTGTGTTTGAATGCCAGCTGTGCTATTTTAATGTAGCAAACACAGACTATGGCCATGTTGATAAAAATTACAGCTGCATTTACGCAGATATACTCAAGGGGTGGATATTTATTTATACATTTCTCATTTGATTTGTTGCCAGTATAAAGAACAAGAGGGATACATGCACTTATAAAACCTGCTATCCATAGACAAGCCATAATTTTGAAGATGCGTGTTTTTGTCATTTTCCGTATGTAGTAAAATGGATGCGCTATTTTAATATAGCGGTCGATAGCAATAAAACTCATGTAAAGACCAACCAATACGCCTGTTCCGGAAGTTATTCCAAAATTGAATGCATTTACAACGTTGATATGGGGTAGGAGAGGTATCACCCAGGACAGTTGAGTGCACGTGCTGATGGCATAAGCAATAGCCAACACGATATCTGTGACGGCCAAAGACGATACGAAGATGTACTTGTTCGTGTTGAGAGCTGGGGTACGATGGATTGTGATAATGGTCAACACGCTTTCGAAGATGATGATACAGCTTAATGATAATATAACGCAGACGGTTTCAAGATGAAATGAGCAGTTATGAAGTGTTCCATTTTCAGCCATAATTTACTGTTCATCTGACTTAAAATTGAGATTTTCGTTTTTCAAAGATAAGTGAGAAACAATTCATCAAATTTGTGTATTTCGACAAATAGGGGTCCTACATTTACCGAATAGTGTACCCCGTCAGTAGAATGGAAGGCGTCGCAACTGTCGTATTACACATTCATTTGCTGCCAGTGCCAATCTGAAACAATTCAAGTATAATTTAATAAATATGAAATTTGTAAGTTATTACAATACTAACAAAGTAGGATGCATTTCTTTGTAAAATTGAGAATACATTGTCGTCAACATTTATTCTACGTTAAATCCTGACATAAAATTAACTTTACCCCCAATGTCTTCGTCTCTATATAAACTACATCCTACATCATGTACTTAGTGAGACAGATTTGGCCATCTCATGAGAATGAAGTTAGATTCATGACTACTACACACCAACAATAGTCAACGATCTAGTTCCAGGGCATTCAGAAAACCAAAAGGCAGGTAAATAGACAATTTCAGAGAAATCCTACAACAACGTCGAGTCGCAGCAGCCAATGTAACATACTATGCTCAAAAACGCAAACGTCAGCTCCTGGCAAGTTTTGTATAGCAACAACAGGCCAAAAAAGTAAAAAGTCATTCTTTTTAATGCACTTGTTCTGCTTCTCCACTAAAGACTCAGAGGACATTTCTTAAATTAGAGATTTGAGTAATTAGATAATTACTACACCTCACGGTAGAAGGGGAACGACTAAGAAGTAGAGATTTGAGAGGTGTACCATTATTAAAGAAGCTGGGATAAGCTGATAATTAGACACAACAAACTATGAGCTGTTGCATAGTTATACTGTAACGATGACTAGGTACTGGATCGTAATTATTGTTCGTAAATGGTTCATATAATTTGTCCTAGAGCATAACATCTACACATAGAACAATCATTGCAAGTGAGATAGAGGTAGAGGAAAGACTTGCGATTTTGATATCTGGGACGAAGTTCCCGAAAACTCCAGTCAAACAGTATCCTGCGACACAACATCCCCAACTCTCTTACTCGAATGGGTCACGCTTTCCTCCCTCACAAGAGATGAGAAAAAACGGCATTATATCTTTAAGTCTTTCATTCTTTCTTTCGTGCGACTACTTGAGATTTTATAAAAAACGCACGAGATTTATTGACTTATGAATATGTACACAAGTAAATAAATATGTCATTGGCATGGTTCATTGGAATACAAGTGATGATGATAATTTACTGAACATTATGTATTACTTTACTTTCGAAATAACGCAATACAAATAATAGTTATAATTCATCGTGTGATCACTTAAGCGAGAGAATTGACCAAAACACTGCAAGAGTGTTTTGTTTAAATGTCGAAGTCGCCCCAGGCTCATTGGTCGGTCTAGTGAAACGTTGTTTATTTAGTTTTCAGGACGTCGCATTTATTTAAATGATCTTTGGCCTTCAGTGATAAGTATGGCTTCCTGATGAAGTGTTTGAAACTAATTCCTTTATTCAGCTTTCAGGTCAGACAATTCAGCAGTCCGCTTCGGGCATGATGTAATTTTGGTTTTGTAACTTGACGTAGTTTAGTAAATTGAAGGATCCTCTCACGAGAAAAGCATTTGGTATATGATATAAAGAAACGTTATCAAACTGCCAAGAGTCAAGGCGAGATATAATTATAAAATAATAGTCATCTAGTTATTCACCCATGCACAGTAAGTGGGAAAGATACAAAATAATCAAGTACATTCCTCAAACAAGAAGATTATGGTCGAAAAATGGTTTTAAAAAAAATAACAGCAAATGTTTGCAATTTTCCGAAATACTATTAGTCATGATAACTCAAATATCAGTAAAGCCGCAGTTATCCAAAATTCGCCTTTTTCATATATTAGTTAATGAAATTAATTCAAAACTAAAATAAATTTGACTGGTTTCATATCTGATCTCATGTTGATTAAAACGTTTAAATACCATCTGTTGTTAAATATTTTGGGGGTGAGTTAACAATTGCTTCACAGTTTTTGTATTTGTTAGCATATATGTTTAATCTTCTTTTTCTGTTCTGCAAATTGTATGTAAAATATGTGGCTCAAATTGTACTACTTTATCACTAATAGCTGTTAAAAAATGTTGACATAAATGCCCAAATATTTGTAAAAAAAAAAAAAAGAAGATATTATCAGAAAAATAGGAATGACAGAAAATTGCACATGAAAAAAATTGAGCCACCCCAATATCCTCCTGCAATGTAGGAGTCATCTCTGAAATATTCCCTTACTGATATCTCTGGCTGGTTTGTTCTCTAAAGCTTACTTTTCATTAAGTTATTTATTTCAGCGAGCCTTATACGCTGTTTGTCAATGTTCGAAAAAGTTTGAAATGCATACTTTTAAAAGACGAGACCGAGATTCCCAACAAAATCTTTTCACCTCAGTCCACCATTGTTGAACACAATGAAAGCATCATTTATTGATCATTTGCATGCAGCGTACTTCTTCTAACAAAAATATTGCCTGGACATCTACACCATATTAGATTATGGAATGATTCATTTTGAGTCCCACATTGAGCCCCATTTCCCGGAAAGGTATCAGCTGAAAAGTTCCTGAAAAATTTCTTGATGATGGAACAGACAAATTTATAAATTTAATTCTTATTTTCTGCAACTGAAATTTCTTCGCACGACACCATCCATCCTACAGAAAATGAATTCCTTGTCTGTGTTTCCGGATGGCTCATAAATATTTTTTTCATTGCTGAAATATTTCCAATATTTCTACGTATGGCTTCTCCGTGGTGTCTTTGAATCCACGAAATGATGCTTAACATAAAATCGTTGATTCTGTTTCTTTCGGAATTGAACAACGAAACAATTTTCACAAGCCATGCATTAGAAGCTAAGATATATACCCTTTTACATCTTGCATATATAACTGAGTCAGTAATACACTAACCTGAAAAATCCTTATATAAAGTCAACTAGTGTGATTTTAGTTAAAATAAACATGCAACACTGTATTAGAATTACTATACTTTCTAATGCAATATATATCTACATTTTGATGTTTTCAATGAAAATCTTTTTTTTTAGGGGGTTTAACCTCCCCTTAATTTATTAACGGCGTCATAGAAATGACTAAGAAAAATGTGGTGGGAACTGACACCAAACAAGGGTTCCCGTTACAGCTAACGTATGAGAGGATGCATCCATCGTGTACATAACCAGCTGGCAACAGGAACAGCTATCATTCACAACCTTTGACATATAATGAGTGAGACTGTGTACCCATACGTTAGACCGGAGTGCAATGATGTCGATTCTGTTCAACAATAACAGTCAAGTTTTATGTTTTGTAACTGATAAAATGTTAAAATTTATAAAAATATAAAGTAACGACCGCATTCTCTCATCTCCCTTCAACTTTCCAAGAGTATAGGTCTTTAACAAACTTATGCCAAGTTTTCCTATCCCGTGCCATCAGCTCAAGGCGTTTCCAGGTCTGCTTCATCCACTTTATATTTGTTTCCAGTACCTCTGGTGAAGGAGCTGTCATGCCCTTTTTACGGCAGCTCAGCCACCTTTAGTCCAAACCTGGCATCCAGCTCTCACCTGTGGCTCCTCGTAGCTGTCAGCATGCGACAGCGGCCACCCCCGGACAACGGCTTTGACAGGCCGGCTAAACTAGGAGGGTAGCCGAATGGTTATAAACCTTCGGTGAGTTAGGGTCTGCCTACCCATGCATGCGAAGACTGGATTCGATAGACTGCGCGGAAGAAACCACCTGTTGGTTCAACGGGCATGACGGCGATTACCAGCAACGCGCTGTGGAGCGTAAGGAGCACGGCGAGGCACGTAGAAAGCCCTGGTCATCCACTGCACCTGACTTCATCTCCAGTCGTCTTGACTTGTCTTGCCACTGGATTGAGATGGACCCAGGCGAGAGAGTGAGGTCGACGAATTGCGCAACTCTTCCTCACTTTAATCCAAATCACCGCGCAAGTCACTCTTTCATCCATTCATCCATTCATCCATCAACTCACAACAAGTCCTGTGGCGATGGGCGAGCGGCGAAGCGGCAGGCGTGGGTACGCTGGCAGTCGTAGTCGCAGACCTACACACAGGCGGCTCAGGCCATATGGTCGTCTTCCACTGATCGGAGCAGCAGTGGGATTCGGCAGCCCCCTGAGTGTCTGAGCAGCCCTCTTTAGGAAAGCACTGCTCACCTCCATGGCATGAGGAAGGGGCTAGAAAAGGTGCCCTAAACATTGCTTGCTTCACCATTACCTAACCAGCTTACCGCGGTTGGTGGATACCCTACTTCGGCGGTCGACATATAAGAAAAAGAAAGGACAGATTTTTCCCCCTCATTCTAGGCGCATGGAATGTGCGCACTTTACTTGACAAAGACTTTAACGCAAACAGACCTGAGAGACGAACTGCCCTGATTGGGAGAGAACTGGCCAGGTACAACATTGACATAGCAGCACTGAGTGAAACTCGACTTGCAGGCGAGGGCCAACTTTGCGAAAAGGGTGCAGGTAATACATTCTTTTGGAGCGGAAGAGGAACTGAAGAAAGACGAGAAGCAGGGGTTGGATTTGCAATCAAAACAGCAATTGTCAGCAAGTTAGCGGGGCCACCAAAGGGAATAAATGACCGACTCATGACGGTCAAGATCCCTCTGTTCTATGGAAGAAAACATGCTACCATCATTAGCGCGTATGCACCAACTATGACAAACCAGGATGATGTCAAGGATAAGTTTTACGAAGAACTACATGCAGTCATTGCATCAGTTCCTAAAGCAGATAAGCTCATCATTCTTGGTGACTTTAATGCAAGAGTAGGCTCAGATAACATCTGCTGGAATGGCACTATTGGTAGGTACGGCGTGGGTCGCTGTAACAGTAATGGACTTCGTCTCCTCCAGACTTGCGCAGAACATGACCTCCTTGTCACCAACACCATTTTTCGACTTCCTACCCGCAACAGGACCTCCTGGATGCACCCTCGCTCAAAGCATTGGCACCTAATTGACTATGTAATTGTTAGAAAGAAGGACAGGCAAGATGTCCGGGTGACCAAGTCCATGTGTGGTGCCGAATGCTGGACTGATCATCACCTCATTGTATCTAAACTTAAAATTCGTATCCAACCAGCCAGGCGCCCTCAGGGGAAGAAAACTCAAAAGAGGCTGGATGTCACCAAACTAAAGAAGACAAAAATCAAACAGTCATTTACTGACACCTTAGAAGACCGTCTCAAATCTATCTCGCTAGACGGCCAAAGTGTGGAAACAAATTGGGCAGCCCTAAGTGAGCAGATCTACAACACTGCTACAGAGATCCTGGGTCCTTCCATCAAGAAACAAAATGACTGGTTTGATGAGAACTCAGATGATATAAAGCAGATGTTGGCTGAGAAACACCATCTCCATAAAGCATTTTTAAATGATCCAATATCTACATCCAAGAAAGACGCTTTCAACAACATGCGTAGAATCGTCCAACATAAACTACGCCAGATGCGGGATTCATGGATGAGTAATAAAGCAGATGAGATCCAAGGCTTTGCTGACAGCCATGACTTGAAAAACTTTTACCTTGCACTCAAAGCGGTCTATGGTCCAACATCATCAGGATTATTTCCCCTCCTTAATGCAGATGGAAAAACACTAATTACAGACAAGGAAAAAATTCTCCAACGCTGGGCTGAACATTTTAATAATATCTTGAACCAGATATCATCTATTAACGACGAAGCCATCATCCGCCTGCCCCAAATTCCTATAAATGAAGCATTAGATGATGTACCAACTCTGGAGGAAACTAAAAAAGCGATTCGTCAACTGTCTAGTGGAAAGGCCCCTGGCTCCGATTCAATTCCTGTTGAGGTTTATAAAGATGGCGGTGCAGTTCTGATAGAGAAACTTCATATGATCTTCCAGCAAATGTGGCAGAGTGAAACCATCCCACACGATCTCAAAGATGCCTCAATTATACATCTATATAAACGTAAAGGTAATCGCCAAGACTGCAACAATCATCGAGGCATCTCTCTTTTATCAATCGCTGGAAAGATATTCGCCAGAATTCTTTTGAATCGCCTTACGGCTCATCTTGAAAAAGGTCTTTTACCTGAAAGTCAGTGTGGATTCCGGAAAGAACGTGGAACCACAGATATGGTGTTCGCTGCAAGACAGCTACAAGAAAAATGCCAAGAACAGCACTGTGACCTGTACACAGCTTTCATCGACTTGACAAAGGCATTCGACACGGTCAGTAGAGAGGGTCTATGGAAGATCATGGCAAAATACGGCTGCCCAAAGAAATTTATCACAATAGTGCAGCAACTGCATGATGGAATGCAGGCTAGAGTTCAGGAAAACGGTGAGCTATCAGAGCCTTTCCCCGTCTCAAATGGAGTTAAACAAGGGTGCGTACTTGCACCGACTCTGTTCAGTATCATGTTTTCTGCTATGCTGACTGATGCTTTTAGAAACGGGGACACAGGAATCGACATTAGTTATCGCATTGATGGAAAATTGTTTAACCTTAGGAGGCTTCAAGCAAAAACCAAGGTCAAATCACACACCATCAGAGATCTTCTGTTTGCTGATGATTGTGCCCTCAATGCTGGCTCAGAGGCTGATCTGCAGCATAGTGTGGATAGATTCTCCGAAGCCTGCGCCAACTTTGGGCTTACCATCAACACGAAGAAAACAGAAATCATGTACCAACCAGCTCCTGGCACAGTTTATACTGAGCCAGTCATCAAGGTTAATGGTGAGAAACTGAATGTTGTGAACAGATTCACATACCTTGGTAGCACACTATCCCAGAACATTGTCATTGATGATGAGGTGAACACCAGGATCTCCAAAGCCAGCAGAACATTTGGCAGACTATACACCAACGTTTGGCATCGAAGTGGCATTAGTCTACAGACGAAGCTGAAGGTGTACAGAGCTGCGGTGATTCCAGTGCTGCTATATGCATGTGAAACATGGACTGTATACAGGCGCCACGTAAAGAAGCTAAACCACTTCCATACAGTCTGTCTCAGGAAGATAATGAACATCAAATGGCAAGACAAGATCCCGGATACCGCCGTTCTTGACAGAGCTGGTATCCCTAGTATTGATACTATTCTGATGCAGTCACAAATTCGCTGGGCAGGTCATGTAGTCCGCATGCCAGACCATCGACTGCCAAAGATACTCTTTTATGGTGAGATGCAGAAGGGTAACGCTCCCATGGTGGCCAAAAGAAGCGCTTCAAAGACACGTTAAAGACGTCATTGAAAACCTTTGACATAAACCCAGACACATGGGAAGCTGCTGCGCAAGACCGAACTGCTTGGCGCACATCTCTTCGTAAAGGTGCAGCAGCATGCGAATCATCCAGAAGAGCAGCAGCAGAACAGCGGAGACAAGCTAGAAAGGACCGTGAAATAAAACCTTCACATGAAGCAAACATTCCCTGCCCACACTGTCCAAGATCTTTCCAGGCCCGCATCGGGCTCTTCAGTCACCTTCGTACCCATAGACTAACCTAACATATTCTTAAATAATTGGATGAACAGAGTGGTCTTCATCACCCGTGATGGACGAACAACCATTTGTTTCCAGTTTATTTTCCACGTGTTCTTTGATCTCCCTCTATCTGTCTTCTTAGCCTGGGAATTTCAGATCTAGGATTACCTTGTAATGCTATCAGCAGGTCTCCTTAGTGAGTGTCTTATCCATCTCAAGCCCCTTCTTCTCATCTATTGTTGCACTGACGCTTGTCTGGTTCTTGTCATCAGTTCTACATATGTGATGATCATGTCATACCACTTCAAACCTTCTATTCTACGCAAACACCCACTTATGTAGCTTTTTCGTTTTTCGGTGTTTGTTGACCACAGCTCTGTCGGAACAGAAACTGAAAGCATGTGATGTTGATACAATGCAGAAGTCAAAACAGAGCTACGGACAAACCTTTAGGTGCTCAGTCTCCATCAGAATATGTCGAAGGATATAAATGCTAACTGTTCATGTTGCGCGCTGGTTGTATACACGACGGATGCTTCCTCTCATACGCCCCATCCCTGATAGCCTTACGTTTTATATCGAATTCCACTAATCTTAGCCTCATTGATTCATTTAAGCAGTGTTGCTCTCTAACAGGCATTTAAAAATATGTTCCCTACAAACAATTTTGTTTTCATAGAATAATTCTTTGCAAGACAATGAAGATAGCCAACTTGTTAATGTCATATCACCCAGCCTAAAGGTCTTTTATATGTTAACAAGCGCCCTAATATAACCGGCTAGGTTGAACGGGACGCGCCTCGCCGAAACGAGGCAAAAAAAAAAAAAAAAAAAAAAAAAAAAAACAAACTTCTTTGAGTCAAAAAAGATATCTAACTTGTTATTTTTAACACCTAACAGTTTTACTTGAGATCTGAACATGAACGGTTACAACAGTCACATTGAAGTTAACTATCAGGCCATTTGACAACATAAACAGCTTACTTGCTCATCAATCGAGGCAGACGGAAGAGATATGCCGCTGCAATGATCGTAGAAATGTTGGTTTTACGCAATAGTTCTTTATGTCACGTGGTTTCTGATGTGATGCGTGCGCTTAGGGTCAACGTAGTTCTCTGCATCAACGTCTGTCTTGACGTGTCAAGCTTTCTTTGTTCCTTTTTTTTTTGTCGAATTAGTTAATAATTTTAATTGAATTGCGTATTAATTGTCGTGTTTATTTCTTCCAGACAAAATGTTACATTTAATTCTTAGTTTACATATTACATTTTCACTACCTGACAAAGAATGTCGCTGACATTAGTTTTAAACCAATGTGACTTGAAGTATAATTTGGCGTGAATGAAAATGAGATAACAGAAGTATATTAAGTTTACTCTTACCTTTCAGACTACAAACTGAACAAAACTACTTTGTACAAAGCAACTAATGACTTAAGTAAATGTTTACCATACACAAGTTACGTTACACGATGAATGAACATTAGTCTAGGAAACTTTAAAATTCTCTACATTTTTGTCCTGAAACAAGAATAGATCCATTTAGACAGGACGACGTTGTCAGCCAAAACAGCAATTTATATAGCACTGTTATACATCTAGTTTTTGCTAGCCAGGGGCTCCACTACAATGAAAATGGATTTTACGTACAAAATATAGATTTTTTACTTTTGAGCTTATTTTATTAAATAATCATCGAGGAATCGATTGAGCAAGGTTTTATAACATAAAAAATGCATTTGATGTATCAAAAAGCATATTGTCGGCACTACCCCCATGCTATGATTTTCAAATTTGTGCCGAAAATGCACGATTTCTCTCTAAAACTATCTAACAGAGGAGTCTCAAATTTGGCATGCATGTAGTACACATCTATATCTTTAAAGTAACACATCTGCATTTTTGATATTTTTGGTAATTTTCTTTTATAAATTAAAAAAAAATATTTTTAAAAATATTTTTTCACACAAATATTTTTTTTTTTTAAATCATTAAAAATAGAATTTTAAACTTATCAAAATAATCATGAGTAGTACACATTTATATCTTTAAAGTAACACATCTGCATTTTTGATATTTTGGTAATTTTCTTTTATAAATTTTTAAAAAAATATTTTAAAAAATATTTTTTCATACAAATATAGTTTTTTTGTTTAAATCATTAAAAATAGAATTTTAAACTTATCAAAATAATCATGAGTAAAATTGTTTTAATTGTCAGTCACAACATGTGGGTGCAATTTGATAAAGTTTGGTCAATGGGAAACAAGATTTTTGCTCTTGAAAATTGGTGAAAAAACCCAATAAAGCGGTTGTTTTTTTTTGGTTACCATGGTAGAAGGACAGAAGAAAAATTAGGCAAGACAAAGGCGAGAGGAGGAGCTGCAGGAAGCTGAAGGAGGTGCAGCATATAGTGCTGGAAACACATTCAGCCCCCCAGAATGGAGTATATTGGACAAGACAAGTCACTCGGTGACTAAAATGCATTTTTCTCAAAACTAACATTTTATTAACAAAAAAATGTTATTTTTTACAAACTATCTAATAGAACAATCTGAAATTTGGCATGCATGTAGGACACATATATACCTTTACATTGACAAGGGCTTTATTTGATATTTTGGTAATTTGCTTTGATATATTT
The DNA here is from genome assembly GCA_024509875.1 of Oreohelix idahoensis. Taxonomy (NCBI): domain Eukaryota; kingdom Metazoa; phylum Mollusca; class Gastropoda; order Stylommatophora; family Oreohelicidae; genus Oreohelix; species Oreohelix idahoensis. The sequence goes on from JAMPIV010001486.1 coordinate 483,699, forward strand.
TTTTAAATATTTTTTTTTCATTGTTTTTCATACAAATATAGTGTATTTTAAAAAAAAATCATTAAAAAAAAGAATTTTAAACTTATCAAAAAAAGCCTATGACAAATTGTTTTAATTGTCCGTCACAGCATGTGTGTGCAATTTGATAAAGTTTGGTCAATGTTAAACATAAGATTTTTGGTCTTGAAAATTGGTGAAAAACACAATATGGCGGTTGTTTTTTTTTTTGGTTACCATGTAGAAGGAAAGAAGAAAAATTAGGCAAGATAACGGCAAGAGGAGGAGCTGCAGGAAGCTGAAGGAGGTGCAGCTGCATATAGTGCTGGACAATTTTAAACACATTCAGCCTCCCAGAATGGAGTATATTGGACAAGACAAGTCATTCGGTGACTAAAATGCATTTTTCTCAAAACTAACATTTTATTTTAAAAAAATGTTATTCTTTACAAACTATCAAATAGATCAGTCTAAAATTTGGCATGCATGTAGGATGCATATATACCTTTAAATTGACAGGGGCTTTTTTTGATATTTTGGTAATTTGCTTTGATATAATTTTTTTAATATTTTTTTTCATTGTTTTTCATACAATTATAGTGTATTTGTTAAAAAAATCATTAAAAATAGAATTTTGAACTTATCACAAAAATCCCCTGACAAATTGTTTTAATTGTCAGTCACAACATGTGTGTGCAATTTGGTAAAGTTTGGTCAATGGGAAACATAAGTTTTTAGCTCTCGAAAATCTGTGAAAATCCAAAATGGCGGATGTTTTATTTTGGTTACCATGGTAACCACAAGCTTTTTAACAAAATAAACTGTAGAATTTGGTTCATGGACATACACTGTGTCTATTGAGCACATAAAAAGTTTAAAAATGTTATTAGCCTGTCTGCCTCGCTGTTTTGCTGAGTAGAGATGGCTACTGTGTGTATGTGTCAAACAATGCTTCGAAACAGCACCGACAGTCTGACAGATTCGATACATGGACACAGTTTCAGTTCGTGTCTGCCTCGAATAAACCGTTCGGAACATTAGTATGGAATATCAAACATGTCATATTTTTCAGGGATGTGTTATGATGACTTGATTTTACAAGTGATATTATTTTTGCTGAGAAGTTATAGACACTGGAAATTGTGTCAGTGCTGCAGTTGTCAATGTTTTAGGCGCTATGTTAAAGTTGAAAGTGTCCGTGTGTTCGTATAAATGTAATGGACACTTTATTAGCTCTGAGGATATGTGTACTCGGTGTGGATTTGAATCATTGTCTACCCAAACTAGCTTACTCTAGTTTGATATCATGTGTTATTATTACTGTTATTATTATTGTTGTTTTTTATTATTTTCACACATACTGCAGCTATCATCATATCTACGTTTTATTACATCATAATGAAGACTTGTGTAAAAATATTGAATTGTGGTCACACGAAACGCCATAGATTTTCACACACGACCGTAAAAACAGAGGAAATTGTCTCACACAGTTCATGTATACCCGCCCCGGTACTGTTTATAAGAGACTTTTTCTCCCCGATACGGGCAAAAGAGCCGCTGTGCCGTTGTTTCGAAACAGTGCGTCGACACAGCTTAACCCACTGTTTCGAATGTCTCGACACAGCTAAGTGTCTCTATTTGCCCACCTCTACTGAGCAGTGCAGTCGGTCGTTTTTTAGTGGAACCGGAGTCAGTCGGTAATAAAGGTCTAGACTTGACTCCGAATTTTATGCCATATGACTAGTAAACCCCTGAAGTCAGAGTCGAACGTCTAAAATTTCTTATCACGGCGAAGTTACCAGGTACTAGGATCAAGACCTTGTAGATGTCACACTCCAATCTACCCACTTGTAGATGTCACACTCCAGTCTACCCACTTGTAAATGAGTATCTGATTCTGCGCTTGACGTAAAAGTAAAGGTAGTCCCATACCGGATACTGCTGTAGGGGAGTGACGTGTTAGAGACTTCACTGTACTAGGTGCCGCGGTATTGGACCGATCAATCTTTCTTCCATTTTCCTTTCTCTCCCTCTCTCTATTATTTATCATTTTCGCTGCACAGAACTCCGTACTATAGTAATTGTTTCCATTTGTCACACATAACTTCTTATGTGCAGACGAGCGTATTGCCTATCCGAGAGATTAATCGAATCACTAAACATGGTAATATCACATTGATTCTAGGTAATGCGAGCATGAAGTGTTTGCTCAAGATTGCGTAATTACTTCCGATCCGTCAGTAGAATGGACTTGAAAGACGGGTTTAATTGTATAAACCACGATTTGTCTAGACAGGTTGTCGGATTTGCGACAAGCCATTTCATTCAAATGAGCGAAAATGTCAGACACCCATACTTCCGGATTTACCTGCGATAACATTTTGGGTAATCTCAATCTTGGGAGATATTCGTAGATGTGACAAAACGCCTGAACATGCTCTTTTGTGTAATCTCTCACATCTTTAGCCCTCCGGCAGTATCCTTTCCTTTTCTTCATGTTTCTCACTCATTCCTTGTATTTGGCATAAATCATGCCTTTTCATTCGTTATTTTCATTAATTTTGCTCTATGCTGGACATAGCATGGCCAAGACCCTAACCCGCCACTACCCTATAGCAGTATTTGCTACGGGAGTAATTTGTATATTATTGTTTACCACTCATCAGACGTATTATCGTAACAATACCCAGTCGTCATACCGGCCACCCGCTTATCTCTTTTAATCCGTCTGACCACCTGTGGAAACGTGTCGTTCCAACATCTGACACCATTGGAAAGCTGTTGATCATGTTGACACAAGCTTGTAGTGTGCGTACGATGAAAAAAGACAACACTGTCTGATCAGACATCTGTCTGGCGGAGGCATGCAGATAAAGGGGATAATTAGATAATCTGTCGGTATAGACATCTGGGCGGAAGACATTAAGCCAGGAAAACACGGTCACAATATTGTGATAAAAAGAGGTTCGCCGGAAGTCTTATGTAACGATTTGACATCACTGTTGTAAGAGGCCACGTGTGTATATTAAATTTAATATTTTCAATACGTGTGGGGTGAGTAATGATAAACTTCCACACCCAAACAGTGCTAGATAGATTTGATTGGTTCGCAGAGTCTGCAATGGATTTGATTGGAACCTTCAGCGGAAACCCAGCTGGATTTGTAAACAAAGGATTGGGAGATATACTGTAGAAATCATACACAGAACAGCACAGACTGCATCGCAGCGTCAACTCAACACCTCCTACAAGCCAGAGGAAAGAGGAAAGGATTTATCATTCCACAACTATACGTACAAGATCGAGTATTGGGCAACTTTGGAATTTACAAGAAAACCCGCAATTTTAATACAAGACTGGAAACTTAGGAATTAACCACAGTAGTCAGAGAGCAGTTTTAACAACAGTTTTCCCAGGCAGGATTCATAGAACATCAGCCGTCAGAGGAATTAACTCATATTTCCCAGACCAAGTCATTAGAGGAATTATTTCAACAGTTTTCCAAGGCCAGGAATTTACAGAACACCAGCTGCCAGGGGAATTAACTCATATGTCCAGACCTAAGTGATCTCGAAGCTCTAATACTGAGCTGTGTCCATTCTAAATCTGTGCCAGGAGAAGTGTGCATTCCCAAAATTTTGGGGTAAGTGTAAACAAATTATTTACTAATGTACATTTTACAGATTTATTGCTAAGTGGTTATATACGAGGCTGGTAACTTCACCATACGAAAATAGTATATGCATGAACCACTACTGCAAGAACTGGTGATTGTTTCTGACTAGTCGTGCGGAAAACCCGACAGCAGAGATGACCCCAGAACTCAGACGGGTGTAAGGATGAGTAATGAGTGATGACTACATGTGCCTAAATTGTATAGAATAATTTTTGAGATTTATATACCTTTTTACTTGTAATTCAGACAAATCATTATTCATGCACTCCAGACGCAATTTCCTAGTTAGAACCCGGAAGGATATTGGTGAATTTTCATCATATTCCCTGAGTTACACTGTGTACTCAGGAATTTAATTCTTCTGAGGGGTTAATATTGGTTGGTGGAGCGCATGAAACTTTATCTGTTAGTTTGCGGAGATCAAAAGTACTCAGCAGAAGGCATTTGCTTCTTTCTATATTTGTCAAAGTTCGTGGTTAAAAGCCATCAAACTTAAGTACTGAAGTTCCTACGCCACTAGTGTGAGAGAAGATTATCAACACTAACCGCCTACAGTGGACGAATTACGTGAAGAAGTGTAATCATCACCAAAAAGAAGTGACGGAAACCACAGCTGCAGGACTCATCTGGAGCTACGTTTTGTGTAAAAGGCTACAGAAAAAAATCAAAGACATTCTAAAGCCCATTCTAAACCTCAGTGAGGAAACTTTAATTTCAATTTTCACCCAAATTTCCTTATTTACTAAGATTAATTGACCATTAAATTTTTTTAATGTTATTTTAAACTAAACAATAATAGTAGATTCAGTTTATGTGTACGAAAGCAAACGTATGAGACAGTCTTTCTTGATAATTAAATAAATAAATAAATATATATATATATATATATATATATATATATATAGATATATATATATATATATATATATAGAGCCATTACTTATAAGAGGTCATTCGTTGCATTACTCCAACTAGGGGATTGAACGTGCCAGAATCATTGCATAAACTCTTCACAAAAGCCGACAAACCAGATAATAAGTTAACAAATTTGCTCAGCCCTTAAGCAGCGTTTGTTCTTGACTTCTGGGAATATCTTGTGAATGCTCCCCTAAGATAGAAGCGCCATTCATCTTCTATCTACATTTTTGCCAAGAGTAATCTTGCGCGAAGATAGATACCTTGGACGACCGACTTTAAGATACGCGTGCGTTGTGATCATTAGTGGACCACTACTGAAAAGCAAGGGGAGGCAATCCCGTGACAGTAAAACTGATTTTACAAATGTGATAATTTTAACATGCGGAAATCACAATTCCTTATAGGGACATTAACGTTTGAATTCACTACTTCGGTGTCACGCAGAAAAACAATATTTCATAAGAAATATTATGTCATAACCAGCACTTTTTGAATGCTATTTGCTAGCATTTGAGAGGTTGATATACATGCATTCTCATTGGAAGGCTGTCTGAAATGTGAGAGCGGACTGGAAGCTGCGAATATAACGTAGCACATTTCGGATAGATCACACTTACTTAGTCGTTCCCCTTCTACCGTGAGGTGTAGAGGTTTGGAAGAGAGAGCGCCAGACTATCCTATCGGCTGTCTTCCTGCTGGCCTGGTTTCATTCTAGTCCTCGGTCCTTCAAAGATTGTCTAATGTTGTCCTCCCAGTGGACTCTGGGTCGTCCTCGGGGTCTGGATCCTTGGCTCTTTGTTTCCCATGCTTTTCGTGGTATCCGATCTTCTCCCATTCTGCAGACATGGCCAAACCATCTTAATTGGGACTGTTCTACTTGGGTCTGCAGGGATTGGGATTTAATACCTTGACGTATCGTCTGGTTGCGTACCATGTCTCTTCTTGTTACTTCAACCACTTTCCTCAGATACCTCATTTCTGTGGTTTGGATCTGGCTTTTATGGGTTGTAGTCATTGCCAATGATTCGCATCCATATGTCAAGACTGGGACATAGTTGTAGCGGTATACAGCCATCTTCGTTTTTTACCAAACTCTCTCTTGCTGAGGAATCCTCGATTTATGGCCTGAAAAAGTCTCCCAGCTGCTGCTTTTCGAGTGGCCAACTCTTCGTTGATGCCTCCCTTTCGGTCTATAATAGCTCCGAGGTATTTAAAGTGGTCGACCTGCTCCAGGACCTGTTCTCCCAGCTTAATCTGATGTCTTCTTTCTTCCCGTGATATCACCATGGATTTTGTTTTAGAGCTGCTTATGACCATCCCTCTCTTCTCCAGCTCTTCCTTCCAGACTTGCAGGTTGGATTGGAGATGTGCCTCTGATTTAGCAATTGTCGTAAATTTATTATGAGAGAAAGAGTCTTAGAAATAGTGGTCCGGTTTAGAGTGGAGAATGGTAGTGAAAAGCTCAGTGATAGAAAATGTAGAGAGTAAATAGTTGCTTCACAGAGTGTTGGGGAGAGTAAAGACAGACTTATTTACGACAAATCGTTTCTCTCAATCTTATCTTCAGACTCTCCTGGTCAAACAATTATTTGCCAGTTTCCAGATACACATCTGCGCTCACACCGATTTGGTGCTTCAAACACACAGACGCACGTGAATACAAGCTATATTAAACAAATAAGGGAAATGTTGGGCCTTGGGTATTTCCAACACAGTAGCCTACTAAATAAGTTTATGATGTTTATTAACCTTAAAAAAATCAAATCACAAACAAATATCAAGTGTTACATAAAATTATCATAAGTACAGAAAATGCAAATAACAAGGTGGGGAGGGGGTGAAGAAGATTGGTATCGACTAAGCCCTTCCCGCTTATATTAGACAAAGGTAAACCCAGTCCAAAGATAGATAGTTATAAGGAACACAGGTAATGTAACCTAATAGTGAAGTTAATTACCCTGAATGAGGGGTTACAAATCTTAGGTATGGGTGGTAGAAAAAAATCCTGTTATTCCCAATTGTTCTTCCCTTTACTAGCAACTGAAAAGGAGGGGGGTAAACAGAGTTAACAAAATATCCCACTTAAAGGAACAATCTGCCATCAATGGTACCTATACCTTGTAGCGGTATGGCAGCTTGCGCACCCTGACAATCCCCAGAGCTATGCCAGTGGGAGTTTTACTCCTGGTAGGTTCAACCAAGCTGGACTGGTCTGTGTGGGTAGGGGTCAGACAAAAGCTGGTACCCTGGTCCTCCAGGTTGGTGGTTTTAGCATAGGGCTGACACCCCTGTCTATGTAAAAAAAATAATGAAGTTACGGAAACAACATCAAATGAACAAACTTTGCTGCGGGATGGACATTCGGAGTCTGTGGCTCGTATGACTGTCAGTGGTGAAAGCCGAAAGGAAGCCACTGACATGAAAACGGATGTCCTGACCGCAAAACAGGATACAAGAATATGATTTTGGAATGTCAGGCCAATGTACGAGACAGGTAAACTAAGACAGGTCACGGCAGAAATGAGAAACTATAGGTTAAAGAGAGGCCGACCAAAAACAACTTGGCGGAGGAATGTGGAGGCTGAGATGCAAAGAATGAATCAGAGTTGGGGCACTGTACGAAGGATGGCCACCAACCGTGCAAAGTGGAATCAATTTGCTGTTGCCCTACAAGACGCCACTCGGCGTGATGGCCACTGACTGCTTTGACAGTCGGTGGTTAAGGATCGAAGAAGAAGAAAGGAACAATGCAGGGTATACAGAAAATGTATTACCCGTTAGGCAAGTTAACAAATGGTTTTTCAAAAAAATTAATCTCCTGTCATTCATGCACGCTGTGAGGATCCACACTCAGATACTCACACACTTACCGATTGCAGCATCAGACAATCAGAATTATATAAACAGCAATTAAACTCGTGACATGTGAAACTGTCTAGTACTTCGATGTCCCGCCGCAGATGTTGCGAGGTTTGCTGATAGCAAATATTCCCACTTATCGCCGGACTTGAAGCCTAAGAGCTCTTGTGTTTTATTATATAAAAAGGAGTCTATGGGATAGCACTGACACAGTTCGACACAGGGATGAAAATGAAGTGATGGTAAAATTCCTTCAATGCGTGATGATAGCAACTGACCGGTAAAGTTTTTAATCCAGTGAGGAAAAACTAGGCTCAGTAACAGTCAGGTAAATCGGTATTCTCTCACAGTAGAGCAGTAAATAAAATATCGCTACTGGCACTGTTCATCTTCCAGTTTAACTTACAGATTGAAATTAAATTTGATGATTTTTTAAAAATGTTCTGGGGTAGGCTTTCTTTCATGTAATTATGATAGCTAGGTCGCATCGGACCGACACAAGATTAAATTTAAAAATGTTTCATCAATATGTCTGGAAGTTTAAGAACCGAGTCTGAAACTCTCTGTATGATTTTTTTTATGCTGGGATTGCAAAGGTTATCATTCTATAGAAAAAGATAGAAAACCCATGACAACATAATCATACCTCAAAAATCAAATAATATTCTAACGCGCGATAAATTTACCGTTAAGGCTATTATATACACTCGCGTATTTAATTTTGTATTTAAGAAAACACGTCACGAGTCTAATGGTTAAAATATACATCTATATATATATAGGACTTAACTAAATTTATTAATTATAAATTCCTTTGCGACTTTAAAAGTTACTTTAACATTAAAGCATCTTTTTTTGGAAACATTATAATAGATATATCATTAAATTTACCACTGGAACTTTTGGGATGAGTTTAATTTAATAGATTTAAATAACACAAAATCAAGTGAAATAAAATGAAAGCACTAGACCACTGATCACTTTAACAAATATATTATACCGTGCACAGAAAAAGAAATCACTCCTAATGTAGCTACCAATTCAGATGGAAATCTAGCAGAATTTCTACTATAGCTAGTGAATCTTAAATCTCTGGCAACCGAATGATAACATGGCTTTCTACGTGGTCTGTCTATATCTAGCTGAAATGTAAGATGATTGGGGCATGAGAAAATTGACACCTTTTTAGATCTCAGGAGACTTTTGAGGATCTGACCGCCAGACTAAAGAGAGAAGCCGCCCCTGGTGTGACGTATCTCCGCTCGCTGCTTGCGCGTCGGCTTTCCCGTTCGCTCCCACTGCGATCGGTTTCGTGTTTAACACCGAGATGCGAAATACCGGCAGGAAACTTGCGTCGCTCGTTTCAGGGACCACTACTGCCTTTGATAGCGTGCCGCTAGTCTTTCCTGAGATCCCCCAGTCTGTCTTTGATCGTGCCGCTACTATCTGTTTGATTCTGACACCGCCCCCACTGGGCCAAGTTAATGAAAATACTGCATATGATTGCTCAAGAGATGTCCGTGGGCGTGATTTAATCTCTCCTTAGATCAATGCTATGACCAGAATGAACGGTAGATAAACTGTCCACATATTAATCAGCAAACGTGTTGCCAATCTGCGTGGAAAGGTTGCATAGTTAATAAGTCCAGGTGAAAAAATCCCGTTTGACGAAGAGTTACCACAATATTCGGGGGCACTGATGCTATACGAAGGGGTCGTTACAAGGGGTCGTACCATATCATCCAACACTTCAGGGGTACCGATGATATGAGAGGGTTCGTACCATTGTCTAACAAATTTAGGGACGGCTAAGTTGTCTGTCACAATCGTCCCATTTTTTGTGACATGAAAACCTTTTTGATTTATGTCAATGAAGCTGCCCTGATCGGTAGCTTTAGGATGATTGGTATCTTCAACTTCCTCCTCTTCCTCCGTAGTCCAGTTTCTACTCAGGAAATCCGTCCCGACATTCTGTCTTCCCGGAATGTATTCCACTTTGAAAGAATAAACGCTTAAAAGAAAAGCCCAACGCATGATCCTTGCGTTAAATTCTTTATTGGCCCCAAGAAAGGCTAACGGAGTGTGGTCTGTTTGCACCGTGAAAGGTGTACCATAGAGAAACTCATGATGGCGTCAGATACCGTCAATCAGAGCGAGGCATTCTCTTTCGACTACGCTGTAGTTCCGTTCAGCTTTATTTAATTTCCGACTGCCATAGGCAACTGGAAAAAGCATTTCAGGTCACTGTCCTCGGCTTGAAGCAGTGTTGACCCGATGCCCTGACCTGACGCGTCGACCCGAAGTACTAAAGGTTTCTTGAGGTCAGGCAACCTCAAAATGTGGTATGCAGACAACTGTCCTTTCAAAGTGCTGTACGCGTGTTCGCACTTTTGATCCCATATGACCTTATCAAGACAACCTTTCTTTGTGAGGTCCGTCAGAGGTGCCGTCAGTCCGTGGAAGTTCTGGATGTACTTCTGATAGTATGCACATAGTGATATGAAGGAACGTACGTCTTTCTTCGTTCAGGGTCTTTTGGCTGCAGCTATTTTCTCCACGTTCTTCTGAACAGGCCAACAACAGCCGTGAGAAATAGTATGCCCCAGGAAGTCTAACTTTTCAAACCCCATGAGACATTTGCTAGGTCTGGCTGTGAGACCGGTTTCATGTAGTCTCCTGAGGAGCATAGCAACCGTAGCAATATGTTCGTCGTAGGTTTCCGATGCAATTAATATGTCATCCATGAAATTATGGATATATGGACTTTTCAAAGGTTCTAGAAGCTTCCTCATCATCCTGGTGAACACTCCTGGTGCGTTATGCAATCCGAACGGCATCACATTAAATGTGTAATGTCCTTCACTAGTGCTGAAAGCTAACAAAGGTTTAATTTCCTCCTTGACTGGTATTTGATAATAACCTTTACTGAGGTCAGTCTTGGAGAAAATCTTTGCCTTGCTGAGCTCGGTAAACAACTCAGGAACCGTTTGGAGAGGTTCGGGCTGGAATTCAGTAACAGCGTTTAGCAGCCGGCAATCTATACACAGCCGAACTTCCTTATTGGGTGTCTGCAACGGCACTACACTCGAACTGTAAGGAGATGTCGACTCGCTGATAATTCCTGCCTGACGCAGCTTGTCTATTTCTCCGCGAAGTGCATCAGCTTTAGCGTACGGGATGGGGTAAACTCTGGTTCGAACAGGGGTCTCGTTTGTTATTTTCATATCGAATTCAATGAGATTTGTTCGACCAGGTACATCCGTTAAGACTGCACTGTACTGTTTTAGTGGAGCCCTGGTTTCTGTTTGTTGTTCTGGTGAGAGATTGTCGCCGAACTTGACATTTTTAAAGGATTCTGTCGGTTGCAATGGGTACTCCATGCACCCATCATCATCTTCCTCGTCTTCCGTTGCTATGGCGACAGCCAGGAGATGCTCGGAGGATAGCACCGGTCTTTCCAAATATTTCTTAAGTAGATTTATGTGGAAGACCTTCTCCTTTCCTTTGATGGAGATCTTGTAATTGGTACGTGAGATCTTTTCAAGGACGGTAAACGGCCCTTGCCATCCGATGCGAAGTTTATTGCTTCCGGTTTGAAGTAGCAACAAAACTTTCTCCCCTGGTTGTAGTTTTCTCTCTTTTGCAGCTTTGTTGTATCTTTTAGCATGTTTAGCGCGGGCTTTCTTAAGGTTGGTAGTAGCTAGATCCCATCCTAGTTTTAACCTTTCCTTGAGCTAGGATACATACTTGCTTGCGGAGACGACTGTCTCGTCAGCCTTTTGGTCTGTCAGGGACCGAAGTAAGGCTTCTAGTGGCCCCTTTATAGGTCTGCCAAATAAAAGTGAAGCAGGCGGGAATCCCGTAGACGCTGGGGAACCTCTCGGCAGGCGAATAAGACAGCCGATATATATAGGTCCCAGTCTTCCGGTTTCTCCTGACCCAGCACACGTAACATGGTGGTGAGGCTGCCATTAAAACGTTCCACGAGCCTATTTTCGGCCGAATGGTAGGGACTTGTGTGGATATGTTTGGCCCTCAAGATCTTAAAGATCTACTCCATTAACAGGCTACGGAATTGGGATCCATTGTCCGTCAAAATTTGTTGAGGGAATCCCAACCGTGTAAAGATTTGCACGAGGGCTTCTGCGACATGCTTGGAATCTATACATGTTAGCGGTACAGCTTCGGCCCACATAGTGCAAGTGTCGACTAAGGTCAGGATGAACCTGTTCCTTCTTTTGGTCCTTTACATGGGTCCAATGATGTCGACAGCAACCCGTTCAAATGGAGTACCCACTATTGGCTTCTGCCCCATAGGTACTGGGGGTGTCAAGTGCTTGGGTACTACCCGTTGGCACTGGGCGCAGGATTTCACGTACCTGATAATGTCAGAGTTCATTCCTGGCCACCAATAGTGGTTTTTTATTCGCTGAATAGTGGCGTTTTGTCCCATATGTCCGCTAAAGGGAAGAGAGTGCCCCATTTCTAAGATCTGGCTTCTGTACTGCGTCGGTACTAGGAGCTGGTTATTTCCCGTGTCCGGGTTGCCCGTTTTACGATACAATACGCCATCCTTAGAAAAGATGTCTCCGTTGTAACTGGGGTCCTTAGCCATGGGCAGTTTTCTAAAGCAGAGCTCCAGAGTAGGGTCCTTTTGTTGCGCCTCCTTCAGTTCATTCGGCAACAAATTTAGCGCAGGCTCCCTCTCCTTCTTGGTTTGCCCTCTTGTGGTTACCGCTGCCACAATCGGCTCCTTAGGTCTCCCAATAAACACGTATCTATATCCCAGGATAACTGGGTAGATCGGATCATCCATTATGGCCGCTTTAATAACACCTCTGACAAAATCAGAGTGTATCTCTACCAGTGCGATAGGAAGCGTCCTGGGTGCATCACTCCTGAAAACTCCACTAAGTTTGACGGTTTCCTCTGTCTCCTGACCTGGTTTGACTAGGTGCCTAGCGACAATACAACTAAAGCTTAATCCAGTGTCAAAGAGACAAGTAGTTGAGGTACTGATAAATGAAATTTTGTGTATGCTTGGGTAAAGTGCCACCACATTGATAAAGGTGTAGTACTTGTAGTTGTTAGACATCACATTGATTAAGCTTTTCCAGTCACAATGTTCGGTACATAGGTCAGGTTACCGATTGTTGGGGCCCTTTCACGGTGTACTGTTAAGTGCGTGTATACTGGTGCAATGGGTGAGTGTGAACATCAATATAGACAAACGCGAATGGATGATAGTTCGACAGGTGCACAGGTTACTCACTCCAAATACAGGTAGAAGTCAAGGATGGCTGGACTACTGTGGTCGTTTCATATTATTTAATAGGACGTACACATGGACAGTACGAGCATCGTTACAGGAACACAAGTCGACATAAACAGCATAGTGTTGATCAATGGTCTACCATCATAAATTAGCATTCATGTTGAATAACATTGCAATGGAACATCTGTATACAAGCACTTAGATTTCCATTGTTTAGAAATACAATCATCAGGCCTTACTGACCGAGCATGTCAATTAATAAATACTGTTCAAACTTGACTTCTAAACAGGACCTCTTTTCTAGCGAAGATTCCTTTAGGTAAATTACAGCAAATCTCTGTGAAGATAATGTTAACCCACTAGTATTGGGTTTTCTTTATAACTGTGATCTCTTAATCATCACCTGATAATAAGGAGGCATTCCCGTTCTCTGATTGATGATCGGCAATAAGTAGGATTCCAAAATAAATAGAATTCCAAAATGGCTTCTGGTTCCCTGTTGAGCATCGCTCACTATACGGATGTATAGCAAATCTTTAATCGAAGCTTTGTTCATCAACAATACATGATTCTACAAGAATCAGCATATTCTGTCCTCATAATTGCTGCATATAAACATATTCAGTGCTGCTAGTTAACATGTCGTCCCGACATATATACATAGGTAAATTCATATCGACGTCTGCCCATCTGACCCTAGGAATGAAAGAGTTCAGTGAACAGTTCTTTACCTTGCCATAAGAAATATACTAGCAAACACAAAACACTCTCCTGGCGTTACTGAATCAACACTGGGGGAACTCATTGATTTAACAATCCTAGAAGAAACTATCTTCGTCCCCATAATCAATCAAAGAGATCACATACTTTAGACAGGTCTCAGACATGACGTCCCGCCAGGCTCCTTCATCACCAAAGAACTCTCTAACGTCTCTTCATGCGCCGAAAGCACCTGACCCCAAAGTACAGTACAAGGAAAAATAGTTCCACTTAAACATACTAAGATATCAAGATATAAGACATACTCGTCCTTCAAAGACAAGAACTACACATAGATTCGGGCTATAGATATTCTGAAGCAAGAACAATCTATTTCTAACCAAACAAAGAATCGATCGCTGTAAACCTAGATTCTTACGCTAAGTTCGATCTTCAGGAAAGATACAAAAACCGATAACTCACAGAATGAAAACCCATCGCCTAATCTGAGTTCCGTCCCTTTAGACTGAAAATCGTGAATTCAAAGATAAATATATTTTTATCAGACAAATAAATACATTTTACATTTGTATGCGTATTTACAGTAATCTGTGCGCCACACAAAAGAATATGTGCGCAACAGACTACCACGTCCCCCGGAAAAAAAAAAATGAAAATCATTTTTTTTTCATCTGAGAGCAACATACAATAAGCTCCCAACGCACAAATACTGCGCAGATGAGAAATATCTGGAATTATTTAAGCCAAATTAAGGCAAAGTCGAAATATAGATCGACTGGTGAGAATACATCTCAACCTCTCAGAGAAAGCATTTCTCTTAAGCATAAATGTTTCCAGGGAGGTGTCACCAACGCATACTACCATACTTGCAATGACACAATGCATATAACAATTTCATAATTAAGCATTATAAGTACATGATTGACAAAAAGAAAAATCATCAACGAGTACCGGTGAATATATATATCAATGAACGTAGTGATAGTAGTGATACAATCACTATATTACAAATTACAATGTGTATTTATCTTGCTATAGAAAAGAAAATTCTGTTGTCGAGTTGGAAGTGTTAAGAAGTCCAAGACTCAACAGTTAAGTGGAATCATGTGGGCATCTAGACAGAATGTCTGCCATCACATTATCTGATCCACGGATAGCTCGTACCGAAAAATGAAAAGGTTGAAGAGCAATTGCATATCGAGTAGACCTCGAACTCTTTAAATTCTTACTCTGTATAGCTGTAAGAGCTTTCTGATCGGTTTCTACTATGAAATGTGCGCCTAGAAGGAATCTTTGTAATTTGAGAATTGACCATACCATAGCCAATAGTTCACGGTCTAAAACCGAATAATTCCTTTCTGCAGCATTAAGCTTTCTGGAGATATACATTACAGGATGCAGAGTTCCAGAGTACTCTTGCATTAGTGCAGCTCCATTCCTAGTGGATGAAGCGTCACTACGAAGAACAAATGTCTTATCTGTAGTAGGTAACACTAAAATAGGTGGTGATGAAAACAAAGTTTTGATCTTATCCAAAGAGGATTGGCATTCTTGTGACCAGTGGACCATAATAGGCGACCCTTTTTTTAGTAGTGTAGAAAGAGGTGCCATGATAGAGGATAGATTCGAAATGAATCTTCCATAAAATTGAATAAGACCTAAGAGACTTCGCACTTGCTTTTTAGTCTTAGGAATAGAGATGTTAAGTATCTTAGTGATATTATGGTCCTCTGTCTTTAGGAAACCATGACCCACTCGATGGCCTAAGAAAGAAATTTCGCTAAAACCAATGCAGGCTTTAGAGGGTTTCGCTGTCAGGTTATACTCGCGTAGAGTAGACAGTAATTCAACTAACCCCGAATAGTGATCTTCCCAAGTATCGCTGAAAAGACAGATGTCGTCTAGATACGCGATGACATCTGACCGATAAGATAGAATTCGACGCATCATGCGTACGAATGTAGCTGGTGCGTTCATAAGACCGAAAGGCATGAAATTCCATTGAAAAAGGCCTCTTGGTGTAGAAAAAGCCGTAATTGGTTTGGCGCGTTCAGATAAAGGAACTTGCCAATATCCTTTAGACAAATCTAGTTTAGTGAAAAAATGAGATTTAGAAAGCCTAGTAAGTAGCTCTTCTAGTAAAGGCATAGGTTCAGCATCGAACTTCATAACTTGATTCAATTTGCGATAGTCAACGCAAAGACGTATGTTATTGTCTTTTTTCCGAACAATAACCATCGGCGAAGAATACGCAGAAGTGGATGGTTCAATTATTTTTAAATCTATCATCTCATCCAACTCCTTCTCAACCTGTGCTTGAAAATGTATAGGGATAGGATAAGGTCTGACCCTAATAGAATTATGGTCAGTTAGAATAATGTCATGTTCAATGACATGAGTTTGTCCAGGGATGTCAGTAAGGACATCCTGAAATGTTTGTAACATAGCCGAAACTTGTCGCTGTTCTCCTAAAGACAAATCCAAAGAAACAGTAACGTTTTTCCATGATTCACTAGAATGAAGTGGAATCATCGGAAGCGGAAGATTAACATCCGAAAAACTTGTTTCCTCATCCTGTATTACGGACAGTGATGAGTAATGACCATGTAGGACTGGTGAATCGTCCGTTGCCTGGAAAATAGGCTGTAAATAATCCGGACGTTCATGGAATTCCGTAAGCATATTCATGTGGAAGGTTTTATGCTTTCCATCAATATCGACAATGTAGTCAACATCGGAAATTTTCGAGATTATATCGTACGGACCTTTCCAAGAAATAAGAAGTCTGTTTTCCCTACAAGGTAGTAAAACAAATGCTTTGTCACCAGGACAAAGTTGTCGTAAGGTTCTTTTCTTATTGGCAAATTGTCTTGCTTTCTGCTTAGCAAATTCAGAAGAAGAAGTTGCCAATTTGCATGCTTCGATAATCTTTTGTCTCAGCGCGATGACATATTCGTAAGAAGATTTCGTGTCATCGGTAATATTATCAGCGGTTATGAGATCATGAAGCAAAGACATAGGGCCGCGCGGTCGCGCGCCAAAGACAAGTTCAAAGGGAGAAAATCCTGCATGTTCATTGGGGACCTCTCTGTAAGCGAAGAGGGCCGCGGGTAAAACCCTGTCCCAATCTTAAGGATGATCCTCAGTTATCTTCCCTAGCAAGGTTTTGAGTGTTCTATTTAGCCGTTCGACCATCCCATTGGACATAGGATGATAGATACTACTCAAAGATCTCTCTATCTGCAGAGTCGACATCACTTGAGACATGGTATCCGATATCAGTTGGGTGCCATGGTCTGATAATATTTCTCCGGGGAATCCCAGACGAGAAAATATGAGCCAAAGAGCATCTGCAATGTCAGCAGTAGTAATGCTCTTCAGAGGAATAGCCTCTGGCCAACGTGTGCACATGTCCACACACGTTAAAATAAACTGATGTCCTCTAGCAGATTTGATCTTAAATGGACCAATGATGTCTATCGCCATTTTCTGAAATGGTCGAATAGGAATGTCTGCAGCCTGAATAGGTGCAGCATGGCGTGGACCTTTGGATTTAACTTCTTGACATACTTTACAAGATCGACAATAAATCCGTATGTCTTTGTTCACAAAAGGCCAAAAGAAAGCCGCAAGAACTCTTGACTTTGTACGGGAAAAACCCATATGTCCAGCACACTGAGAGTCGTGAGCGTGCTGCAAAATTTTAACTCTCAAATTCTTGGGAACAAGAATCTGAGAATGACTTGACTTCGCGGAGTCTTGCACCATACGTACAAGTACGCCATTCTTCATTGTAATCCAAGATTTACGCTTTGTATCTTTATTCGGATCACCTTTTGTTGCAAGCGTGAAGAATTCCTTTAGAGTCGGATCCTCTTCTTGCTGTTTTATAAACGAGTCACGAAAAATTACCAAGGGATCATCCTGGTTATGCACTTCATTATCTTCAGTAGATGAAGTTTGAGGCATATTAAGAGCTTGAGCTCTAGTGACTACAGCATTACCAGTTTGCATATTTTGTTTTTCCCAAACGGAAATTTGTTGTGGAGTGCATTCTTTGACTCCGTGAATACGACCGATGATAAGATCAGCGATCGGATTCGGCAGAAGACGTGCGTGTACATCTCCTGTAAAGAAAGGAGTAGCAATCCTAATGATAGCAGTAAAGTATTTCTCTAAGGTGCCGCCAAATGTTACACATTTGACTACTTTTCCAGTGGCACGAGAAGGATCTACGAGCGACTGCCTAACACCAATTGTGGTGCATCCAGAATCAAAAAGAATTGAGACTGGATTGTCATTTACTAAACCTCTATGTAAGACAAGAGAACCTCTTCCATCATGCGCGACTGACACAGGAAGAGCGGGAAGAGGATGGCCACAACTTAAAGTGGACACCGTATTTGGTTCAAATAATGTCTTGCATTGTGGGCACTGAGATGCTCTCCCAAAATCAAAAGCGGAACATGCCATATTATTAGCATCATTATTACTGTTGAGGATTGTTTCATGCTTACAGGCATTTGAGTTTGGCCGACTCGAATGACTGTATCATGGAACACCTCAAACGAATAGAGATATATCTCATCGACCGATGTCGATGATTGTTGCATGTGTGCAAGCATTTGAGTTTGGCCAACTCGGATTGCTGCACCATGGAACATCGCAATTGAATATGGTAACGATAAGTATGCATATCACTATGCATGACGCGTATGTCTTTGTAACGACATTCGACGTGTGGGCTTCGGCCCCAACGGCAGCGTATGGCATGTGTGGCCATTGCCACTTATATTGTGTGGTATAACCACTGGAAAGTGTGTGGCGTAGTCCATTTTTAAATTGTGTGGCTGGGAAGCCATTTGAGCAGTGTATTTCTTGAACCAAACGTAAGTCGTAGTAGGATTAACGCAGTTTGCATAATTATGGCAGATTAGCCTGGCGTGGTATGCCAAAGGAACTTTATATTACTAGCAATAGCGTAAGACTAGTATAGATGGATATTGTACAGCTAGCGGCAAGCGTAAGCCTAGTGTAACGGATATTAAACGACTAGCAGTAGACGTAAGCCTAGCATAATAAGTGTATTGCTGACTAGCAGGATAGTTAAGTCTAGTTAGCCTCTGAATTTATGCCAAAGGACATTGGCCGTTAAAAAGGAACTGACCTCTAACCAGGACTCTAGATAGAGATTGTGAACATGTGCTTATGAAATAATGAGAACTCTTACAGATCGTACATGAATGTGATGTGACTTTTGTTCCCATGTAGTTGGTGTCTGCTCATGGTATGAAATAACTAATTAAATATTTTGAGTCGTCAAAATCACAGTGTTATCAACTATCGTATTCGGAGTTGAGTTAAATGCTATTCATCCTCAACTGATCATGACCAGTGATGATTAATGTCTTAACACGCTGCATCTCACACTGCCAATATAATTAATAAGACAAGAGACTAATACAGGTCAGTCAAGGGTCGAATTTAATATGAAACACATTCAGCACATAATGAATCACAAGGGTTAAAGCAGACATTATCGATACCAACGAACAGTATTACGGAATCCTACAAAAGTGATAAGAACCCGAGGGACTTTGACTCTATAAACTGAATACGAATATAATAACTTGGTCATCCTCAAATACTAGAAGTCATCGAAGCACCCAGAACATACTGGGATCCCGAGAAGCCCGTAACATTCTGGTGTCAGAAAGTGTCTGGATTTCGTGAATACTGGATTCCCCCCTTCAAGTATCGAAAGTCAAACTGATGATGAACGTTATAGGCAAAATCATTCTTTCAAGCCTAACCGGCAACTGAAATGCGCAGGACAGAAAGTGACGTCACTACATCAATGCCGTCAACTCTAGCAGACAACATTGCTTGAGAATCTGAAATTTTTCTTCCATCAAAGAGACTGATTCACGCAGATAGAACGGTAATCTTCCACTCAAGAACCTGAACCAGTGGAGAATGTATCTCTTCATCAAATTCATCTGAAGCTGCGACGCAGATCGTTTGAAGAAACTACGTTTGAAGACCGAAGCAATACTTTCAAACGGTTGCCCTGCTGCGAAGGTCAAGGTCTACCATCAATGGACCTCAGCTGTTGAAGATACTTGCTTTAGAATTACATGCATTCATGTATTTCTCAGAAGGACAACTAAACAGATAAGTTCTTGATTTTACTAGAGCGCTTGAACATTATCATATGGTCCTTGCATTATCTTTGGTCTACAGTTCATCATCACTTTACTTACTTTTACTATCATCTGTGTTTCCCCATTCATGTTTTTCGTATATTCGTATATTCGTATTGTTTAATATTGACTGGAATTTTCCCAGGAAAGCTTCAGTGAATGTTAACTTCTATTAGATTTGCATGCTTATTTTACTGACTGAGGATCTGACTGATTATATTTTTTCTTTTGAGTCAGGAAATAAATGTTTCTTCAGTTAGTATTATAACCATATTTTGTGTACTTAGCAGTTTCGTCAAGTGAGTTATGTCCTCTTTATTTACATAACCTACTTTCAGTACTGTTGACAATTGTTGTCGTGTGTGATCTAAAACTTCTTTGTCTACACGTTTGTCTAAGACGACTTGTCTTGTTATATTTTTGTGATGTAAATTCTTTTCTTTCTTTTACTGATTACTGTTTATAAGTCTCCTTTATTTACTTTATAAGTGTAAAGTGTTGTTGTATAATTGAAAAATCATTTCATTGTCACTCATTTGATTGTTTTCACTGTCTTTGTCACATGTTCTTGGAACTTGTTTGTTATTGATTAATATATTCATGTACATATTATATCGAGTTCTATAATCCTAGTGTATATTATAGACTATTGAAGGTACTCAGAAACCTATTATCATGTCTACACTACAGGAATTCATTGATATTGGAAAAAGTTATGGAAAATCAGGGGCGGAACTACAAAGTTTTGCAGATACAAAATATGATGAATATTTATCGCGTCTGGAAAGAATGGAACAGCGCGAAATGACTAAACGAGCTGATGAGCTTAGGAGGTTTGAATTAACCCAAGAGGTGGAAATGAAAGAAAAAGAGATGGCTCAGAAGGAAAAAGAAATATCCATGAAATTGGAATTAGAACGATTGACTATAGCTCAACAAGAAAAAGACAGAGAATTTGAGAAGGAAAAAATGGCTCAACGAGATAAAGAATTAGCTCAACAAGAAAAAGACAGAGAATTTGAGAAGGAAAGAATGGCACAACGAGATAAAGAAATGGAATTAAGGAGAATGGAACTTATGCAACTGGATCAAGCACATAAAAATGCCATGGAAATGGAAACATTAAAACTTCATGCAGAAAAAGAAAAAGCTTTAGAATTAGCTAAAGTGCAGTCTGAACAGACTAAGACTGCGGCTGCTACTAATATTTTTTATCCTAAGTTAAAAATGCCACATTTTGACCAGACTCGCGATTGTGTTGACTCTTTCCTATCTAGATTCATCATCAAGGTCACAGCTCTGAACATACCCAAAGAAAGATGGAGCAGTCTTTTACTTGATTTTTTGACTGGTGACTCACTTAAATGTTTCATGAGTCTTGATGAGAAGAGCAGAAGCGATTTCGATGTCGTAAAAGAGGTATTACTAAGACGTTTCCAGTTAACTGAGTCTGGATTCAGAGATCGCTTTCATGCTGCTAAACCAAGCAAGGATGCAGATTTTGGTGAATTCATTGCATCTATTAAACATTTCCTTAGCAGATGGATTGATTTATCAGGTATAAATAAAACATATGAAGGTGTTATAGATCTCATGCTGCGAGATAAAGTTTTATCCGCATGCAGCACTGAATTAGAAGCATTTTTACAGGAAAGACATCCTAATTCTATTGATGAGTATGAAAAACTCGGAAGACAGTATCAAACCGCACATCAGAATAAAGATCTTCATAGATCGACTATTCGAGATCCTATGCCTGTGTGCGCGGTACAACATGATCACAGACCTCGATCGAAGAGCTTTGATGGACGTTGTCGTTCAGATTATTATCAATCCGACAGAGGTTTTTATAACTTCCGTCGTCATCGCTCTCCTTCGAATTCATATCGACGAGGTTATAGAGGATATTCACCTCATGATCGTGGGTATCACAGAGGCAGGGATTATGATGGTTCACATCAAAAAGGATACTATAAGCAAAGATCATCTTATGGTAGAGATGCCAGGAAGGATGACTCTACTGATTTTTATTATAGCAATAAAAAGTCAGTCAATAATAACAAAGGTAATGCCAGATCTCCGTCGAGAGACAAAAATAAACAGAGACATGCAAATATTTACAGTGTTAAAAAGGAAAAAGGTAATGATGATAATGATCATGCGAACGCATGTATGGTAATGAATGATACATGTTATGAGTGTCAGTCGAAAAACAGATTAAAGTCTACAATTACACTTGATTGTGGTCATTGTATGCCAACAATGTCGGCATGTGTAAATGTCGGTTATCTTACATTTCATCCCGGAATATTGGATGGTAAGGTAGTGAGAGTTTTACGGGACACAGGGTCTTCAACGATAGGCATTAAGCACTCGCTTATCGAGCCCTCTGCTTTTACAGGCAAATCAGTTAAGTGTGTCACATTTGGTGGGAATATAGAAACTTTCCCTGTGGCACGAGTATACATTGATACTCCTTTTTACACAGGCACTGTCTATGCCTGCGGCTTGAGAGCACCCATAACTGAAATTATAATAGGAAACATACCAGGAGTTAAAGATTGCACTCCTGAGGAGATTGCAATGTGGGTTGAATCTCACCCACAGGTGGCAAATGCTGTTGTAACGAGAGCACAACAGTTAGCTACGGACATGGCTACACCACCTCTTCCTATAATAGATACAATTATGTCTCAAGTTGGCACTGTTTCACCTTCTGTTTTTGCAGAAAAACAGAAGAGTGACCCAACTTTACAAGGATTGTTTAGCCGAGCAGAACAAAAAACTATTAAATACACAAGAGGGGCTAAACAATGGTTCAAGATAAAGAAATCAATACTCACTAGATATTATGATGATGGCAAAACAATTATACATCAAGTGATAGTACCTAAAGAATACAGACCATTGGTCCTACAAACAGGTCATGACTCCCCTATGGCAGGGCATATGGGGATCAAAAGAACATTGTTTCGTGTTACGTCACAATTTTATTGGCCTGGGGTTAATAAAGATACAAAGTTATACTGCAAATCATGTACAACATGCCAAGGTATAGCACGTAAGGGCAGGTTCCATACGGCACCCTTACAGATTACGGACGTGCCTGAGAGACCTTTCAAAAAGATTGCAGTAGATATAGTGGGTCCGTTATCAATTGTTTCAAATAATGGATTTCGTTATATTTTAACTTGCGTAGATCTTTGCACGCGTTGGCCAGAGGCCATACCGTTGAAAACCATCACAACTGCATCTGTGTCTGATGCATTATTTTCGATATTTTGTCGAATCGGTTTTCCGGAAGAGATTTTGTCAGATCAAGGATCACAATTTACTTCCAACATTATGAGGGATTTAGAATCCATGCTATCTGTTCACCACTCGTTTTGTAGTGCGTATAGGCCTCAATCAAACGGTGTGTGCGAGCGCTACAATAGCACTCTAAAACAGATGTTATCTAAGATAACTGAAGAATGCCCTCGTGAATGGGATCGGCTTCTGCCGGCGGCCCTGTTTGCTTTTCGTGAAGTGCCCCACGAGAGCACGGGGTGGTCTCCGTTCGAATTGGTTTATGGTTCGAATCCGCGCGGACCAATGATGATACTCAAAGATTTGTTGATTGGAGCATCAATTGATACAGCCACTCGAAACAGCTACGAGTTAGTGATTGATCTCCGACAACGAATCATCGATGCGTGCACTTATGCATCCCAGAGTATAAAATCAGCCACTCAACGATCACGATTATTACATAATCAAAAGAGAATATTAAGATCATTTAAACCAGGGGAAAAAGTTTGGTTGTTGCTACCTCATAACGATAACAAATTACTGATATCATGGCAAGGTCCATTTGATGTTATCAAACAAGTCACAGATGTTGACTACTCGGTAAACGTTAGAGGTAAAATCAAAACCTTCCATGTCAACATGCTAAAATTAGCAGTTGAAAGACCACAGGAATTAATTCCTGTCATTAACTCTATTGATGATTCTTCACATCATACTGCTTCTTTTGCAGTTGTTCATGAAGAAGATACTACTTCGTCTATCCCTTTACAATTTCAACTACCTTCTTTGCAATCATCGGAATCTTGGAAAGACGTGACTATTTCTTCTTCACTATCTTCTTCTCAACAAGATCAAGTTCGGGATATTCTCATTTCTTTCAATGATGTTCTCACCGACCTTCCAGGTCAGACATCGCTTATATCCCATGATATTACTCTTACTGATTATAAACCTATCAAACTTAGACCCTATCCTATATCTTTACACCACAAAGATAGGGTAGAGAAAGAGTTAAAGGAGATGATACGTTTAGGTGTGATATCTCCTTCGGAATCACCATATGCATTCCCAATGGTGATTGTTAAAAAGAAGGATGATTCTTTACGCATTTGTATTGATTTTAGGCGATTGAACAAAATTACAATCACAGACGGTGAGCCTATGCCACTTTTAGATGATCTTTTGTCAGAATTATCTAATGCTACCTTCTTTAGCAAACTAGATCTCTCTAAAGGCTACTGGCAAATTCCTCTTGCCAAAAATGCCAAACCCTACACAGCTTTCACAACTCCTTTTGGGCTCTACCAATGGAATTATATGTGTTTTGGGTTGGTAAATGCGCCAGCGACGTTTGTGCGCATGATGCACCGCCTTCTTGGCGATCGAAAAGATGTCATCACGTACATCGATGACATCTGCCTATTTCATGACTCGTGGGAAGACCATATTGATGGTTTAACTTCCCTTCTACATACGTTACGTATGCATGGTTTGACTGTGCGACCTTCAAAGGTCCAAATAGGTTGTCAGGAAATTTCTTTTCTTGGTCACCGAATAGGTAACCACAAACTGTATCCTGACGACAATACAGTCAAAAGAATTCTTGAGATTTCTACCCCTTCTACTAAGAAACAAGTTAGAAGCCTTTTAGGCCTAATAAACTATTACCATAAGTTCATCCCGCATTTCGCACAGCTATCTACACCTTTGTCCGCACTGTTGACCAAAGGTAGTCCAAATAAGGTACGTTGGGACAAAGATTGCGAAAGCGCTTTGGTAACAATTAAGAAATTATTTAGCAATGCACCTATTTTGTTATTACCGAATATACGTATTCCATTCATACTCCAATCAGATGTCTCGAGTTACTCCATGGGTGGTTGTTTGCTGCAATGTTACAAGGAAACACTCCATCCATGTTTCTATGTGTCGAGGAAACTGACTCCGGCTGAACAAAAGTATGCGACAGGTGAACGTGAGCTCCTGTCTATGGTCTGGTGCCTGGAGAAGCTGTCAAGATATCTCATCGGCACGCACTTTTACATTATGACAGACCATAGTCCTCTTACTTACATAACAGCTAGAACAATGCGTAACGCTAGAATACACAGATGGTATTTGTTAATTCAAGAATTTTCATTTACAATTCTGCCTATTGCTGGCTCAGACAATAACTTGGCAGATCTTTTATCGCGCAACGTCTTTGAGAAGAAATTGAATTAACTCTTTAGTCACCATGTTGACAAGTGCTATTATTAATGTTATAAAATTTAATGTGTCTACTTAGTGATTATCATGCTTATAAGTAAGTAGTACTAATATTAATATATTCGGGAGACGAGCGTCTTCTCCATCACTATCATCCGTGCCACAAGTGTCACGTTTGCAAGTGAGGGGGATGATGTTGAGGATTGTTTCATGCTTACAGGCATATGAGTTTGGCCGACTCGAATGACTGTATCATGGAACACCTCAAACGAATAGAGATATATCTCATCGACCGATGTCGATGATTGTTGCATGTGTGCAAGCATTTGAGTTTGGCCAACTCGGATTGCTGCACCATGGAACATCGCAATTGAATATGGTAACGATAAGTATGCATATCACTATGCATGACGCGTATGTCTTTGTAACGACATTCGACGTGTGGGCTTCGGCCCCAACGGCAGCGTATGGCATGTGTGGCCATTGCCACTTATATTGTGTGGTATAACCACTGGAAAGTGTGTGGCGTAGTCCATTTTTAAATTGTGTGGCTGGGAAGCCATTTGAGCAGTGTATTTCTTGAACCAAACGTAAGTCGTAGTAGGAATAACGCAGTTTGCATAATTATGGCAGATTAGCCTGGCGTGGTATGCCAAAGGAACATTATATTACTAGCAATAGCGTAAGACTAGTATAGATGGATATTGTACAGCTAGCGGCAAGCGTAAGCCTAGTGTAACGGATATTAAACGACTAGCAGTAGACGTAAGCCTAGCATAATAAGTGTATTGCTGACTAGCAGGATAGTTAAGTCTAGTTAGCCTCTGAATTTATGCCAAAGGACATTGGCCGTTAAAAAGGAACTGACCTCTAACCAGGACTCTAGATAGAGATTGTGAACATGTGCTTATGAAATAATGAGAACTCTTACAGATCGTACATGAATGTGATGTGACTTTTGTTCCCATGTAGTTGGTGTCTGCTCATGGTATGAAATAACTAATTAAATATTTTGAGTCGTCAAAATCACAGTGTTATCAACTATCGTATTCGGAGTTGAGTTAAATGCTATTCATCCTCAACTGATCATGACCAGTGATGATTAATGTCTTAACACGCTGCATCTCACACTGCCAATATAATTAATAAGACAAGAGACTAATACAGGTCAGTCAAGGGTCGAATTTAATATGAAACACATTCAGCACATAATGAATCACAAGGGTTAAAGCAGACATTATCGATACCAACGAACAGTATTATGGAATCCTACAAAAGTGATAAGAACCCGAGGGACTTTGACTCTATAAACTGAATACGAATATAATAACTTGGTCATCCTCAAATACTAGAAGTCATCGAAGCACCCAGACCATACTGGGATCCCGAGAAGCCCGTAACAATTACCTTTGGTCTGTTTATAGGCTTCATGTGACTCTTGCTGTGCAGAGTTTCCATGATAATGTGATTTATGTTTTTTGTATTGTGATCTACCTCGATTATTATTGCCTCTGTAATCATTATTATTTCCTCTATTGTACCCCCTATTTGGGTTTGAGTCATAGTTCTCATGGTTACCATTATCATATTCATTATAATGAGTATCTCTATAATTATGGTCTTGTTGTCTCCATGATGGATGACTTGGATAGTTTCTATAATAACTTCCTCTGCGGAAATTCCTATAATTATGACCACCTCTGTATCGAGGGCTGTCAGCTTGTCTCCAGTTCTTCGCAGAAGAACCTTGAAATGATTGGTTCCCTTGGTTCTGATAACTATTATGGTTACCTTTTTTTCCAAACTTGTTTTGTGGTCCCTGAAATTTGTGTGAATAATTAGGGTTGTATGGTGTTGCTGATGCAACTGGCATACTCTCTTTAATCTTAGTGTTGCTAAGAGTTATGTCAGGGTGTGCTGTGACGTATTGGTCACAATATTCTTGCATTTCTTTTAGTGTCTTGGGTTTACGCTCATGTAGGAATTCAAGGAATGGTTTATTAACACTTGACATAATCTTGTCTCTGAGCAACAAGTCCATAAGGGCTTCATATGTCTTTTCTGTTTTGGACAATTCAATCCAACGATTAAATGTAAGACGTGTCCTTGCAATGAATTCTGAGAATTCTACCCCTGATTCAGGTACCATTTTCTTAAACAAAATACGGTAACCTTCCTCAGTTAACTGATATTTTTTCAATAAAGCTGCTCTAATAACATCATAATTATCCTTGTCAGCCTCTTCAACCAAACTTAAACTAGTCAGAGAATCACCTTTCAAATTTTCTGACAACTGATTAGCATACTGTGATTTATCCACATTATGAGCTCGACAAGAACGTTCAAAACGATCCAGCCAGAATGTAATATCGTCACTGGAAGGATTGAACGCTGGTACCTTGACCTTATAAGTAAAAGGTTTACCACTGTTACCATTTGACTGATTAACATTACTCGTATTTGTCAATTTCAATTTTTCTAATTCAAATGCTAACAGTTTTTCCTCATGTTCTCTTTTTGCCTTACTCTCATCGGCTTCTCTGTCTAATCTGTTTTGTTCAGCTTCTCTGTCTAATCTCTTTTGTTCAGCTTCTCTGTTTAATCTCTTTTGTTCAGCTTCTCTGTCTAATCTCTTTTGTTCAGCTTCTGCTTCTCTTTCTAATCTTTTTTCTTCCATCTGGAATCTTCTTTCCTCCACCTGCATCTGCAAGTTCTTTTGCTCAGTCTCAGCTTTCAGTTTCTCAATTTCCAATTTTTGTGTTTTTTCATATTGACTGGTAGCATACTCCTCTAACTTATCACCAGTCTTGCCTAGGGATTTCCCTAACTCAATAAAGTATTCCAATGTAGACATGATGTCTAATAATGATAGCAATCACTTGAAACAATAATGTAATCTATTTCCAAGTAAACAGGAACAAGTTCTAAATGAACTTGATTAACTCTTTAACCCCCAAGAGCCAGTATACTGTACTTCCTGCTAGACCCATTTGGCCCAATCAACAGTATACTGGCTTTCGTATCTCTTGATCCTTTCTAGGGCTGTTTTCTAATTTTGACAACTCAAAAACGCTATTTTCTTAAAGTATAGCCATCCATTATGGACTTTTGTTATTTATGAATATGAACATTTAAAAAAATTATTTCCAAACAAAAGCAATGAAAACATACTGGTATGGCCATTTTTGTTTGGGCCAAACCCACTTTTTTGCTTGGGACTGAAAGAGTTAATTAGCTCACAATCCCAATCTCTGTTGGAAATAAGCCTTTAAATAAGGTCTTGTATAATCAACTGTGTACCTTTAGTAACAGCAATTAGTCATCAGTTGATTATTTCTCATAAGTTCACTACACAGCTAGTAGTGTATGATCAAGTATATTTTATAGTATATGTCAACCAATAACATACATAAAGTACAAATAAGAAAGACAATCAAGAAAAACAATACGAAAACATTTGCAGAAATCAACTAAATTAAATAGAAAACTAAAGAAACTAATCACAGAACCTGTGATGATAACTGCAAAGGAATAAACAAAACAAATAACGCCACAGTGTATAAATATAAATGTGTATAGAACTAAATTATAGGACAGGGTAGATCTACAAATACGAACAAATCAAAACAAAACTAAAGAACAGAAAAAATATTACAAAAACAACAATGGGTACATATCGTCGCAGCTAACAGATATTGCAATAGATGTTGCAGCAAATTTCCAACTAAGAAAATTGCTCCCTATAGAACACTAATATAGTACCAATATGACTCGGTATATCCTATACTAGTCACCTCACCAACCACCCACGACATAGGCACACAAATAATATGCAAACATGTAAACATTAAACATAAATACATATATGTCATACAAATGCATATAATATAATGACATGTGTTGTAGAAGTGTCTGCAGAGAAGGCTCAGTATTACATAAATATGGTTCAGTTTCCAATCAAATTAAACTGCCACTTTAATAAACAATAGCTTTCTGTTTTAAATTATTACACAGTTCAGCAATATGCAAAACACAAGAAGATCCACCGTTGACGTGTAGACTTCTCAGTTCAAAAGTACTTCTCATCAACACAGTTAAATATTCACTTGTAAACAAAGTTGCTGTGTAACGTTGTTTGTTCTATGTAAACACCGTCTGTTAACGAGCGCTGACCTATTTACTGCATACGATCGATAGGGCAGCTCATGCTGACTTCCACTGTAGAGTTGTACTGCTGGTGTGTCGTATCAGGCCACAGAAAACGGTCTGGTCTCAGTAGCTGACTTCGCAAAATGTCCACTGTGCAAATTGACCCAGGAAACTGGCCTACCTGTTGATAAATGAACTTTTGTGTATGCTTGGGTAAAGTGCCACCGCATTGATAAAGGTGTAGTACTGGTAGTTGTTAGACATCACATTGATAAAGCTTTTCCAGTCACAATGTTCGGTACATAGGTCAGGTTACCGATTGTTGGGGCCCTGACAAGGTGTACTGTTAAGTGCATGTATACTGGTGCAATGGGTGAGTGTGAACATCAATATAGACAAACGCGAATCGATGATAGTTCGACAGGTGCACAGGTCACTCACTCCAATCACAGGTGGAAGTCAAGGATGGCTGGACTACTGTGGTCGTGTTGCGTGCATATTTTGCTGCACATATTACAAAAATCGATATGGCTATTTAATATGGGAAAAATATAGACATGCATTCATTTGTGTATGAAAATGCTGTCTATGGGTAAAGCGAGATAATCCATGTTTGAGTCACACTTTTGATTATAGGAGTAATCGTGCTTGATATTGATCCGGCGCATGGATATTGCTCTTATGTTTGTACTTATTTTTTAGGGCCAGAAAATAGATTAATTTGCTTATTATGTTTATGGCCTGAATTCATATGTATTACATATTATTAGTACAAATAGAATCAGTCCTATATTGTATATTTTGGATGGGTAGGCGGGACTAGATTCTTGTTATTCCGCTCTGGCGGAAGTATGAGTTGTCTTGACAAGTCGTGATGAGTTCCGATGTACCGTGAATGGCGGGTACGCATTTTTCAAAGGGCTGGTAGATTCTTAAGGAAAAATTAGTTATGAAGTGGTTTTCTTCTACAGGAGATTGTGTCTCTACTGGAGTTTGTGTTAGAGACTCTCCTAAGGTACGGTACAATGTATAATTCGGACTCCATGTATTGCCAGACCCTATTTTGATGATCTCAGGTTGGTTAGACCTAGCTGGAATTTTGTGCTTCGCAACGCTAGGGTCAATTTTGTATCGACAAAGATGACAGGTTTTCCTACAGCGGTTATGGCTACGTTATTTCACCTAATTACCGTAGAGCTGTATGGAAACATTTATGAAACTATCTATATGCCCATTATAAATTAACTTTGGCTTATATTCACCTTCCTACGAGTGAGTGAGCGGCAACTCAGGGAGGCGGCCATGTTAGATTCCTGTCATCATATTTTCTGATTACTGTCGAAAGAACGGGGCATGTATCTTATTACTTGGACAGTGACAAAGAGATCTCAATCTTGATAGAAACCCCCTTTTCGTGGTTCCATAATATACTACAAACTATGGACGTCAAGCAACTTCAGTTATTTACCGATCTGCCTTCACTGACGCTTTTAGTCAGATAGGGGATGCGGCCATAATGTATCATGACATTGAACTTTTGATGTACTACCTATTATTCATGAATGTGTCATGATTTCGAATCTGCTATGTATGCCTACAAATTGATGTGTCAACATACCATGATGTACTCGTATGTCCCAGTGTGTACGTCTGAATAAATTGTGTAAACAAAGATTCCAGCAGTCTGCATTGGTGCCTTGTAGACAAGTGTATGAGTGATTATCTTGGTCAGCACACGAACAGTACACCATTCGCGTCAATCACAGTCTACACTTCTACTCCATACACATATCATCCTGCGTCGGTTGAAGTGACCAAGCTTAGGACCTGCTTCCCCTGGAGCCTTAGAGGGAAACGACTATTTACAGCTGCCTTTGCCTTCCCTAACTCAGGACTAGGGTGAGTTACCCATTTACCGCTGGGTAAACATAGAGCATGCCTGATCTCAACAACTCTGTACACTGCTTCACAGACTGACACTTACAGAGCGTGCGAGTGAAAACCATGAAACTTTACAGTGGAAAGAAAGAAGTTTTTACAGGTCGTTTCATATTATTTAATAGGACGTACACATGGACAGTACGAGCATCGTTACAGGAACACAAGTCGACATAAACAGCATAGTGTTGATCAATGGTCTACCATCATAAATTAGCATTCATGTTGAATAACATTGCAATGGAACATCTGTATACAAGCACTTAGATTTCCATTGTTTAGAAATACAATCATCAGGCCTTACTGACCGAGCATGTCAGTTAATAAATACTGTTCAAACTTGACTCCTAAACAGGACCTCTTTTCTAGCGAAGATTCCTTTAGGTAAATTACAGCAAATCTCTGTGAAGATAATGTTAACCCACTAGTATTGGGTTTTCTTTATAACTGTGATCTCTTAATCATCACCTGATAATAAGGAGGCATTCCCGTTCTCTGATTGATGATCGGCAATAAGTAGGATTCCAAAATAAATAGAATTCCAAAATGGCTTCTGGTTCCCTGTTGAGCATCGCTCACTATACGGATGTACAGCAAATCTTCAATCGAAGCTTTGTTCATCAACAATACATGATTCTACAAGAATCAGCATATTCTGTCCTCATAATTGCTGCATATAAACATATTCAGTGCTGCTAGTTAACATGTCGTCCCGACATATATACATAGGTAAATTCATATCGACGTCTGCCCATCTGAGCCTAGGAATGAAAGAGTTCAGTGAACAGTTCTTTAGCTTGCCATACGAAATATACTAGCAAACACAAAACACTCTCTTGGCGTTACTGAATGAACACTGTGGGAACTCATTGATTTAACAATCCTAGAAGAAACTATCTTCGTCCCCATAATCAATCAAAGAGATCACAAACTTTGGACAGTTCTCAGACATGACGTCCCGCCAGGCTCCTTCATCACCGAAGAACTCTCTAACGTCTCTTCATGCGCCGAAATCACCTGACCCCAAAGTACAGTACAAGGAAAAATAGTTCCACTTAAACATACTAAGATATCAAGATATAAGACATACTCGTCCTACATAGACAAGAACTACACATAGATTCGGGCTATAGATATTCTGAAGCAAGAACACACTTTTTCTAACCAAACAAAGAATCGATCGCTGTAAACCTAGATTCCTACGCTAAGTTCGATCTTCAGGAAAGATACAAGAACCGATAACTCACAGAATGAATACCCATCGCCTAATCTGAGTTCCGTCCCTTTAGACTGAAAATCGTGAATTCAAAGATAAATATATTTTTATCAGACAAATAAATACATTTTACATTTGTATGCGTATTTACAGTAATCTGTGCGCCACACAAAAGAATATGTGCGCCACAGACTACCAAACCCCCGGGAAAAAAAATGAAAATCATTTTTTTTTCATCTGAGAGCAACATACAAAAGGCTCCCAACGCACAAATACTGCGCAGATGAGAAATATCTGGAATTATTTAAGCCAAATTAAGGCAAAGTCGAAATATAGATCGACTAGTGAGAATACATCTCAACCTCTCAGATAAAGCATTTCTCTTAAGCATAAATGTTTCCAGGGAGGTGTCACCAACGCATACTACCATACTTGCAATGACACAATGCATATAACAATTTCATATTTAAGCATTATAAGTACATGATTGACAAAAAGAAAAATCATCAACGAGTACCGGTGAATATATATATCAATGAACGTAGTGATAGTAGTGATACAATCACTATATTACAAATTACAATGTGTATTTATCTTGCTATACAAAAGAAAATTCTGTTGTCGAGTTGGAAGTGTTAAGAAGTCCAAGACTCAACAGTTAAGTGGAATCATGTGGGCATCTAGACAGAATGTCTGCCATCACATTATCTGATCCACGGATAGCTCGTACCGAAAAATGAAAAGGTTGAAGAGCAATTGCATATCGAGTAGACCTCGAACTCTTTAAATTCTTACTCTGTATAGCTGTAAGAGCTTTCTGATCGGTTTCTTCTATGAAATGTGTGCCTAGAAGGAATCTTTTGTAATTTGAGAATTGACTATACCATAGCCAATAGTTCATGGTCTAAACCCGAATAATTCCTTTCTGCAGCATTAAGCTTTCTGGAGATATACATTACAGGATGCAGAGTTCCAGAGTACTCTTGCATTAGTGCAGCTCCAATCCCAGTGGATGAAGCGTCACTACGAAGAACAAATGTCTTATCTGTAGTAGGTAACACTAAAATAGGTGGTGATGAATGTAGTGAAATTGACAGAGATACAACGGTAAAATACCTCCAAAGATAACATGTAAGGATAAAAACATAATGCGTAGGCTGCTGATAGTACATGATCGCCCAGACCGCGGGTCATCACCCTCCATAAAAATTGACTTGCTAGACAGGAGGGGAACGGCGGATAAAAGGAAAAAAATATGACTGGAAAGATTGCGTGAGACTAGAAAGGCTAAGGAGACGCAATTGGGGGGGAAACGGAGAAAAGTCACGTTTCCCAAGTTGACATAAAGTAAGGAACTCGACAGAAGGGACCTTGGATATGTTACGCCACAGTCATTTATTGGTCGCTTTTGCGATACCAAGCCTTTGATTTGAATTCAGCGGCAGAACGCAGATGTTTGGAATATTACAAAAATTAAAAAGTAACTTTTTCGTAATATTAATGTTAGGAATATAAAAATTAGCTGGCCGGATGGCCCATTCTGAGCAGTGAACTAATATGTTCTTAATTTTACAGACGGATAGATAATATTGAAGATAATGACAAAAGACAGTGTTGTTCACATCAGCGACAGACTGTATGGAATAAAAAGTGTCGCTATTTGCACAAAAAAACACGACCTCGAGACGCAGGTGTTCAAATCTACTTAGTAGGGAAGCGAAGGGACATTGGTGGGAGCTGTGTCTAAATATAACTTTTAACGACAAAATTTTGGAGGGGAGAGAAAGGTTGGTTCAAAAATCAAGTACGTTTTTGAAAAAAAAAACAAGTAGAGACGGACAGACTAACAGATAAACATCCATACTTGACTGAAGCATGACTGAAATGACTTTAGGGTAGGAAATTTGAATTTCAAATAAACCTAGGCAGTGATTGGCCACAGACAATCATTTTATCGGCGCTCAGACGCGCAAGTGGGGCCATTCCTCAATAGTTGTTCGATGATAGACACAGTATTTTAAAGTGTGGTGATTTCCAAATGAAAGAAAGTGAAATAAGTTCAGGGACGCCATACTATAGCCAGCAGCTCAGCTGAGTTTTGCTAGCATTTCTGTGTTCTTTATTCATAATCTGGTAAGATTGAAATTATTTCTTTGTATATTTTGAATATTGTTTAATGTTCGAGTGATTTGATACTGCCATATCATAATCTAGCCTTACAAACAAGTAGGGATTTGCTCTAGACCCCCCGCCCAAGTCAGGGTCTAGGGACCAACAATATACATAAACTCCAGCAAGGGTTAGGAAAGACAGATCAAGTGTTGAGAATAATGAAACATATTACCTATCCACTTTTAGGGAAGGAAACTAATAAATATTTTTCAGAATCTATAGTCTGGGAGGACCTATCTGATGTAAAACCACCATGGTAAATGTGCTGTTTGGTCAGAGAGATCTGACCTGTCTGTATGATGTGGTTGTTGTGTCCGTGTTGTGTCCAGACGTGGGTAGAGAATAGAATTTTGACACATAGCCAATACTTTGATTGCAGAGCTGTGAGTTTCAGTTGTCAACAAGGCGGTGTCCATTCAGTTGGTGATTTTACTCGAGTGTATCTGTGCAGTACGTTGTGACAGAGACCACTATTATTGCCCGCCAGCACGGAGAGGTGGGACCACCAGATTTCAGCACCAGAGCTACATATGCAAGATGAGTGAGCCTCTGGTCTGCTGGAAGTTCACCAACGCCTTTTAGTTACTAATACCCCATAAAATTCCTGCAATTTACTGGACACTGTGTAGTCAATATAGACAGGTGTGATGAGGCCACCCCAACAGCACAAGCATTAACTATCCTCCCAAGTAGATGACTACTAGAACATTTTAATAAAACTAACTAGTCTAGTACTTATATATGTACACTCTTGCATTTATTATGTAACATTCCATGCATTTCTTTCATAAATTTTAAATCCTTTTTTTAAAAAAAGTTCTGGTCAACATAAAACTTGATCCAGAACAAATAAATGTAATATAATTCTATCAAAAATTTTACACACGTGAGTTAGTTCAGTGTATTTTAACATTTGTTAATATTATTAGTCTGCTTAAATATCTGTGGGTGTATCTATAACTATCACACCACATTACATATCATTACCCTAGACATTTTACATAGCTACATTCATTAGAAAAAAAATTAAGTGTGAGGTCGTAGTGGTAGCAAGAAAGGCCTTCTGACAATTCACAACTACATTTTATCTCAGGAGCCTTCACAGCTGGCCTCATACATTACATTTAGTAATATCACCATCATACAATACCATCAAACCCACTACATACATTGGGGTCTTGTCCAGGGATAATTAGCCCAACAGTAATATTAGGATCTCCTGGTTGGAGAAATAAAATTAGGGGAAAAAAATTGTGAAATTCCCTTTAAAATTAAAAGTGTCCCTGCAGATAAAAGTTGGTGAATCTTCACAGCCAGTGATAATTAATTAGTTAACTGGTTAGTTAGAATTAGTTAGACTATAGTCATAAGAAGTACTTAGTGTATTTACTGGTTAGAGATTTAGCTTGTATATTATTATATTGTCTGAAAAGTATGGCGGAGCTAGCAAAATTCCGATCAGCTGCTGTGCTGACCGCAAAGGAGATGGGAATGGATGGTCAGATTTTAATTCAATATGTAACGGCTGAATGTGATAAATATATTGAAAGGGAAGATAGAAAGGTAGCTGAAGAGAAGAGGTTACAAATTGAGGCTGATAGAGAAATTAAGAGGCTGCAGATTGAGGCAGAAGAAAAACGACAGCAAAGGGAGGCAGAAAAAAAGCGACAGCAATGGGAGGCAGAAGAAAAAAGACAGCAAAGGGAGGCAGAAGAAAAACGACAGCAAAGGGAGGCAGAAGAAAAAAGGTTGACTGCCGAAAGGGAGGCAGAAGATAGAAGGTTGCAGAGGGAGCACGAATTACGACTAAGGGAGCTGGAATTACAAGGCCCGGCTCCTGAAAATGGTGCCAGCCCTTTTGCCTCAGATGCTACGCCCAGTCTGGGAGCCTCAAACTCAGCTATGGGGTTTCATTTAGACCATTTTGTTGAAAAAGACGATGACATAGAGGGGTACCTAGGACGTTTTGAGTTATTAGCTACTACATATGGGTTAGAGAGAGAGAGGTGGAGTTTAAAGCTATCACAGGGATTGAGAGGTACTTCTTATGAAGTATTTGCCAAAATGAACAGGGAAGACCAAGACAATTATGACATGTTAAAGCAGGCTTTGTTATTAAGGTACGAGAAGAATGGTGAATTTTATCGTAAGAAATTTAGAAATGCCAAACTGTTGTCTGGGGAGACATACCACCAATTCTCTGCTAGACTAGAAACCTATTTGGAGAAATGGACGGCTCTGGGGAAGACCCAAGATCTTAAAGAAATGATCATGATTGAGCAATTGAGAGAGTCCATGGCTCCAGACATGAGAAAATTTCTCATGGAACAAGGTGCAGAGAAGTTGGGGGAAATTTTAAATGTTGCTGAGAGGTATCAGGCAGCTCAGGCAGAGGTAAGTGGTGCTAAAAAGAAGCACATAGACAATTTTAAAGCTCCACAGCAATTTAATAAATTTGATAATAGAGAGCAGGGAAATAAAGGTAGGACAAACTTTGAGCGGCCAAGAAATGACTATCGCGACAGAAACTCACAGTTCAATGACCAAAAGTTCAATGAAAGAAAACCGTTGAACCAAGGAAAAAGATGGTGTAAATGGTGCAAGAAGGATAACCATAACACCGAATTTTGTAGAAGGAAACCTTCAAACATTGCTGCAATGAAGTCGGGGACGCGAAGATTAAAGGTTAATCCTAATGGACAACAGGAACCTTATCACCCCCCAGTTTGTGAGGATGTTATTTGTAATGGGGTCACCATAAGGTGCCTTTATGATACAGGTTTGGATTATGATTCAGTTGTGAAGTCTAGCCTAGTGGACCCAAGTCAGTATACCACAGAAACAGTGGAAATACAAGGGGCGACTAAGGACATACCACTCATGACACTTCCCATCGCAAGGATAACGGTGAAAACTCGCTATGTGGAAGGAGAAATCAGAGCAGCAGTGATAGATGAACCAATCTACCCTCTGATATTGGGGTGTAGATACGTCTTCTTGGGGAATCCCGAGAAACCTGTGATCGTGGCGACAGTGCAGACCAGGTCACAGAAGAAGGAGGAAGAAGGTGAACCTATAAATGCTCATCCAGAGGAGATGAGGAAGGCGCAGGCTGAGGATAGGACACTCAAGCCCTGTTTTAAAAAATTGCCCAAATGCCACACACCTCCGAGCAAGGGGGAATATTTCATGAAGAACAAACTCTTATACAGGAAGGCCGGAACTGGAACAAATGGTCACAACCAGCTGGTTCTTCCCACTTCATATAGAGATAAAGTGATGGAACTCGGGCATGCGATTCCCTTCAGTGGTCACATGGGGATCAGCGCCACAGGACAGCGTATAGCTTGTCATTACTTCTGGCCAGGGATAACGGAGGATATAAAAAGATATGTCAAATCCTGCCCAGAATGTCAAAGGGTAGCTCCAAAGCACTGGACTGCTCCTGCAACTCTAGGGGAAATGCCCATAGTGGGAACACCTTTTGAGAGGGTTGCAGTGGATATTGTAGGACCTCTCACTCGGACCAAGAGGAGGAACAGTTACATCCTTACTCTGGTGGACACTTGTTCTATGTGGGGAGAGGCGGTAGCCCTGCCATCAATTGATTCAAAACATGTAGCAGAGGCACTACTTACAATATTTACCCGATTAGGATTCCCGCATCAAATCTTGACGGATAATGGTTCTCAGTTCAAGGGGAAACTAACGGAAGAAGTTTTTAAGCTATTTCAAGCCAGACACTTTCATTGTAGTCCGTACCATCCACAAGGGAACGGCCAGGTAGAGAGGTTCAACGGGACTCTCATTTCTATCCTGAGAAAGCTGGCACACGAAAAACCGGATCTGTGGGATCAATTCCTGCCCGCCGCATTGTTTGCGTACCGGGAGGTACCACATAGTTCAACCGGGATGGCTCCCGCAACTCTGCTATTTGGGAGGCCTATAAAAGGTCCATTAGAAGCTCTATTAAGGACCTGGACAGATGAGAAGGCGGAAGAGACTGTTACCTCATCGTATCAATACGTGAACGAACTGACCACTCGTTTGAAAGCTGGATGGAAACTGGCAAATGATAATTTGAAGCAAGCCAGGAAGAAACATGCAGCATATTTTAATAGGAAGGCAAAGGACAGGGAACTGGCAGTCGGAGAGAAGGTGCTGCTTCTACTACCCGGAAGCCAGAATAAATTACAAATTGGTTGGCAAGGTCCATATACGGTTCTAGAGAAGGTGTCTAGAACAAACTATAAAATTGACAAAAAGGGGAAGGAGAAAGTTTATCATGTAAACCTGTTAAAGAAGTATCTGGACAGACCACTCCAGGAAAGCACCCCCTTATTGACCCTGGCTATTGCAACCCAGATGCAAAAAGAACCACTCACCTCACATGAATACCCATTACATCCTTGTGAAACGCAGCACAGGTAAAAGTCAGTAAGCACCTGACTAAAAACCAGAGGGAGAGAGTTCAACAGGTTCTGGAGGAACATACAGATGTATTAACAGATAAACCAGGCCATACAAATTTGCTACAGTATGACATGAAACTGGTAGACTCAAACCCAATCTGTATGAGAGCCTATTCTATTCCGTTCGCGAAGGAGAAGGCATTGAAGGAAGAAATAGAGTATTTGTTGAAGGAGGGGATTATTTCGCACAGTGAATCATCTTTTAGTTCTAGTGTCGTTTTGTTGAGAAAACCGTCTGGGGAACACAGACTGTGCATAGATTACAGGAAACTGAATGCTGTCACAGAAGGACAAGTGGATCCATTACCAGACACAAAACAGTTATTTGCCAGACTGAACAAGGCAAAATACTTTTCAAAGGTGGATCTTAGTAAAGGCTATTACCAGATCCCAGTGAAGCCTGAAGTGAGACCTTATTTGGCTTTTAGCACTTCGGATGGACATTATGAATTCAATATGCTACCATTCGGACTGAAAAATGCTCCGAGTGTGTTTTCAAGGATGATGCGCAAATTGTTGGATCCCCTGAATAACCCATGTATCACGAATTTCATGGATGATATTCTCGTCGCCACAGAGACATTTGAAGAACACATTGAAGCTCTGGAGATGTTGTTTGATAGACTTCGGGAGGCGAACTTAACTGCTAGGCCAACAAAATGTTGTATTGGATGCAAAGAGTTGGAATTCTTGGGACACACTGTATATCAGGGTAATATGACCCCTGATCCTAAGAACTTGGAAAAACTGCAGAGAGCACCTAGGCCGCAAACAAAAAAGGACGTGCGATCATTTGTGTCGTTATGCGGATTTTATCAGAAATACATCAAGAATTTTAACGCTATTTGTGCTCCTCTGACTGATCTGACTCGCAAGGGACTTCCAGATAAAATTATTTGGACTGCACAATGTGAACTAGCGTTCCAAGAGTTAAAGGAAAAACTCACTAGCAAGCCTATTCTCAAACTGCCTGATTTGACACAGGACTTTGTCTTAAGAACCGATGCAAGTAATGTAGGACTAGGAGGGGCTTTGTTGCAAAGATCATCTTCACCTGATGGGGAACTGAAACCAGTCGCTTATGCAAGCCGTAAATTGAATAAGGCGGAACAAGGATACTCCACAAGCGAAAAAGAATGTTTAGCGTTAATCTGGGCAATAAAGAAGTTTCAAATCTATCTGTATGGTAGGACTTTTGTGGTGGAGACGGACCATCAGCCTCTCGTATTCTTATCTCAGGCTAAGCATGAAAACGCAAGATTGCTGAGGTGGTCTTTATTGCTTCAACCTTATCAGTTCAGTATCCAATATATCCCAGGCAAATTGAATGTCGGTGCAGATTTCCTCAGTCGGCACCCCTGTGATCAAAATTAGAGTAGTGGCAGACGTGAGGAGTAATTTTACCTATGTGTATCGCTGGTTTTGGAACTTGCCATAGGCATGTTTTCAAGTGGGGAGATGTGTAGTGAAATTGACAGAGATACAACGGTAAAATACCTCCAAAGATAACATGTAAGGATAAAAACATAATGCGTAGGCTGCTGATAGTACATGATCGCCCAGACCGCGGGTCATCACCCTCCATAAAAATTGACTTGCTAGACAGGAGGGGAACGGCGGATAAAAGGAAAAAAATATGACTGGAAAGATTGCGTGAGACTAGAAAGGCTAAGGAGACGCAATTGGGGGGGAAACGGAGAAAAGTCACGTTTCCCAAGTTGACATAAAGTAAGGAACTCGACAGAAGGGACCTTGGATATGTTACGCCACAGTCATTTATTGGTCGCTTTTGCGATACCAAGCCTTTGATTTGAATTCAGCGGCAGAACGCAGATGTTTGGAATATTACAAAAATTAAAAAGTAACTTTTTCGTAATATTAATGTTAGGAATATAAAAATTAGCTGGCCGGATGGCCCATTCTGAGCAGTGAACTAATATGTTCTTAATTTTACAGACGGATAGATAATATTGAAGATAATGACAAAAGACAGTGTTGTTCACATCAGCGACAGACTGTATGGAATAAAAAGTGTCGCTATTTGCACACAAAAAAACACGACCTCGAGACGCAGGTGTTCAAATCTACTTAGTAGGGAAGCGAAGGGACATTGGTGGGAGCTGTGTCTAAATATAACTTTTAACGACAAAATTTTGGAGGGGAGAGAAAGGTTGGTTCAAAAATCAAGTACGTTTTGAAAAAAAAACAAGTAGAGACGGACAGACTAACAGATAAACATCCATACTTGACTGAAGCATGACTGAAATGACTTTAGGGTAGGAAATTTGAATTTCAAATAAACCTAGGCAGTGATTGGCCACAGACAATCATTTTATCGGCGCTCAGACGCGCAAGTGGGGCCATTCCTCAATAGTTGTTCGATGATAGACACAGTATTTTAAAGTGTGGTGATTTCCAAATGAAAGAAAGTGAAATAAGTTCAGGGACGCCATACTATAGCCAGCAGCTCAGCTGAGTTTTGCTAGCATTTCTGTGTTCTTTATTCATAATCTGGTAAGATTGAAATTATTTCTTTGTATATTTTGAATATTGTTTAATGTTCGAGTGATTTGATACTGCCATATCATAATCTAGCCTTACAAACAAGTAGGGATTTGCTCTAGACCCCCCGCCCAAGTCAGGGTCTAGGGACCAACAATATACATAAACTCCAGCAAGGGTTAGGAAAGACAGATCAAGTGTTGAGAATAATGAAACATATTACCTATCCACTTTTAGGGAAGGAAACTAATAAATATTTTTCAGAATCTATAGTCTGGGAGGACCTATCTGATGTAAAACCACCATGGTAAATGTGCTGTTTGGTCAGAGAGATCTGACCTGTCTGTATGATGTGGTTGTTGTGTCCGTGTTGTGTCCAGACGTGGGTAGAGAATAGAATTTTGACACATAGCCAATACTTTGATTGCAGA
This sequence comes from Oreohelix idahoensis, assembly GCA_024509875.1. Classification (NCBI taxonomy): domain Eukaryota; kingdom Metazoa; phylum Mollusca; class Gastropoda; order Stylommatophora; family Oreohelicidae; genus Oreohelix; species Oreohelix idahoensis. The sequence goes on from JAMPIV010001486.1 coordinate 525,729, forward strand.
GCTGTGAGTTTCAGCTGTCAACAAGGCGGTGTCCATTCAGTTGGTGATCTTACTCGAGTGTATCTGTGCAGTACGTTGTGACAGAGACCACTATTATTGCCCGCCAGCACGGAGAGGTGGGACCACCAGATTTCAGCACCAGAGCTACATATGCAAGATGAGTGAGCCTCTGGTCTGCTGGAAGTTCACCAACGCCTTTTAGTTGCTAATACCCCATAAAATTCCTGCAATTTACTGGACACTGTGTAGTCAATATAGACAGGTGTGATGAGGCCACCCCAACAGCACAAGCATTAACTATCCTCCCAAGTAGATGACTACTAGAACATTTTAATAAAACTAACTAGTCTAGTACTTATATACGTACACTCTTGCATTTATTATGTAACATTCCATGCATTTCTTTCATAAATTTTAAATCCTTTTTTTAAAAAAAGTTCTGGCCAACATAAAACTTGATCCAGAACAAATAAATGTAATATAATTCTATCAAAAATTTTACACACGTGAGTTAGTTCAGTGTATTTTAACATTTGTTAATATTATTAGTCTGCTTAAATATCTGTGGGTGTATCTATAATTATCACACCACATTACATATCATTACCCTAGACATTTTACATAGATACATTCATTAGAAAGAAAAAAATAAGTGTGAGGTCGTAGTGGTAGCAAGAAAGGCCTTCTGTCAATTCACAACTACATTTTATCTCAGGAGCCTTCACAGCTGGCCTCATACATTACATTTAGTAATATCACCATCATACAATACCATCAAACCCACTACAATGAAAACAAAGTTTTGATCTTATCCAAAGAGGATTGGCATTCTTGTGACTAGTGGACCATATAAGGCGACCCTTTTTTTAGTAGTGTAGAAAGAGGTGCCATGATAGAGGATAGATTCGGAATGAATCTTCCATAAAATTGAATAAGACCTAAGAGACTTCGCACTTGCTTTTTAGTCTTAGGAATAGAGATGTTAAGTATCTTAGTGATATTATGGTCCTCTGTCTTTAGGAAACCATGACCCAGTCGATGGCGTAAGAAAGAAATTTGCCAAAAACCAATGCAGGCTTTAGAGGGTTTCGCTGTCAGATTATACTTGCGTAGAGTAGACAGTAATTCAACTAACCCCGAATAGTGATCTTCCCAAGTATCGCTGAAAAGACAGAGGTCGTCTATATACGCGATGACATCTGACCGATAAGATATAATTCGATGCATCATGCGTACGAATGTATCTGGTGCGTTCATAAGACCGAAAGGCATGAAATTCCATTGAAAAAGGCCTCTAGGTGTAGAAAAAGCCGTAATTGGTTTGGCGCGTTCAGATAAAGGAACTTGCCAATATCCTTTAGACAAATCTAGTTTAGTGAAAAAATGAGATTTAGAAAGCCTAGTAAGTAGCTCTTCTAGTAAAGGCATAGGTTCAGCATCGAACTTCGTAACTTGATTCAATTTGCGATAGTCAACGCAAAGACGTATGTTATTGTCTTTTTTCCGAACAATAACCATCGGCGAAGAATACGCAGAAGTGGATGGTTCAATTATTTTTAAATCTATCATCTCATCCAACTCCTTCTCAACCTGTGCTTGAAAATGTATAGGGATAGGATAAGATCTGACCCTAATAGAATTATGGTCAGTTAGAATAATGTCATGTTCAATGACATGAGTTGTCCAGGGATGTCAGTAAGGACATCCTGAAATGTTTGTAACATAGCCGAAACTTGTCGCTGTTCTCCTAAAGACAAATCCGGAGAAACAGTAACGTTTTTCCATGATTCACTACAATGAAGTGAAATCATCGGAAGCGGAAGATTAACATCCGAAAAACGTGTTTCCTCATCCTGTATTACGGACAGTGATGAGTAATGACCATGTTGGACTGGTGAATCGTCCGTTGCCTGGAAAATAGGCTGTAAATAATCCGGACGTTCATGGAATTCCGTAAGCATATTCATGTGGAAGGTTTTATGCTTTCCATCAATATCGACAATGTAGTCAACATCGGAAATTTTCGAGATTATATCGTACGGACCTTTCCAAGAAATAAGAAGTCTGTTTTCCCTACAAGGTAGTAAAACAAATGCTTTGTCACCAGGACAAAGTTGTCGTAAGGTTCTTTTCTTATTGGCAAATTGTCTTGCTTTCTGCTTAGCAAATTCAGAAGAAGAAGTTGCCAATTTGCATGCTTCGATAATCTTTTGTCTCAGCGTGATGACATATTCGTAAGAATATTTCGTGTCATCGGTAATATTATCAGCGGTTATGAGATCATGAAGCAAAGACATAGGGCCGCGCGGTCGCGCGCCAAAGACAAGTTCAAAGGGAGAAAATCCTGTATGTTCATTGGGGACCTCTCTGTAAGCGAAGAGGGCCGCGGGTAAAACCCTGTCCCAATCTTGAGGATGATCCTCAGTTATCTTCCCTAGCAAGTTTTTGAGTGTTCTATTTAGCCGTTCGACCATCCCATTGGACATAGGATGATAGATACTACTAAAGATCTCTCTATCTGCAGAGTCGACATCACTTGAGACATGGTATCCGATATCAGTTGGGTGCCATGGTCTGATAATATTTCTCCGGGGAATCCCAGACGAGAAAATATAAGCCAAAGAGCATCTGCAATGTCAGCAGTAGTAACGCTCTTCAGAGGAATAGCCTCTGGCCAACGTGTGCACATGTCCACACACGTTAAAATAAACTGATGTCTGTAAAGTGCAATCTTTACTATCTTGCAATATAATACATTTATATACTTATTATGTTCGCAAATATTTTGTAAACAAAGTATTTCCTTTTTAAGTGCTTAAGGAGAAGTCATTTTTGAGTTACTTCCCTTGAAAGGAGTTCCGTCATCTTCGATCGGACTCCGCGGACGTATCTAGGCCTACTGCGATTTATTCTTTGGCTGGGTAGGAATAGATTGTTCTTGCTTCAGTATATCTATGGCCTGAATTTATACGTAGTGTTTGTTTGAGTAGGACGAGTCTGTCTTATATATGTATATCTTTACCTTTCTAAGTCGAACTATGTTGGTTGTCGCTAGAAAAGGTCAAAGGCTATGCAGCGGAAGTATCGCTAGCAGGGTGTGTGATTCATGGCTGTCATCCTGTCGGGATGTCGAATTTTGTTGTAGCCGGCTTATCGCCGAAAAAAGTGATCTATAAGTAGATGGGGAAAAGTGATAGTCATTTAGACATGTTGTATGTACTTTACCCCAGTGTTTATTCTCTTTTGCCAAGGAATGGCAAAGTTATATTTCGCATAGAAAGGTAAAACCACAATTTATTATGAACTTGGGCTTCGCCATCGTTGTCGATAAGCAGATGCACAGTGGTACTTTTGAAAAGAATATTTATTCAAAGGAGATGACATTCCTATGTATCAGCACTAGATTATATGATATTATTCAATTACCTCTATGATGGAAGCTATGAAGAAATGAGGACATTTAACGAATGACCAATTTTGGTCTGTATCCAATAGTGAGTGAAGCTCACGAGAGAAGCACAGCCATGTTGAAATCCATATACTTTGTATTTATCGAGTGAGAAAAAGGGATGCCTGTACTATCGCTCGATGAACCAAGAGATCACTGCTACATGTGAGAACCCATGTCTGGGATTCCTATATCTTTATGAAAATATATATATTGAACTTTACGTGAAGGGATATTCGCTAGACGAGGTTAAGTCTAGGAGCCTTCCTATATATTGGTTATGGACTGACGTGCCCAGTCAGTAAAGCCAGATGATTTACATGATGGAACTCTGAATGCTTATTTACGAATGCTCCATTATGATATTTGCCAAGCATGAATGCTAACTTAAGATGATATTCCTGTGATCAACATTATGCTGTCTATGTCGACATTTGTTCCTGTAACCATACACGTACTGTCCAAGTGTGCGTCTCATTAAATGTTATAAAAAGACCACCGTAGTTCCAGTACTTCTTGAATTCGAACAGTGTGAGTATGAGTGATGTACTACCAACCTGTCAACTCTATCGAATCATTCTACCATTCGCGTTCTGACATTCATATACACACTCATTGTCTACACTCACATTCTTGTCGGAGCCTCATCACGTTCCAGGACAAGATGACCTGTATGACCAAAACTGTGCTGGGTTTAATGAGTTGACAATCGTTACACTTTACTACACCAGTCCCAACATCTACATTTATCAACTGGTGGACATTCACGGCATTTAACAAAATAAACATGATTTAACAACTGGTGGCCAGCTTCCTGGGTCAACCTGCACAGTGACCATATTGAGAAGTAAACTACTGAGACCAGACGTTCCTTGGGGTCTGTTACGACACACAAATACATCAACAGTACAACTCTACAGTGATGTCAGCGTGACCTGTCCTGTCGAGAGTATGCAGTAACTAGGTCAGCGTTTGTTGACATTTGGTTCGTTGGACATTTGCCATACAACTGACAGTGTTACACAGCAAGCTTGGTTGAAACATTTATGTTTGTATTTATGTTTAAATATTTATATGTGATATTTGTTTGTATCCAGCGGGTTGTTGTTTTGGTTGGGCGGTGTCACACAACAGAGTATCCCACGTAATAGAGGGTCTGATGTGTGCGTTTCTATAGGTGCAATTTTCTTGATTGAAAATTTGCTGCGACAGCTGTTGCTATTAGTGTTAGCTGTGAAGACTGTACTCATTGTTGTTTTTGTAATATTCCTCTGTTCTTTAGTTTGTTTTGATTTGTTTGTAATTTGTTGGTCTACCCTATTCTATTTTTCAGTTCTATTCTCAATTTATATTTATATACTGTGGCGTTATTTGTATTTGTTATCCTCTTGCGGTTTATCTTTTATTGTTTTTCCCATTTGATTTATTTCATTTCCGCAAATGTTTTCATGTTCTTCTGTATAACTGTTTTGTTTTGTGCCTGATCGACATACACTATTTAAAATATAGTTGATCATATAAATTGATGTACAAGAATCAACTGATAGTTAATTGCTATTACTAAAGGTACACAGTTGATGATATAAAACACTATTTCTGGTGCACTGCACTTATATTATAGAGTGAACCAGCAACTTATAGCTGTTATTATATAAGGATTTATACAAGACCTTTGTAAGGCTTGTTTCCCACAGTGATTGGGATAGTTAAGTACTATTTTCCACAGGTTACAAAGTTATCATACAAGGTCTTTGATTAAGACTAAGAAAGTGAATTTATTTACTTTTGCAAATTACTGATCTTATTAGACAAGATGTCTACATTAGATTATTTTATCACACAAGGCAAAGCTCTTGATAAGACTGGTCAGCAATTAGAAGAATGGGCAGTTGCTCAATATGACAAAGCATTAGCTGCTGCTGCTGAAGAAAGAAAAGCATTGATTGAAGAAAAGAAATTAGCAGCTGAGGAGAAAAGATTAGAAGCTGAGGAAAAAAAATTACAAAGAGAGGATGAACAAAAGAAATTGCAGATACAGACTGATGAAAAAAGATTCCAGATGGAAATGGAAAAAGAGAAAAGAAAAGATGAAGCTGCTGCTGAAGAGAAAAAATTACAAGCTGCTGCAGAAGAGAAAAAATTACAAGCTGCTGCAGAAGAGAAAAAATTACAAGCTGCTGCAGAAGAGAAAAGATTACAAAGAGAAGCTGAAGCTCAAGAGAAAAAAGCAATAAGAGAACATGAACACAAAAAAGAACTTTTAGCATTTGAGTTAGAAAAGTTAAAGTTAACAAACATAAGTAATGTTAATCAAGCATCTGGTGGTAATGGTAAACCCTTTACTTACAAGGTCAAGGTACCAGCGTTCAACCCTTCCAGTGATGACATAACATTCTGGCTAAATAGATTTGAACGCTCGTGTCGAGCCCATAATGTGGACAAATCACAATATGCTAACCAGTTATCAGAAAATCTGAAAGGTGATTCTCTGACTAGTTTAAGTTTGGTTGAAGAGGCTGACAAAGATAACTATGATGTTATTAGGGCAGCCTTATTAAAGAAGTATCAGTTGTCTGAAGAGGGTTATCGGAAGTTGTTTAAGACAATGGTGCCTGAGGCAGGTGTAGAATTCTCAGAATTCATTGCAAGGACACGTCTTACATTTGATCGTTGGATTGAGCTATCCAAAACAGAAAAGACTTATGAAGCCCTTATGGACTTGATACTCAGAGACAAGATTATGTCAAGTATAAATAAACCTTTCCTCGAATTCTTACATGAGCGTAAACCTAAGTCTCTAAAAGAAATGGAACAGTATTGTACCCAATACGTCACTGCACATCCGGACGTAGCTATTAGCAACAGTAAGGTTAAAGAAGGTATGCCAGTTGCTTCTGCAACACCATACAACCCTAATCACTCTCACAAATTCCAAGGACCTCAAAATAGGTTTAATAAAAAAGGTAACTATTACAGTTATCAGAACCAAGGTAACCAATCATTTCAGGGTTCTTCTTCGAATACCTGGAGAAGAGCTGACAGCCCTCGATTCAGGGGTGGTCATAATTACAGGAACTTTCGCAAAGGAAGTCATTCTAGAAACTATCCAAGTTTTCCTTCATGGAGACAACAAGATCATAATTACCGAGATACTCATTATAATGAATATGATGATAGTAACCAAAGGAGCTATGATTCAAACCCGAGTAGGGGTTATAATAGTGGAAACAATGATAAGTACAGAGGCAATAATAACAGAGGTAGAGCACAATTCAAAAAACATAAAGCTCATTACCAGGCGAACTCTGCACAGCAAGAGTCCCACGAAGCCTATAAACACAATAAAGATAATGATGACTCTAATAATATGGCATGTGCCGCTTTTGATTTTGGGAGAGCATCTCAGTGCCCCCAATGCAAAACATTATTTGAGCCAACCACAGTGTCTACTTTAAGCTGTGGCCATCCTCTTCCCGCTCTTCCTGCGTCAATCGCGCATGATGGGAGAGGTTCTCTTGTCTTACACAAAGGTTTAGTAAATGACAATCCAGTCTCAGTACTTTTTGATTCTGGATGCACAACTATTGGGGTTAGGCAGTCACTCATAGATCCTTCTCATTCTACAGGCAAAGTAGTCAAATGCGTAACATTTGGCGGCACCATAGAGAAATACTCTACCGCTATCATTAGGATTGCTACTCCTTTCTTCACAGGAGATGTACACGCATGTCTTTTGCCGAATCCGATCGCTGATCTTATCATCGGTCGCATTCACGGAGTCAAAGAATGCACTCCGGAGCAAATTTCCGTTTGGGAAAATCAAAATATGCAATCTGCTAATGCGGTAGTCACTAGAGCTCAAGCTCTCAATATGCCTGAAACTTCATCTGTTGAAGATAATGAAGTGCATAACCAAGATGATCCCTTGGTAATTTCTCGTGACTCGTTTATAAAACAACAAGAAGAAGATCCGACTCTTAAGAAATTCTTCACTCTTGTAACGAAAGGTGATCCGAATAAAGATTCAAATTGTAAATCTTGGATTACAATGAAGAATGGCGTACTTGTACGTATGGTGCAAGACTCCACTAAGTCAAGTCATTCTCAGATTCTTGTACCCAAGAATTTGAGAGTTAAGATCTTACAACATGCACACGACTCTCAGTGTGCTGGTCACATGGGTTTTTCCCGTACAAAGTCAAGAGTTCTTGCGGCTTTCTTTTGGCCTTTTGTGAACAAGGACATACGGATCTATTGTCGATCCTGTAAAGTATGTCAAGAAGTCAAATCCAAAGGTCCTCGTCATGCTGCGCCTATTCAGGCTGCAGATATTCCTATTCGTCCATTCCAGAAAATGGCGATAGACATCATTGGTCCATTCAAGATCAAATCTGCTAGAGGACATCAGTTTATCTTAACGTGTGTAGACATGTGCACACGTTGGCCAGAGGCTATCCCTCTAAAGAGCATTACTACCGCTGACATTGCAGATGCTCTTTGGCTTATATTTTCTCGGCTGGGATTCCCCGGAGAAATATTATCAGATCATGGCACCCAACTGATATCGGATACCATGTCTCAAGTAATGTCTACTCTACAGATAGAGAGATCTTTGAGTAGCATCTATCATCCTATGTCCAATGGGATGGTCGAGCGACTAAATAGAACACTTAAGAACTTATTAGGGAAGATAACTGAGGATCATCCTCAAGATTGGGATAGGGTTTTACCCGCGGCCCTCTTCGCGTACAGAGAGGTCCCCAATGAACATACAGGGTTTTCTCCCTTTGAACTTGTCTTTGGCGCGCGACCGCGCGGCCCAATGTCTTTGCTGCATGATCTTATAACAGCTGACAATATTGACGATGACACAAAATCTTCTTACGAGTATGTCATCGCGCTGAGACAAAAGATTATCGAAGCATGCAAATTGGCAACGTCCTCTTCTGAATTTGCTAAGCAGAAGGCAAGACAATTTGCTAATAAGAAGAGAACTTTACGACAACTTTGTCCTGGTGACAAAGCATTTGTTTTGCTACCTTGTCGTGAAAATAGACTCCTTATTAGTTGGAAAGGTCCGTACGATATAATATCGAAAATTTCAGATGTTGACTACATCGTCGATATTAACGGGAAGCATAAAACCTTCCACATCAATATGCTTACGGAGTTCCATGAACGTCCTGACTATCTACAGCCTATTTTCCAGGCAACGGACGATTCTCATGTCAAACATGGTCATTACTCATCACTGTCTGTAATACAGGATGAGGAAACAAGTTTTTCGGATGTTAATCTTCCGCTTCCAATGATCCCACTTCATTCTAGTGAATCATGGAAAGACGTTACTGTTTCTCCTGATTTGTCTCTAGGAGAACGGCGACAAGTTTCGTCTATGTTACAAACATTTCAGGATGTCCTCACTGACATCCCTGGACAAACTCATGTCATTGAGCATGACATTGTTCTAACTGAACATACTCCAATTAGGGTTAGACCTTATCCTATCCCTATACATTTCCAAACACAGGTTGAAAAGGAGTTGGATGAAATGATAGATTTACAAATAATCGAACCATCCACTTCTGCATATTCTTCGCCGATGGTTATTGTTCGAAAAAAAGACAATAACATACGTCTTTGCGTTGACTATCGCAAATTGAATCAAGTTACGAAGTTCGATGCTGAACCTATGCCTTTACTAGAAGAGTTACTTACTCGTCTTTCTAAATCGCATTTTTTCACTAAACTTGATTTGTCTAAAGGATATTGGCAAGTTCCATTATCCGAACGCGCCAAACCTCTTACCGCTTTCTCTACTCCCAGAGGCCTTTTCCAATGGAATTTTATGCCTTTCGGCCTTATGAACGCACCAGCTACATTTGTACGCATGATGCGTCGAATCCTATCGTATCGGTCAGATGTCATTGCTTATCTAGACGACATCTGTCTTTTCAGCGATACTTGGGAAGATCACTATTCAGGGTTAGTTGAATTATTATCAACTCTGCGTGAGTATAACCTGACAGCAAAACCATCCAAAGCTTGTATTGGCTTTAGCGAAATTGCTTTCTTAGGCCATCGAGTAGGTCACGGTTTCTTGAAGACAGAAGACCATAATATCACTAAGATACTTAACATCTCTATCCCTAGGACTAAAAAGCAAGTGCGAAGTCTTTTAGGTCTCATACAATTTTATGGACGTTTCATTCCGAATCTGTCCTCTATCATGGCACCTCTCTCTACACTATTAAAGAAAGGGTCGCCTAACATGGTTCACTGGTCTCATGAATGCCAATCTTCACTAGAGAAGATCAAAACTATGTTTTCATCACCACCTATTTTAGTGTTACCTACAACAGATAAGACATTTGTTCTTCGTAGTGACGCTTCATCCACTGGGATTGGAGCGGCACTAATGCAAGAGTACTCTGGAACTCTGCATCCTGTAATGTATATATCCAGAAAACTTAATGCTGCAGAAAGGAATTACTCGGTTTTAGACCGTGAATTATTGGCAATGGTTTGGTCAATTCTCAAACTCCAAAGATTCCTTCTGGGCGCGCATTTCGTAGTGGAAACTGACCAAAAAGCTCTTACGGCTATCCAAAGTAAGAACTTGAAGAGCTCGAGATCAACTCGATACGCAATCGCTCTTCAACCTTTTCATTTCTCGGTACGAGCTATCCGTGGTTCAGAAAATGTGATGGCGGACATTCTGTCCAGATGCCCACATGATGCCACTTAACTGTTAAATATTGGATTTTTTAATATGTATAACTTTACAACAGTTATTTTTTGTTTCATTACTAAGATACACATTTGTAATTTAATAATAGAATGATGGTATCGCTACTTAGCGGTTTATTGATGTTTATTCACCGCTGTTCTTTGATGATTGTTTCTTCATAAATCATAAATTTAAGATTATAGTGTGAATTTTTGGTATGCATTGTATAATTACCAGAATTGTATTATACGTACATCACACCTTCCCGGAAACATTTATTCGTAGAGAAACAATTTCTCTCAGATTTTGAGATATATTCTCACTGGTCATATTAGGAATTATAGTTATTCCTGATATTTTCATCTGCGCAGTATTCTTGCGTTGTGAGCCTATTCTACGTTGCTCCTAGATGTATTTAAAAAAAAAATTTTATTTTTTTTTCCCGGGAGGTGTGGTAAGACTGTAAAGTGCAATCTTTACTATCTTGCAATATAATACATTTATATACTTATTATGTTCGCAAATATTTTGTAAACAAAGTATTTCCTTTTTAAGTGCTTAAGGAGAAGTCATTTTTGAGTTACTTCCCTTGAAAGGAGTTCCGTCATCTTCGATCGGACTCCGCGGACGTATCTAGGCCTACTGCGATTTATTCTTTGGCTGGGTAGGAATAGATTGTTCTTGCTTCAGTATATCTATGGCCTGAATTTATACGTAGTGTTTGTTTGAGTAGGACGAGTCTGTCTTATATATGGATATCTTTACATTTCTAAGTCGAACTATGTTGGTTGTCGCTAGAAAAGGTCAAAGGCTATGCAGCGGAAGTATCGCTAGCAGGGTGTGTGATTCATGGCTGTCATCCTGTCGGGATGTCGAATTTTGTTGTAGCCGGCTTATCGCCGAAAAAGTGATCTATAAGTAGATGGGGAAAAGTGATAGTCATTTAGACATGTTGTATGTACTTTACCCCAGTGTTTATTCTCTTTTGCCAAGGAATGGCAAAGTTATATTTCGCATAGAAAGGTAAAACCACAATTTATTATGAACTTGGGCTTCGCCATCGTTGTCGATAAGCAGATGCACAGTGGTACTTTTGAAAAGAATATTTATTCAAAGGAAGATGACATTCCTATGTATCAGCACTAGATTATATGATATTATTCAATTACCTCTATGATGGAAGCTATGAAGAAATGAGGACATTTAACGAATGACCAATTTTGGTCTGTATCCAATAGTGAGTGAAGCTCACGAGAGAAGCACAGCCATGTTGAAATCCATATACTTTGTATTTATCGAGTGAGAAAAAGGGATGCCTGTACTATCGCTCGATGAACCAAGAGATCACTGCTACATGTGAGAACCCATGTCTGGGATTCCTATATCTTTATGAAAAATATATATATTGAACTTTACGTGAAGGGATATTCGCTAGACGAGGTTAAGTCTAGGAGCCTTCCTATATATTGGTTATGGTCTGACGTGCCCAGTCAGTAAAGCCAGATGATTTACATGATGGAACTCTGAATGCTTATTTACGAATGCTCCATTATGATATTTGCCAAGCATGAATGCTAACTTAAGATGATATTCCTGTGATCAACATTATGCTGTCTATGTCGACATTTGTTCCTGTAACCATACACGTACTGTCCAAGTGTGCGTCTCATTAAATGTTATAAAAAGACCACCGTAGTTCCAGTACTTCTTGAATTCGAACAGTGTGAGTATGAGTGATGTACTACCAACCTGTCAACTCTATCGAATCATTCTACCATTCGCGTTCTGACATTCATATACACACTCATTGTCTACACTCACATTCTTGTCGGAGCCTCATCACGTTCCAGGACAAGATGACCTGTATGACCAAAACTGTGCTGGGTTTAATGAGTTGACAATCGTTACACTTTACTACAACAGTCCCAACATCTACATTTATCAACTGGTGGACATTCACGGCATTTAACAAAATAAACATGATTTAACAATGTCCTCTAGCAGATTTTATCTTAAATGGACCAATGATGTCTATGGCCATTTTTTGAAACGGCCGAATAGGAATGTCCGCCGCCTGAATGGGTGCAGCATGCCGTGGACCTTTGGATTTAACTTCCTGACATACTTTACAAGATCGACAATCAATCCGTATGTCCTTGTTTACCAATGGCCAAAAGAAAGCCGCAAGGACTCTTGACTTAGTACGGGAAAAACCCATGTGTCCAGCACACTGAGAGTCGTGAGCGTGCTGCAAAATTTTAACTCTCAAATTCTTGGGAACAAGAATCTGAGAATGACTTGACTTCGCGGAGTCTTGCACCATACGTACAAGTACGCCATTCTTCATTGTAATCCAAGATTTACGCTTTGTATCTTTATTCGGATCACCTTTTGTTGCAAGCGTGAAGAATTTCTTTAGAGTCGGATCCTCTTCTTGCTGTTTTATAAACGAGTCACGAAAAATTACCAAGGGATCATCCTGGTTATGCACTTCATTATCTTCAGTAGATGAAGTTTGAGGCATATTAAGAGCTTGAGCTCTAGTACTACAGCATTAACAGTTTGCATATTTTGTTTTTCCCAAACGGAAATTTGTTGTGGAGTGCATTCTTTGACTCCGTGAATACGACCGATGATAAGATCATCGATCGGATTCGGCAGAAGACATGCGTGTACATCTCCTGTAAAGAAAGGAGTAGCAATCCTAATGATAGCAGTAGAGTATTTCTCTAAGGTGCCGCCAAATGTTACACATTTGACTACTTTTCCAGTGGCACGAGAAGGATCTACGAGCGACTGCCTAACACCAATTGTGGTGCATCCAGAATCAAAAAGAATTGAGACTGGATTGTCATTTACTAAACCTCTATGTAAGACAAGAGAACCTCTTCCATCATGCGCGACTGACACAGGAAAAGCGGGAAGAGGATGGCCACAACTTAAAGTGGACACCGTAGTTGGTTCAAATAATATCTTGCATTGGGGGCACTGAGATGCTCTCCCAAAATCAAAAGCGGAACATGCCATATTATTAGCATCATTATTACCTTTGGTCTGTTTATAGGCTTCATGTGACTCTTGCTGTGCAGAGTTTCCATGATAATGTGATTTATGTTTTTTGTATTGTGATCTACCTCGATTATTATTGCCTCTGTAATCATTATTATTTCCTCTATTGTAACCCCTATTTGGGTTTGAGTCATAGTTCTCATGGTTACCATTATCATATTCATTATAATGAGTATCTCTATAATTATGGTCTTGCTGTCTCCATGATGGATGACTTGGATAGTTTCTATAATGACTTCCTCTGCGGAAATTCCTATAATTATGACCACCTCTGTATCGAGGGCTGTCAGCTTGTCTCCAGTTCTTCGCAGAAGAACCCTGAAATGATTGGTTCCCTTGGTTCTGATAACTATTATGGTTACCTTTTTTTCCAAACTTGTTTTGTGGTCCCTGAAATTTGTGTGAATAATTAGGGTTGTATGGTGTTGCTGATGCAACTGGCATACTCTCTTTAATCTTAGTGTTGCTAAGAGTTATGTCAGGGTGTGCTGTGACGTATTGGTCACAATATTCTTGCATTTCTTTTAGTGTCTTGGGTTTACGCTCATGTAGGAATTCAAGGAATGGTTTATTAACACTTGACATAATCTTGTCTCTGAGCAACAAGTCCATAAGGGCTTCATATGTCTTTTCTGTTTTGGACAATTCAATCCAACGATTAAATGTAAGACGTGTCCTTGCAATGAATTCTGAGAATTCTACCCCTGATTCAGGTACCATTTTCTTAAACAAAATACGGTAACCTTCCTCAGTTAACTGATATTTTTTCAATAAAGCTGCTCTAATAACATCATAATTATCCTTGTCAGCCTCTTCAACCAAACTTAAACTAGTCAGAGAATCACCTTTTAAATTTTCTGACAACTGATTAGCATACTGTGATTTATCCACATTATGAGCTCGACAAGAACGTTCAAAACGATCCAGCCAGAATGTAATATCGTCACTGGAAGGATTGAACGCTGGTACCTTGACCTTATAAGTAAAAGGTTTACCACTGTTACCATTTGACTGATTAACATTACTCGTATTTGTCAATTTCAATTTTTCTAATTCAAATGCTAACAGTTTTTCCTCATGTTCTCTTTTTGCCTTACTCTCATCGGCTTCTCTGTCTAATCTGTTTTGTTCAGCTTCTCTGTCTAATATCTTTTGTTCAGCTTCTCTGTCTAATCTCTTTTGTTCAGCTTCTCTGTCTAATCTCTTTTGTTCAGCTTCTGCTTCTCTTTCTAATCTTTTTTCTTCCATCTGGAATCTTCTTTCCTCCACCTGCATCTGCAAGTTCTTTTGCTCAGTCTCAGCTTTCAGTTTCTCAATTTCCAATTTTTGTGTTTTTTCATATTGACTCCTCTAACTTATCACCAGTCTTGCCTAGGGATTTCCCTAACTCAATAAAGTATTCCAATGTAGACATGATGTCTAATAATGATAGCAATCACTTGAAACAATAATGTAATCTATTTCCAAGTAAACAGGAACAAGTTCTAAATGAACTTGATTAATTAGCTCACAATCCCAATCTCTGTTGGAAACAAGCCTTTAAATAAGGTCTTGTATAATCAACTGTGTCCTTTTAGTAACAGCAATTAGTCATCAGTTGATTATTTCTCATAAGTTCACTACACAGCTAGTAGTGTATGATCAAGTATATTTTATAGTATATGTCAACCAATAACATACATAAAGTACAAATAAGAAAGACAATCAAGAAAAACAATACGAAAACATTTGCAGAAATCAACTAAATTAAATAGAAAACTAAAGAAACTAATCACAGAAAATGTGATGATAACTGCAAATGAATAAACAAAACAAATAATGCAGTGTATAAATATAAATGTGTATAGAACTAAATTATAGGACAGAGTAGATCTACAAATACGAACAAATCAAAACAAAACTAATGAACAGAAAAATATTACAAAAACAACAATCGGTACAGATCGTCACAGCTAACAGATATTGCAACAGATGTTGCAGCAAATTTCCAACTAAGAAAATTGCTCCCTATAGAACACTAATATAGTACCAATATGACTCGGTATATCCTACACTAGTCAACTCACCAACCACCCACGACATAGACACACAAATAATATGCAAACATGTAAACATTAAACATAAATACATATATGTCATATAAATGCATATAATATAATGACATGTGTTGTAGAAGTGTCTGCAGAGAAGGTTCAGTATTACATTAATATGGTTCAGTTTCCAATCAAATTAAACTGCCACTTTAATAAACAATAGCTTTCTGTTTTAAATTATTACACAGTTCAGCAATATGCAAAACACAAGAAGATCCACCGTTGACGTGTAGACTTCTCAGCTCAATAGTACTTCTCATCAACACAGTTAAATATTCACTTGTAAACAAAGTTGCTGTGTAACGTTGTTTGTTCTATGTAAACACCGTCTGTTAACGAGCGCTGACCTATTTACTGCATACGATCGATAGGGCAGGTCATGCTGACTTCCACTGTAGAGTTGTACTGCTGGTGTGTCGTATCAGGCCACAGAAAACGGTCTGGTCTCAGTAGCTGACTTCGCAAAATGTCCACTGTGCAAATTGACCCAGGAAACTGGCCTACCTGTTGATAAATGAACTTTTGTGTATGCTTGGGTAAAGTGCCACCACATTGATAAAGGTGTAGTACTGGTAGTTGTTAGACATCATATTGATAAAGCTTTTCCAGTCACAATGTTTGGTACATAGGTCAAGTTACCGACTGTTGGGGCCCTGACAAGGTGTACTGTTAAGTGCGTGTATACTGGTGCAATGGGTGAGTGTGAACATCAATATAGACAAACGCGAAAGGATGATAGTTCGACAGGTGCACAGGTCACTCACTCCAATCACAGGTGGAAGTCAAGGATGGCTGGACTACTGTGGTCCTTTTAATATTATTTAATAGGACGTACACATGGACAGTACGAGCATCGTTACAGGAACACAAGTCGACATAAACAGCATAGTGTTGATCAATGGTCTACCATCATAAATTAGCATTCATGTTGAATAACATTGCAATGGAACATCTGTATACAAGCACTTAGATTTCCATTGTTTAGAAATACAATCATCAGGCCTTAATGACCGAGCATGTCAGTTAATAAATACTGTTCAAACTTGACTCCTAAACAGGACCTCTTTTCTAGCGAAGATTCCTTTAGGTAAATTACAGCAAATCTCTGTGAAGATAATGTTAACCCACTAGTATTGGGTTTTCTTTATAACTGTGATCTCTTAATCATCACCTGATAATAAGGAGGCATTCCCGTTCTCTGATTGATGATCGGCAATAAGTAGGATTCCAAAATAAATAGAATTCCAAAATGGCTTCTGGTTCCCTGTTGAGCATCGCTCACTATACGGATGTATAGCAAATCTTCAATCGAAGCTTTGTTCATCAACAATACATGATTCTACAAGAATCAGCATATTCTGTCCTCATAATTGCTGCATATAAACATATTCAATGCTGCTAGTTAACATGTCGTCCCGACATATATACATAGGTAAATTCATATCGACGTCTGCCCATCTGAGCCTAGGAATGAAAGAGTTCAGTGAACAGTTCTTTACCTTGCCATACGAAATATACTAGCAAACACAAAACACTCTCCTGGCGTTACTGAATCAACACTGGGGGAACTCATGGATTTAACAATCCTAGAAGAAACTATATTCGTCCCCATAATCAATCAAAGAGATCACAAACTTTGGACAGGTCTCAGACATGACGTCCCGCCAGGCTCCTTAATCACCGAAGAACTCTCTAACGTCTCTTCATGCGCCGAAAGCACCAGACCCCAAAGTACAGTACAAGGAAAAATAGTTCCACTTAAACATACTAAGATATCAAGATATAAGACATACTCGTCCTTCATAGACAAGAACTACACATAGATTCGGGCGATAGATATTCTGAAGCAAGAACAATCTATTTCTAACCAAACAAAGAATCGATCGCTGTAAACCTAGATTCCTACGCTAAGTTCGATCTTCAGGAAAGATACAAGAACCGATAACTCACAGAAATAATACCCATCGCCTAATCTGAGTTCCGTCCCTTTAGACTGAAAATCGTGAATTCAAAGATAAATATATTTTTATCAGACAAATAAATACATTTTACATTTGTATGCGTCTTTACAGTAATCTGTGCGCCACACAAAAGAATATGTGCGCAACAGACTACCACACTGTTATGACTCATTTCATAACATCATTTTCGGTCGCCCTCAAACTTGGGTTGTTGGGCTGATTTCCTATTGATTAATCTTTGTTACGACAGCACAGGAAGGACGTCACGATTGTATGGGTATTTTCCGAGCGGATGTGGTTTGGTGGGCGATGACGGTTCTGACTACCGAGTGACCGTGTCTCCATTGTGAGAATGCTGTGTATTCTGTGCTCCTGGGTATGTACTTGAAGTACGGATTTTATGGGTGTATGTCAGCTAGGTAGTCTACGAGATAGAACCTAGTCTGAGTGTATTTTATATGGTCAGGTCAAAGCTGAAGGAATGTGAAAGGAAAGTATATTATAATATTAAATGAATTCAGTTAAATGACAACTGACAGTGTTATGCCAGTCTACAGACGTTAAACGTACTTATAGACCGGATGATGAGAGCTTATGTCTTGTACATTGGATGCATTTTAAAAGGAGCCAGTCATTGTAAATAAATTCTACATGTGTGAAACGTTTACCAGGCATTATTCAGTTTTATACTGTTTCAACTGTCAAGTACGTTTCTTAGAACTCTGCTGAATGGACTGTAGTTCAATAACCCTAGAAGCCATGGACATCAGAGTCCAGTATCCTCTTATACTCTGAAAAGGGACCCGCTACATTTGGGGAGCCAAGCCGGTCGTTTCATTTTGGGAAAGTCAAGCCGTTGATTTGCAACTATTTGGAGCCTTAAACCGGCAGTATTAGGACATTTCTCCTTATTACAAGCCAACCATCCTCAAAAGTTGTACTTCGATCAAGTTTTTTTTCAAAATTGCGTACCTATCATCTGCTAACAAGTCCAGAGTATGAGAAGGCCGGGAAAACATTTCCTACACTACAGTTCTTCATTACGCAAGTTCCAAAAGAGCAAGCTATCAAGTTTATCACAGCTGCATCATTAGACGCAAGTTTGCATCTATTTTCTGCCGAAGATGGCGAATTTTTCTGACGTCAAGCAATCAAGTGGATTTTGAATCGAGTCAGCTGTTTTCTGCTTCTAGGCCTAGTGAGATGTCGTGATTCCTGTTCGCATCTGTGCTGCGTGGATCAGCCGTGGAACTAGGAGGTTTTAGACCAGAGCAGGGTCCTGTTTCAACTCAAGTGTCTGCTAAACCTAACCTGGTTTACGTAGAATATTACTTCATCGCTGTGGAAAGAATAGGCGATTGTATCTTGAGGATCTGTTTGTCTGGCAGAACAGATGAGTATATTTATAGTTACATACGGTGTGCAGTACCGATAATACTATTTGCCAGAGTTTCTTTTTTTTAAATATATATATATATACGTAACTATATGTGTTTCAGTTTTAAGTGTTGCACTTATGGTTTCATCAATACCGTTTCGACTGGTCGATGGATTCATAGGCGTTTTGTCTAGGGTTTGTATTGTAATTGTTTCATATAGCGGGGCCGGTTTTTCAATGCTGTGTGAATCTGCTGCTTGTGAAATAGTTATGACCTGTGTATGTTAGCAGTTCAGTCTTGTTCAGTGTTATTTTGTATTCGTAGTCAAGTCCTGTATGATTTTTTTCTTCAGTTTGCTACATTTTTGTTCGTATAAATTGTCAATCTAACCTTTCTATCATTTGTTTAATATATGTCATTGATGTTGTTAAAATCGTACTGTCTAGTCATAAGAGTGAATAGAGCTACAATTTTTCATTGTTCTAATCTATATATTTCTGCCTAAGTTTTCCATTTGTATTTGCTTCTGTTAGCTCTAATTACTGTATTCTGTCTTCTTGTTCGCGCATTTCGTTTATGCTCCATTACCTAGAACATCCAAGATAATATTATCCACTTATACTTAAAGTTGGATTATTGTGACGTCATTTATTGATAAAATACACTTGGGTGATTTTTAAAGTGAATGAAATTGAATTGGTGATATAAGTATTTAAATATTATTCAGAAGGCAATAATATTACATATATTTACCTTATTTGTTGCTATTAAGAAAGCACAATAAGAGCAATATCATGTCTGCCATTGAGTATTTCCTCAGGCAAGGAAAACAGTCTGGGTTACAGGGACCAGCTCTGCAAGAGTTCATTACGAAAAATTTGGAGGAGGTTGAGTTTGAGGGAGGTGATGAATTCCCTATGGAAGAATATTGCGATGATAGAGAAAATGATTTATTGAGTATCATTGATGATAGGATGAGATATATTTTTGAATTACAGGATGAGATAAAAGTATTAAAATCTTAATCCAATGTAAATGAATCTAGTTTTAGATCATTACAAGAAGAGTCATTAAAATATAAGGAGTCATTAGATACTGCCTTAAGGAAGAATAGAGGGTTGAACGCTCAAATTCTCTCACTGCAAGACAACATTGCAGCTTGTCAGAGCAAAACCTCTAAAGTCAGTGATGACTGCCGTAATAAAATTTCTTCTATTAATGAAAAATTTTATAAAGCAAAAGAGGCCATGGAAGCCAAAATTCAGGCACAACATGCTCAAATTCGTGGTCTAAGAATTCAGGTTGCTATTCTTCAGCCAGATATGAAAAAGGCAAATGTAATGAGATTAAAGAAATTAGCAACAAAGAAAAGAGCCATGTTGGAGGCAGAGTTTAAGAGTAAAACTTCAGAAGGTGAGACTGAAATTCAAAAATTAAATTGTCCTCAGGGTCAACCAAAACAAAGTTTGACTCAGGATGAGGTGACTACCTCTAAGGAATTACCTATGGAGGAGGATAGTAAAATTGTGGACCTTGATAACACTATTAAGATACAAAGTGATGATATTGCACTTAAAGATTTAGAATTGGCTAAATCTAGAAGAAGGGTAGATGGGTTACTCGATTTTGTACTGAACAACAATCTTCTGGCTAACGCTAGTTATGTGCAGGCTAGTGGACAAAATGTCAAAACCACTAAATGTGATGGGATCAATTCACATAAAGGAGTGAAGAGATCATGTCGGGGAAAATACAACTTCCATCGACATAACTTTGATAATCGTGAGTCTGCTCACTTTAATACTGCCTCGTCCGAGAGCAAGTCTTGGCGACATGCCGACAGCAGTGTAAACAGTAAGAAAAGTGGTGTAACAAATCTGTCTATGCCCACAGAGACAACTGTATCCCTTAAACAACAAGCTAAGGTTACATCTGGGCCGGATAAGCCTAGCATTAATGCTAAAAATATTACACAAGGGCGGAACCTAAGTCGTAAAAGGACGGACCAGTGTGTTGACAGGTTTCCTAGCACGATTGATGATGGCATAAATGATTCAATCTATTTTGATGTGGACCGATATGCTCAGTTTTGTCAACAGGGGACAGTTAAGGCTGATGGTGAACCTATCCATCACCCATTGTGCACAATACATGGTAGTAATGTACATGCTCGTAAGAGTATACAGAATATCGTAAAAGAGGATACTAAGGTTACTAGTGAGAGTCAAAATGTGTCTCTTTCCTCTATCGATAGGAAGTACAATGATAACTATCCTATGCCTAATAATAATAATACATTTGGTAAAAAGTTTGTAGACATGCCAAGGAAGCGGTCTTATCAGACAGGATCTAGACCGGCACCAATGAATGTAAATAGGTCTCATGCTCAGCTCAAACAGCATGATGGACCTCACAATAGGGATGGTGCATCTAAGGAAGGAAACAATAACCATAATTATCAATGTAATAAAGGTGCATGTTCACGCACCATTCTAGTGCGAAATCTGCCACCAGATTCGACATGGCAGGCACTAGGTGATTTTTTGCAATTCACTGCCAATGTGAAATATGTGAAGCTTTTCCCTACTAATAACTATAATGTTAAGGAGGCTCTTGTTTATTTCTATTCATATGGTGATGCACGTAGGGTTGTCAATTGTGACAACGGATTCTACTTTCAAGACCATTGTCTTGATATACAAATGATGCATCATAAATCATCCAACAGATGTTAATACTGTTGTGTGTGTTGTTAATACTCATCCAATTTAAGATGACGATTGACGTGTTATAAACCAGTAAAATAACACTAATTAATTGGACTATAATCTCCTATTTCAACGAGAAGGGTAATTTTGTGTGTGTGTGAATTTTTATGGTATCTATATACGATGTGGTACTGTTATCCCACTGCAGTAGTGTTGTATATACTCAGGGGATGGTAAGCATGTTTATGGTATTGGGGTGCTCCATACCAGTTTTAGGATTAGCTTATGAAGTATTGTGGCCGGGGGAGTGGACGGGAACGGCACCAAATCAAGTTAGATGTGACCGGGCTTGGTCACGGTGACAAATCAAGTCTAGTGTGACAGGGTGAGAATGGGGTGGGATCTTTTATCAATGCTCATCTGTTGTTTTACTGGCGACTGCCAGAGATGGTGATTACAGAATAGGAACATAACCCAGGTGATTCTTTTGGAGACTCGTAACTGTGTTTATGTTTTAGGCTGCATGATCGTCGAAAATATGGTAACATTCTTTTCTCTATTACCTGATGTAAACAAACGACACTTCCTACTGACGTTCAGGAAATAAGTTCAAGCTGGATTAAATATGAATGAACACCATTATTAAGTGTCTGTAACCTCTGAGAACTTCATAATAGTTCATAAATACATGTGCTTCTGTGGTATACAAACCAGTCATCCCAAGAAATAACACACAGCCATCGAACTTACAAGATGGTCCAAACCACAAAATCACTGCCTCGCTCGTCTCGTGCCTAAAACCCACTCACTTAACCCCCTTCTCTCAAACCATCACTTCCGTCCTAGCTACTGAGCAATTCTACCCCAAGTTCGATGACGTCATTCCTGAACATTTTAATTAAATCACTCATAGGATTTGTGACTAGTGTTATTACGCTAACTAGACACGCTCAAATACTTAGTGTTTAATCTTGCTAAGTATTCTTACCCTAACTATAATTAAGTGGCAGCACCTAAGTGTTAATCCGACGTAACAGTCCGTACTGTCACATACGCCCGGGGCCACTAAAGTGTATCCCGTAGGAGACACTTTATTCCCTAGAAAAAAATTTACTAACTCTAAAAAAAATTATTGGGATTCATGTATCCCACCATAAATCATGTCTGAAGGACTACAATAAACAATAGATGGGAATGATGGATGAAATAACACCATTAACATTTCACACACAAAAATCGATCATGAAGGGGTAGGGACTGATGGACATAACATAAACGAGGGACACATGGGAAGAAAAAACTATGGAGGTTATAGTAACTACAAATAGTACTAATAAGTGGCCAAAAAAAATATATATGACCAAAATAGAACAGTAACTAACATTCATTAACGAACTAACAAAACGCTTTATGGATTTATAGTCATCAATATCTCTCACACTTGTGCGAATCATAAAACATAAAATAACATGACAAGCGAGTTAACGTCGCAAGGAAAAAAAAAATTGGCAAAACAAATATGGCGGATGCACATAAAATATAGCGGATGCCCAAAATGGCTGTCACCCTACACTTCACTGAAGTGGGTGATGAAAAAAAAACATATGAATGGAGGAAATGGAAATAAAACCACAAAACTTGGTGGCAAAGTATGGGCAAAATGGGTAAGTCTCATTAAAAAAAATGACTTTGCCGGTGTAACAATAACCGGAAACAATGAATGGAATGGAAACATGTTAATCAATGGACAATGGTATAGAATATATAAATGGGCAAATAGTTAAATCACATATATGAGTGTCGGTGTAACAATAACCGAAAATTCAAACAATCATAATGCAATATGGTGTCATCATCATAATAAATCGTGAATGATGCCAACATTAGTGGCGGGTGAAGATGTACATTAGTTAATCACTTTTATTTGGTACAACAGAACGATGTAAACCTTAAAAAATCTGGGCAAAATCTTACATCAAAAAAACATGGCAAAAAAAAACAAAAACAAAAAAATCATAGGGGCACAAAAGATGGTCAAATATTACATTAGTCAAAATAATGTGACATAATGACGCTAACGCGTGTAAAAGGGAACTACATCAACTACAATATATCAGGACTGCAGAGATCGTCTGAGTTGGTGGATCTCCATCAGCAGTGGTCGAAAGGATGTTGTAAGGGAAATGTTCATGTACCGGTAGATTCAGCAATGTCTTTCTTGCGGACAAAAATGTAACAGCTCTCCATAAATAACGGCTGTTGGACTTTCCTATCTGAACTGGAAATGCCTAAAGTGTGTAACCCAGATGTTCAAGGATGCGTAACGATTGGACTTCACGGTAGCATCAGGATCAAGCAATTCAGCAGGAGGGGTATTGTGTAGGAGACCTGCATCGGAAGACACGAGAAGCAGGGTCGACTTCATGCTAAAAATAATAGCAGGGCAGGAAATGTCAACCTGACCGGAGACGACATCTGGAGGTAAGTGCAGTTCAATTTGTAAACATCTTTGCAAAAATGTTCATTGTTTCCAATCTTTCAATGGCTTACAATAACAGGCGAGGATCGTACTGTGTAGGTTGGGATGTATTAACAATAGCATGGACTACGGGAGTGGACGAAAACAACGGGAAGGTCGGGGTGGAGGCTGCGGACTGGTATGAGGATAACGGAGGGGAACACGCAATCTACGGACGGAGGTGTGACAGGGGAGGGAGAGGCGGAGGAGAGGGACTACGGTAAGGAGAATGAACAGAACCACGGGAGCGACGAAAACGGGTTCGTACATGGGTGGCCCGCTGGTGAAGGGGCTTAGGAAAGGGAACAGAATCGTAAATGAATTTTGGATGACCACGTCTAAAGAGAAAACGAGCTGAGGGAAGAGGAACATCAGGTCCAATATCAAAAGAAGAATAATCGGGGGAAGAGTCAAGATCACTAATCTCATTTTTCGGGAAATAAATTCTACGGCCTTCGTCGTCCGTTATATGCTGGAGCTCATCCGACCTGTATCCAATTTCGTCGGAGCCCATAACTCTATCCTCCCCACTTGACGAATCGAATTCTGATTCTATGTCAAGCTGGTACTTTTCTTGTACTGTATCAAGGTCGGAGGGAGGCGGAGGAAAATAACCATTAGGAGAAAGAGAAGGTTCAACATCTGAAGAGTCAGTCTCATGTTCTGTATCAAGGTCGGAGGGAGGCGGAGGAAAATAACCATAAGGAGAAAGAGAAGATTCAACATCTGAAGAGTCAGACTCATGTTCTGTATCAAGGTCGGAGGGAGGCGGAGGAAAATAACCATAAGGAGGAAGAGAAGATTCAAAATCTGAAAAGTCAGACTCAGGTTCTTTATCAAGGTCGGAGGGAGGCGGAGGAAAATAACCATAAGGAGAAAGAGCGGGGTCAGAAGAGAGATAAACAGAGGGAGGAAAAGCGGGGTCTGAAGGGAGGTGAACAGAGGGAGGAAAAGTGGGGTCTGAAGAGAGGTGAACAGAGGGAGGAAAAGCGGGGTCAGAAGAGAGGTGAACAGGGGGAGGAAGGGAGGTATGGACAGGAGTTGCGGCAGTAATAGGAGGTACAATAATATCATGCTGAGGCGAAGCATGAGAGGGGCCTGGAGTAACGGAGGGTAACTCAGCCAATCGAGCGTCACGGGAGTGGATACGTGAGTATAGCTCAGGTGGAGGGATATGAACCTCAGCGATGGAACAGGAATGATAACGTCTGTTAAAGGTTTTTCTCCACTGTGTTACTGGCTTTATATATGCTCTTAGTCCATTTTCTGTCGTTACCATACATCTTTCTTTGTCACTGGTAACATTATTTATTTCAAATATCTTTCCTTGTTTGATTACATTGATAACGTTTCTCACTGTAATTCGACAGTGTCTTTTATTGAGACTGTTCCAGTGTGCCCTTCCAGCAGCTGTTTGTTGCTGTGACAGTTGTTGTTGAAGCAGGTGGTTTTTCTTTTGCAACAAAAATACTTGATGCTCTAGCTGTTGAATGGGTGAATCCATCATAAAAAAACAGTTAGGAGCTGGTCACGGGCATCAAATCAAGTAGCTGAATCCATCGTAAAAAGGCAGTTACGAGCTGGTCACGGGCACCAAATCAAGTTATGTGGCCGGGGGAGTGGACAGGAACGGCACCAAATCAAGTTAGATGTGACCGGGCTTGGTCACGGTGACAAATCAAGTCTAGTGTGACAGGGTGAGAATCTGGTGGAATCTTTTATCAATGCTCATCTGTTGTTTTACTGGCGACTGCCAGAGATGGTGATTACAGAATAGGAACATAACCCAGGTGATTCTTTTGGAGACTCGTAACTGTGTTTATGTTTTAGGCTGCATGATCGTCGAAAATATGGTAACATTCTTTTCTCTATTACCTGATGTAAACAAACGACACTTCCTACTGACGTTCAGGAAATAAGTTCAAGCTGGATTAAATATGAATGAACACCTTTATTAAGTGTCTGTAACCTCTGAGAACTTCATAATAGTTCATAAATACATGTGCTTCTGTGGTATACAAACCAGTCATCCCAAGAAATAACACACAGCCATCGAACTTACAAGATGGTCCAAACCACAAAATCACTGCCTCGCTCGTCTCGTGCCTAAAACCCACTCACTTAACCCCCTTCTCTCAAATCATCACTTCCGTCCTAGCTACTGAGCAATTCTACCCCAAGTTCGATGACGTCATTCCTGAACATTTTAATTAAATCACTCATAGGATTTGTGACTAGTGTTATTACGCTAACTAGACACGCTCAAATACTTAGTGTTTAATCTTGCTAAGTATTCTTACCCTAACTATAATTAAGTGGCAGCACCTAAGTGTTAATCCGACGTAACAGTCCGTACTGTCACAGTATTCCTAACGTACTGATCATGATATTGCGAGGTATTAAGTAAAACGACATGCCTAAATAAATACTACTAGAGCACTGTCTCTTTAGTAGATACATGCTAGATTGCATGATTATATGAGAATGAGAATATTTCGATGAAATATAGCTTCCCTGCATCATTCAATAGTCCATTAATGAGTACCAATCCGATGATCATCCATCAGATGGTTTATTTTATATCGTATAATTCACGGGGTGTTGTTACTAACTACACCATGTTTAGTCTAGAAAGGAACATCTTGAATATTAATATTTTCCATTATGTTCTTTCGGATTTTCACATCCCATGATCTCATGCGGATTGTGCTGGCCACTACATTGTATGGCGTTACTAATGAAATTTTCTTTCATTTACAGGTGCTACATATTATTGTTCACTTGGTGTAAAATAAGTATTTGCATATTTTTTTTAGGATACATACTTATTCTTTGAGTGATGATGGTGTACATGGGTTACACTCATCTACTTATTATAGATGGGTTTGAAAAAAAATCGAAAAAAGGTGATTCGTCTTACGAGGACAAAAGACAAAGAAAATAGTCTACGTTACGGCCACAAGGCCTTCGTCAGGAAAGGAAAGAAAGTGAAGGCTAGATAGGACACATAAAAACTAAATAAAATAAAAACTGGGTACTTCCCTGAAGGCAAGAACCTCACCATAAATCCACTTCGGATAGAGTCAAATTAATCTTGACCCATCACCCTCACAGTACTACTGTCAAACAGATCCTTTTCCGCCACCTCCCTATCCTCCAAGCTGAGCCTCTGACCCAAAAAGTATTCAGTGAAGCACCTTTGGTGGCATATAGACGTGACAAGAACTTGAAGGATCTTCTTGTTCACAGCCGTCTCCCAAAGGAGAATGCCACTCACTTTGGCACACTACCCTGTGGTCGGACACGATGCAACACGTGCAAGTATGTCATATCAACCCAGAAGGTGTCCTTTCCTAAGGCTACGTACACCATCACTAGTAGCTTCACGTGTGAATCGCGCAATGTCATTTATACGATCATATGTAAACGTTGCTGCAAAACTTATATTGGCCAAACAGGCAAACGACTTGGGGACAGATTCAGCCAGCACTTAAATGACATCGCTCAGCAAAAGTCCACACCAGTTGCTATACACTTCAATGGTCCTGACCACCATGGTCCCATCGACATCCAGGTCACAGCGATCCGATCCTGCTCCTCTGACACTGCCAGCCGAGAACAGCTTGAGAACCGTCTTATCCACCGCATGGGGTGTCTAAAACCAGCCGGTCTCAACACTTTTCACACCTTTGTCTGAGGTCACCCTCTTCTCTCTTGCTCTATTTTACTCTTTCCACTCTTATCCTATTCTTCTATTTGTATGCTATATACATTTTTTTATTTCATATTTATTTATCTCCCACTCATTCTGTCCCCTTCTATTTCCAGTCCCCACTTTTATCACGTTGGGTAGTTTATTTTCCGGTTTCGTTTTTTAGTTTCTTAGTATGCATTGTGTACATCCGGCGGCGGAAGTCATTTTTCTGTTCAGCCACGCGCTTACAAACAGACAGCGATTTTGATAGAATTTCGGTTCTTGCCTTCAGGGAAGTACCCAGTTTTTATTTTATTTAGTTTTTATGTGTCCTATCTAGCCTTCACTTTCTTTCCTTTCCTGACGAAGGCCTTGTGGCCGTAACGTAGACTATTTTCTTTGTCTTTTGTCCTCGTAAGACGAATCACCGTTTTTCGATTTTTTTTCAAACCCATCCATCGTATTCCACGTCTTACCGCAGTTCCCCTCCACTTCCTCTACTTTATTATACTGATTTTATATTATGGTAGGGAATACCTCCTACTACATTTAGTCGTAGCTAACGACATAGTCTATCTGTTTCTGATATCTTCTCATATTCAGAATAAGAGTCTTTAGTATCTCTTGTCTTGATCTCGACAAGTAAAATACGTTACTTCATCTGCAAGATTCTTCTGTCTTGAGATGTTAATTTGTCGTACTATATAATATTTTCGCTTTTCTTGTACAGGCTGTATAGCTGTAGACGACACTTGTCTAATTGTTTTTATTTCATATTTCAGTGCTGTCCTCGTCGATAGGATGGAACTCGACGAATAGTGTTATCATATTGCATACAAGTTATGTGACTTTAAATGTATGAAATACTGTTGTGCGGTTTCATCAGATCTGAACTTACATTTCGTTCTATTTTCTTCTGTTCTCAGAGTCACCTCGCTTTGCATCAAAACGATCTACTTCAGACGTGCGGATGACTTTGCTACAGTCTGGTGTTACTACTTGTTAGTCTACAGCATCAGAGCTATCAATGGGACAAGCTTAGCATCAAAACCGACGATTTGTCGCGATGTATTGAAGACACTCCGTCTTCTGTGTAAACCACAGATCTACTTGTCAACAGCATGCTAAACATCCTTGTTACACTCAAATCGCGTATGCTGAGGACTTTTCGTCTCATGAAACAGTCCTTCAAATTATCAAAAGGGTGCGTTCTTTTAAGATTTTCTCATAACAACGCTACCTGCAAAGGCACACGATGATGCTAATGGAAATGTAATCAACTCAAGTAGGATATCGTTTTTCTCAAGTCATTGAGGAGACTCACATGCTACCTACATTTGAACAGTCAGTTCTACAATGAGTGTATTAGAAGAGGGTTCTACAGACAGTTCCAGAAATGCAAGTCGAAATGATTTTTCGCAATTTCAACAAATAATTTTATGCGATACAATGCGGTTTCATAAAGGGACAAAACTCATCAATTGAAACCTCAACCAGTCTCATAAGGGAAATAATCATGTCATTGTTTGGTGAAATTTTCTAAGTGACTATGCTACAAGTTCCCGAAACGTAAGGATGTTATGTTTACTAAGGATTGTATAGACAACAATCATGGACACGGTGAACTTGTCTTTTATACGAGAAACTTCAAGCTCTGCAAGATTTGGCGCATGAGGTGGATTCAAGCCAAATCGAAACAACATCATTTTTTCCATACATGATGGATATAAATAAATTGACTGTACTGTATAATGATATAACCAACAATTCCATGTACAAGGTAGATGGTTGAAAGGGGTGTGCTACAAAGAAAAGTAGCAAACACATTAATTAATTATAATGGTGATTTCCAACACAAGAAAATTACAAATTTAACATTAGTGTCTTAATCGCTTTGAGCTCATTGTTCGCTTTCAGATTAAATTCTTAAGTAGTTAGTCATATTATTATTATATGATTAAAAATTGACACATCAATCAGTAAATACAAGACACATATATTGACATAATGTCGCAGTCAAACACCGTTTATGTGATTATTGTCTGCCTCTTATGTTTTTTTTTTGTTCTCTACTGTCATATTGATTAGTTCATGCACTTAGCATTAATGTTTAATTGATATTCATTCTATGACTAAGATGACATTGACTTGAACAGTAGTAGTTTGACTTACTAGACGGTGAGCGAGCATGGTGTATATGCATTAATTATGTTACATGTTGACTGACTACTGCTATAGGACCTCTTTATTATGTTAAATTGTTTGGAGCTGGTTGGATAGACACTGGGTTAACAGTTATTCTGTTTCTCCACACCTTGTGTGTTAAATTGCCTCCAAGTCGGCACAAACATAGGTCTATGCTTTGTCATAGCGGCAGTGACATATATGTTACCTTTTTCTCACCTCAGAAGTAATTTGTCTCATACCCCAATAATGTCTACTCCGTTCGACATTATTGACAGGGGGGTTGGGGGGGGGGGGGGGGGGGGAGAGTAGTTGTTATGACTCATTTCATAACATCATTTTCGGTCGCCCTCAAACTTGGGTTGTTGGGCTGATTTCCTATTGATTAATCTTTGTTACGACAGCACAGGAAGGACGTCACGATTGTATGGGTATTTTCCGAGCGGATGTGGTTTGGTGGGCGATGACGGTTCTGACTACCGAGTGACCGTGTCTCCATTGTGAGAATGCTGTGTATTCTGTGCTCCTGGGTATGTACTTGAAGTACGGATTTTATGGGTGTATGTCAGCTAGGTAGTCTACGAGATAGAACCTAGTCTGAGTGTATTTTATATGGTCAGGTCAAAGCTGAAGGAATGTGAAAGGAAAGTATATTATAATATTAAATGAATTCAGTTAAATGACAACTGACAGTGTTATGCCAGTCTACAGACGTTAGACGTACTTATAGACCGGATGATG
Organism: Oreohelix idahoensis; assembly: GCA_024509875.1. Classification (NCBI taxonomy): domain Eukaryota; kingdom Metazoa; phylum Mollusca; class Gastropoda; order Stylommatophora; family Oreohelicidae; genus Oreohelix; species Oreohelix idahoensis. The sequence goes on from JAMPIV010001486.1 coordinate 556,254, forward strand.
AGAGCTTATGTCTTGTACATTGGATGCATTTTAAAAGGAGCCAGTCATTGTAAATAAATTCTACATGTGTGAAACGTTTACCAGGCATTATTCAGTTTTATACTGTTTCAACTGTCAAGTACGTTTCTTAGAACTCTGCTGAATGGACTGTAGTTCAATAACCCTAGACGCCATGGACATCAGAGTCCAGTATCCACTTATACTCTGAAAAGGGACCCGCTACACACACCCCCCGGGAAAATAAATGAAAATCATTTTTTTTTCATCTGAGAGCAACATACAATAGGCTCCCAACGCACAAATACTGCGCAGATGAGAAATATCTGGAATTATTTAAGCCAAATTAAGGCAAAGTCGAAATATAGATCGACTGGTGAGAATACATCTCAACCTCTCAGAGAAAGCATTTCTCTTAAGCATAAATGTTTCCAGGGAGGTGTCACCAACGCATACTACCATACTTGCAATGACACAATGCATATAACAATTTCATATTTAAGCATTATACGTACATGATTGACAAAAAGAAAAATCATCAACGAGTACCGGTGAATATATATATCAATGAACGTAGTGATAGTAGTGATACAATCACTATATTACAAATTACAATGTGTATTTATCTTACTACAGAAAAGAAAATTCTGTTGTCGAGTTAGAAGTGTTAAGAAGTCCAAGACTCAACAGTTAAGTGGAATCATGTGGGCATCTAGACAGAATGTCTGCCATCACATTATCTGATCCACGGATAGCTCGTACCGAAAAATGAAAAGGTTGAAGAGCAATTGCATATCGAGTAGACCTCGAACTCTTTAAATTCTTACTCTGTATAGCTGTAAGAGCTTTCTGATCGGTTTCTACTATGAAATGTGCGCCTAGAAGGAATCTTTGTAATTTGAGAATTGACCATACCATAGCCAATAGTTCACGGTCTAAAACCGAATAATTCCTTTCTGCAGCATTAAGCTTTCTGGAGATATACATTACAGGATGCAGAGTTCCAGAGTACTCTTGCATTAGTGCCGCTCCAATCCCAGTGGATGAAGCGTCACTACGAAGAACAAATGTCTTATCTGTAGTAGGTAACACTAAAATAGGTGGTGATGAAAACAAAGTTTTGATCTTATCCAAAGAGGATTGGCATTCTTGTGACCAGTGGACCATATTAGGCGACCCTTTTTTTAGTAGTGTAGAAAGAGGTGCCATGATAGAGGATAGATTCGGAATGAATCTTCCATAAAATTTAATAAGACCTAAGAGACTTCGCACTTGCTTTTTAGTCTTAGGAATAGAGATGTTAAGTATCTTAGTGATATTATGGTCCTCTGTCTTTAGGAAACCATGACCCACTCGATGGCCTAAGAAAGAAATTTCGCTAAAACCAATGCAGGCTTTAGAGGGTTTCGCTGTCAGGTTATACTCGCGTAGAGTAGACAGTAATTCAACTAACCCCGAATAGTGATCTTCCCAAGTATCGCTGAAAAGACAGATGTCGTCTAGATACGCGATGACATCTGACCGATAAGATAGAATTCGACGCATCATGCGTACGAATGTAGCTGGTGCGTTCATAAGGCCGAAAGGCATGAAATTCCATTGAAAAAGGCCTCTAGGTGTAGAAAAAGCCGTAATTGGTTTGGCGCGTTCAGATAAAGGAACTTGCCAATATCCTTTAGACAAATCTAGTTTAGTGAAAAAATGAGATTTAGAAAGCCTAGTAAGTAGCTCTTCTAGTAAAGGCATAGGTTCAGCATCGAACTTCGTAACTTGATTCAATTTGCGATAGTCAACGCAAAGACGTATGTTATTGTCTTTTTTTCCGAACAATAACCATCGGCGAAGAATATGCAGAAGTGGATGGTTCAATTATTTTTAAATCTATCATCTCATCCAACTCCTTCTCAACCTGTGCTTGAAAATGTATAGGGATAGGATAAGGTCTGACCCTAATAGGATTATGGTCAGTTAGAATAATGTCATGTTCAATGACATGAGTTTGTCCAGGGATGTCAGTAAGGACATCCTGAAATGTTTGTAACATAGCCGAAACTTGTCGCTGTTCTCCTAGAGACAAATCAGGAGAAACAGTAACGTTTTTCCATGATTCACTAGAATGAAGTGGAATCATCGGAAGCGGAAGATTAACATCCGAAAAACTTGTTTCCTCATCCTGTATTACGGACAGTGATGAGTAATGACCATGTTGGACTGGTGAATCGTCCGTTGCCTGGAAAATAGGCTGTAAATAATCCGGACGTTCATGGAATTCCGTAAGCATATTGATGTGGAAGGTTTTATGCTTTCCATCAATATCGACAATGTAGTCAACATCGGAAATTTTCGAGATTATATCGTACGGACCTTTCCAAGAAATAAGAAGTCTGTTTTCCCTACAAGGTAGTAAAACAAATGCTTTGTCACCAGGACAAAGTTGTCGTAAGGTTCTTTTCTTATTGGCAAATTGTCTTGCTTTCTGCTTAGCAAATTCAGAAGAAGAAGTTGCCAATTTGCATGCTTCGATAATCTTTTGTCTCAGCGCGATGACATATTCGTAAGAAGATTTCGTGTCATCGGTAATATTATCAGCGGTTATGAGATCATGAAGCAAAGACATAGGGCCGCGCGGTCGCGCGCCAAAGACAAGTTCAAAGGGAGAAAATCCTGTATGTTCATTGGGGACCTCTCTGTAAGCGAAGAGGGCCGCGGTAAAACCCTTTCCCAATCTTGTGGATGATCCTTAGTTATCTTCCCTAGTAAGTTTTTGAGTGTTCTATTTAGCCGTTCGACCATCCCATTGGACATAGGATGATAGATACTACTCAAAGATCTCTCTATCTGCAGAGTCGACATCACTTGAGACATGGTATCCGATATTAGTTGGGTGCCATGGTCTGATAATATTTCTCCGGGGAATCCCAGACGAGAAAATATAAGCCAAAGAGCATCTGCAATGTCAGCAGTAGTAATGCTCTTCAGAGGAATAGCCTCTGGCCAACGTGTGCACATGTCCACACACGTTAAAATAAACTGATGTCCTCTAGCAGATTTGATCTTAAATGGACCAATGATGTCTATCGCCATTTTCTGAAATGGTCGAATAGGAATGTCTGCAGCCTGAATAGGTGCAGCATGGCGTGGACCTTTGGATTTGACTTCTTGACATACTTTACAAGATCGACAATAAATCCGTATGTCTTTGTTCACAAAAGGCCAAAAGAAAGCCGCAAGGACTCTTGACTTAGTACGGGAAAAACCCATGTGTCCAGCACACTGAGAGTCGTGAGCGTGTGCAAAATTTTAACTCTCAAATTCTTGGGAACCAGGATTTGAGAATGACTTGACGTAATGGAGTCTTGAACCATACGTACAAGTACGCCATTCTTCTTTGTAATCCACGATTTACGACTTGTGTCTTTATTCGGATCACCTTTAGTTGCAAGAATGAAGAATTTCTTCAGAGTGGGATCATCTTCTTGCTGTTTTATAAACGAGTCACGAAAAATTACCAAGGGATCATCTTGGTTATGCACTTCATTATCTTCAGTAGATGAAGTTTGAGGCATATTAAGAGCTTGAGCTCTAGTGACTACAGCATTAGCAGTTTGTATATTTTGTTTTTTCCCAAACGGAAATTTGTTGTGGAGTGCATTCCTTGACTCCATGAATGCGACCGATGATGAGGTCAGCGATCGGATTCGGAAGAAGACATGCGTGTACATCTCCTATAAAGAAAGGAGTAGCAATCCTAATGATAGCAGTAGAGTATTTCTCTAAGGTGCCGCCAAATGTTACACATTTGACTACTTTTCCAGTGGCACGAGAAGGATCTACGAGCGACTGCCTAACACCAATTGTGGTGCATCCAGAATCAAAAAGAATTGAGACTGGATTGTCATTTACTAAACCTCTATGTAAGACAAGAGAACCTCTTCCATCATGCGCGACTGACACAGGAAGAGCGGGAAGAGAATGGCCACAACTTAAAGTGGACACCGTAGTTGGTTCAAATAATGTCTTGCATTGGGGGCACTGAGATGCTCTCCCAAAATCAAAAGTGGAACATGCCATATTATTAGCATCATTATTATCTTTGGTCTGTTTATAGGCTTCATGTGACTCTTGCTGTGCAGAGTTTCCATGATAATGTGATTTATGTTCTTTGTTTTGTGATCTACCTCGATTATTATTGCCTCTGTAATCATTATTATTTCCTCTATTGTAACCCCTATTTGGGTTTGAGTCATAGTTCTTATGGTTACCATTATCATATTCATTATAATGAGTATCTCTATAATTATGGTCTTGTTGTCTCCATGATGGATGACTTGGATAGTTTCTATAATGACTTCCTCTGCGGAAATTCCTATAATTATGACCACCTCTGTATCGAGGGCTGTCAGCTTGTCTCCAGTTCTTCGCAGAAGAACCTTGAAATGATTGGTTCCCTTGGTTTTGATAACTATTATGGTTACCTTTTTTTCCAAACTTGTTTTGTGGTCCCTGAAATTTTGTGAATAATTAGGGTTGTATGGTGTTGCTGATGCAACTGGCATACTCTCTTTAATGTTAGTGTTGCTAAGAGTTATGTCAGGGTGTGCAGTGACGTATTGGTCACAATATTCTTGCATTTCTTTTAGTGTCTTGGGTTTACGCTCATGTAGGAATTCAAGGAATGGTTTATTAACACTTGACATAATCTTGTCTCTGAGCAACAAGTCCATAAGGGCTTCATATGTCTTTTCTGTTTTGGACAATTCAATCCAACGATTAAATGTAAGACGTGTCCTTGCAATGAATTCTGAGAATTCTACCCCTGATTCAGGTACCATTTTCTTAAACAAAATACGGTAACCTTCCTCAGTTAACTGATATTTTTTTCAATAAAGCTGCTCTAATAACATCATAATTATCCTTGTCAGCCTCTTCAACCAAACTTAAACTAGTCAGAGAATCACCTTTCAAATTTTCTGACAACTGATTAGCATACTGTGATTTATCCACATTATGAGCTCGACAACAACGTTCAAAACGATCCAGCCAGAATGTAATATCGTCACTGGAAGGATTGAACGCTGGTACCTTGACCTTATAAGTAAAAGGTTTACCACTGTTACCATTTGACTGATTAACATTACTCATATTTGTCAATTTCAATTTTTCTAATTCAAATGCTAACAGTTTTTCCTCATGTTCTCTTTTTGCCTTACTCTCATCGGCTTCTCTGTCTAATCTCTTTTGTTCAGCTTCTCTGTCTAATCTCTTTTGTTCAGCTTCTCTGTCTAGTCTCTTTTGTTCAGCTTCTCTGTCTAATCTCTTTTGTTCAGCTTCTGATTCTCTTTCTAATCTTTTTTCTTCCATCTGGAATCTTCTTTCCTCCACCTGCATCTGCAAGTTCTTTTGCTCAGTCTCAGATTTCAGTTTCTGAATTTCCAATTTTTGTGTTTTTTCATATTGACTGGTAGCATACTCCTCTAACTTATCACCAGTCTTGCCTAGGGATTTCCCTAACTCAATAAAGTATTCCAATGTAGACATGATGTCTAATAATGATAGCAATCACTTGAAACAATAATGTAATCTATTTCCAAGTAAACAGGAACAAGTTCTAAATGAACTTGATTAATTAGCTCACAATCCCAATCTCTGTTGGAAACAAGCCTTTAAATAAGGGCTTGTATAATCAACTGTGTACCTTTAGTAACAGCAATTAATCATCAGTTGATTATTTCTCATAAGTTCACTACACAGCTAGTAGTGTATGATCAAGTATATTTTATAGTATATGTGAACCAATAACATACATAAAGTACAAATAAGAAAGACAATCAAGAAAAACAATACGAAAACATTTGCAGAAATCAACTAAATTAAATAGAAAACTAAAGAAACTAATCACAGAACCTGTGATGATAACTGCAAAGGAATAAACAAAACAAATAATGCCACAGTGTATAAATATAAATGTGTATAGAACTAAATTATAGGACAGGGTAGATCTACAAATACGAACAAATCAAAACAAAACTAAAGAACAGAAAAAATATTACAAAAACAACAATGGGTACAGATTGTCACAGCTAACAGATATTGCAACAGATGTTGCAGCAAATTTCCAACTAAGAAAATTGCTCCCTATAGAACACTAATATTGTACCAATATGACTCGGTATATCCTATACTAGTCACCTCACCAACCATCCACGACATAGACACACAAATAATATGCAAACATGTAAACATTAAACATAAATACATATATGTCATATAAATGCATATAATATAATGACATGTGTTGTAGAAGTGTCTGCAGAGAAGGCTCAGTATTACATTAATATGGTTCAGTTTCCAATCAAATTAAACTGCCACTTTAATAAACAATAGCTTTCTGTTTTAAATTATTACACAGTTCAGCAATATGCAAAACACAAGAAGATCCACCGTTGACGTGTAGACTTCTCAGTTCAATAGTACTTCTCATCAACACAGTTAAATATTCACTTGTAAACAAAGTTGCTGTGTAACGTTGTTTGTTCTATGTAAACACCGTCTGTTAACGAGTGCTGACCTATTTACTGCATACGATCGATAGGGCAGGTCATGCTGACTTCCACTGTAGAGTTGTACTGCTGGTGTGTCGTATCAGGCCACAGAAAACGGTCTGGTCTCAGTAGCTGACTTCGCAAAATGTCCACTGTGCAAATTGACCCAGGAAACTGGCCTACCAGTTGATAAATGAACTTTTGTGTATGCTTGGGTAAAGTGCCACCACATTGATAAAGGTGTAGTACTGGTAGTTGTTAGACATCACATTGATAAAGCTTTTCCAGTCACAATGTTCGATACATAGGTCAGGTTACCGACTGTTGGGGCCCTGACAAGGTGTACTGTTAAGTGCGTGTATACTGGTGCGATGGGTGAGTGTGAACATCAATGTAGACAAACGCGAATGGATGATAGTTCGACAGGTGCACAGGTCACTCACTCCAATCACAGGTGGAAGTCAAGGATGGCTGGACTATTGTGGTTGTTTCATATTATTTAATAGGACGTACACATGGACAGTACGAGCATCGTTACAGGAACACAAGTCGACATAAACAGCGTAGTGTTGATCAATGGTCTACCATCATAAATTAGCATTCATGTTGAATAACATTGCAATGGAACATCTGTATACAAGCACTTAGATTTCCATTGTTTAGAAATACAATCCTCAGGCCTTACTGACCGAGCATGTCAGTTAATAAATACTGTTCAAACTTGACTCCTAAACAGGACCTCTTTTCTAGCGAAGTTTCCTTTAGGTAAATTACAGCAAATCTCTGTGAAGATAATGTTAACCCACTAGTATTGGGTTTTCTTTATAACTGTGATCTCTTAATCATCACCTGATAATAAGGAGGCATTCCCGTTCTCTGATTGATGATCGGCAATAAGTAGGATTCCAAAATAAATAGAATTCCAAAATGGCTTCTGGTTCCCTGTTGAGCATCGCTCACTATACGGATGTATAGCAAATCTTCAATCGAAGCTTTGTTCATCAACAATACATGATTCTACAAGAATCAGCATATTCTGTCCTCATAATTGCTGCATATAAACATATTCAGTGCTGCTAGTTAACATGTCGTCCCGACATATATACATAGGTAAATTCATATCGACGTCTGCCCATCTGAGCCTAGGAATGAAAGAGTTCAGTGAACAGTTCTTTACCTTGCCATACGAAATATACTAGCAAACACAAAACACTCTCCTGGCGTTACTGAATCAACACTGGGGGAACTCATGGATTTAACAATCCTAGAAGAAACTATCTTCGTCCCCATAATCAATCAAAGAGATCACACACTTTGGACAGGTCTCAGACATGACGTCCCGCCAGGCTCCTTCATCACCGAAGAACTCTCTAACGTCTCTTCATGCGCCGAAAGCACCTGACCCCAAAGTACAGTACAAGGAAAAATAGTTCCACTTAAACATACTAAGATATCAAGACACACTCGTCCTACATAGACAAGAACTACACATAGATTCGGGCCATAGATATTCTGAAGCAAGAACAATCTATTTCTAACCAAACAAAGAATCGATCGCTGTAAACCTAGATTCCTACGCTAAGTTCGATCTTCAGGAAAGATACAAGAACCGATAACTCACAGAATGAATACCCATCGCCTAATCTGAGTTCCGTCCCTTTAGACTGAAAATCGTAAATTCGAAGATAAATATGTTTTTATCAGACAAATAAATACATTTTACATTTGTATGCGTATTTACAGTAATCTGTGCGCCACACAAAAGAATATGTGCGCAACAGGTACCATTCAAAATTACAGTTCCTCGCGTTGAGGGTCGGTCTTCCTCAGGTTGAGAATCACTGACATTGACTCTACCTTTCGAGGCTGTATGCAAACATCCGATGCGGTTAGGACCGGTTTGTTTGCCCTGATCAGACGTTCCTGGTGTAGGGGTCTTCCCTTTTCCTTGAACTTGGTGGCCGCGCTGCAACGTAGGCTTGGTGGGTTGATCAGAATTATTATTTGGGGACAATAGGGTTTTGTAGAATTTCGATTTTTCCTGGGGAGGTCACTGGGTATTATTTTCTCGTTGGTTATAATTTTGAGAGGAATTTGAGGAATAGGATGACTGCTCAAGATTTTGTTTACGAGATGGCTCATCTGTGGGTTTACGTTTCGTGGTGGGAAGTTCGGCATTGCATTGGTATAGCGTTCTGCCTTATTGAGGATGTCCTCAAGCCTGACTGCGCCCTGTTCAGCCAAAAATCTACGGGTTTCGTTTGACAAAGTTGACTTTATCTGTTCCACAAGAACAAGTTCAAGTAGTCACTCATATGTAAGAGGTACGTCAGATAATTCAATGCACTTTGTCAAATAGCCCGTGAGACGTGAAGAGAACTGCGGGAAAGTTTCCGTGCTCTCTTTCCGGCTGTTTCTGAACATTTGCAGAAATTTTCGGGCGGTCATCTCAAACCGTTCTAGCAAGGCCTTCTTCAGCATGTCGTAATCATGTTGGTTGGTTCCCAGCTTTGTGTACACGTCATACGCATTACCTTTCAACGCAGTTGAGAGTTTAAGTGCCCAACGTTAACTCTCTAACCCATACAGATTTGCGAGCCTCTCGAATTTCTCTAGGAAGGTGTCTATTTTTTCATTTGGGCTGGGAAAAGATTCTAAAGCAAAAGACATCGCCGTTAATAGGGCAGATTGAGTGCTGGGGAGATCCATTGACTGAGACTGGGGCGAAAACGGCTCTCCGTTATTCGAAGTAGAGGCGCCCCGACTCTCTAAAGCCTAAAGCGCCAGTTCATGCTGTCTTTCCCTCTCTCTCTCCTCACGTTGTCTCTCCTTCTCTATTTCTCTGCGGGCTTCTATCTCTGCCTCAATTTTCTTCTGCTCCAATTGACGATCGTCCGCTTCTTCTTCCTAGCTTCTGCCCTCTCTTCCGCAACGTCATACCTTTCAAGTTCCCTGTTGACAAACAGGATCGCTTGTTCTCCTTCTAATCCTGAGTCCTTCGCCTCCTGTCTCAAAATGGATCTTATCCTAATTCTCTCTGTCATGCCAACGAACTGGATGTTTCTAAGACTAGGGAATAGTAAGAAAAACCAAGGAGGGAAAAAAACTCAAAGCCGCTACGAGAAAAAACCAAAAAGTATAAATTTACTTTTGGTACCTTCTACTCTGTAATGTGCAAACTTATCGCCGCTATTAATGTCACTTAAGACTCTTAACGCAAGCGACTATGCCACGTTAAAATGGTAAGTTACACTAGAAAAGAATCTACTTTTACTAACAGTAGAGAAAGATGTATATTAAACAATTTAAAAGGAAAAAAAAATGGTTCCGGAAATTTTAATTCTCCGTCAACAAAACTCCGCCCCTGAAGTCAGTTTATGAGAAGGGACGATGTTAACTAGACTTAAAATGTCAGAACAAGGCGTCTTTAGCTTAAGCTCAACTCTAGTAACTTCAAAAAACCTTCAATGACTGTAAAAACAATCACGCAATCCCAGCAAATCTTATAAAGAAAAAATTTAATTTTCTCTGCCAGAGGATAATTTAGCTAACCTAATTTATGATTATCCGTACTTTCTACTGCTGTGGAAAGAAAACAACCTGTAAATATGCTGTGTGGACGACCCAAATACTAAAAGGCGTTGTCTAGGGGTGTAATTAATTATTTATTATTTCCCTAAATCACACTCTATCTAGTTAGACCCAGACTAATCAGATTCAAAAATATCTTTATCCCGGCTATGCGATTGCCTCAAATGTAGCTCAAGATCCCAGGACCAGCCCACAAATATTGTCGTAAATTTATTTTGAGAGAAAGAGTCTTAGAAATAGTGGTCCGGTTTAGAGTGGAGAATGGTGGTGAAAAGCTCAGTGATAGAAAATGTAGAGAGTAAATAGTTGCTTCACAGAGTGTTGGGGAGAGTAAAGACAGACTTATTTACGACAAATCGTTTCTCTCAATCTTCTCTTCAGACTCTCCTGGTCAAACAATTATTTGCCAGTTTCCAGACACACATCTGCGCTCACACCGATTTGGTGCTTCAAACACACAGGCGCACGTGAATACAAGCTATATTAAACAAATAGGGGAAATGTTGGGCTTTGGGTATTTCCAACACAGTAGCCTACTAAATAAGTTTATGATGTTTATTAACCTTAAAAAAATCAAATCACAAACAAATATCAAGTGTTACATAAAATTATCATAAGTACAGAAAATGTAAATAACAAGGTGGGGAGGGGGTGAAGAAGATTGGTATCGACTAAGCCCTTCCTGCTTATATTAGACAAAGGTAAACCCAGTCCAAAGATAGATAGTTATCAGGAACACAGGTAATGTAACCTAACAGTGAAGTTAATTTACTCTGAAAGAGGGGTTATAAATCTTAGGTATGGATGGTAAAAAAAATCCTGTTATTCCCAATTGTTCTTCCCTTTACTAGCAACTGAAAAGGAGGGAAGTAAACAGAGTTAACAAAATATCCCACTTAAAGGAACAATGCAGGGTATACAGAAAATGTATTACCCGGTAGGCAAGTTAACAAATGGTTTTTCAAAAAAATTAATCTCCTGTCATTCATGCACGCTGTGAGGATCCACACTCATATACTCACACACTTACCGATTGCAGCATCAGCCAATCAGAATTATATAAACAGCAATTAAACTCATGACATGTGAAACTGTCTAGTACTTCGATGTCCCGCCCCAGATGTGGCGAGGTTTGCTGATAGCAAATATTCCCACTTATCGCCGGACTTGAAGCCTAAGAGCTCTTGTGTTTTATTATATAAAAAGGAGTCTATGGGATGGCACTGACACAGTTCGACAGAGGGATGAAAATGAAGTGATGGTAAAATTCCTTCAATCCGTGATGATAGCAACTGACCGGTAAAGTTTTTAATCCAGTGAGGAAAAACTAGGCTCAGTCACAGTCAGGTAAATCGGTATTCTCTCACAGTAGAGCAGTAAATAAAATATCGCTACTGGCACTGTTCATCTTCCAGTTTAACTTACAGATTGAAATTAAATTTGATGATTTTTTAAAAATGTTCTTGGGTAGGCTTTTTTTCATGTAATTATGATAGCTAGGTCGCATCGGACCGCCACAAGATTAAATTTTAAAATGTTTCATCAATATGTCTGGAAGTTTAAGAACCGAGTCTGAAACTCTCTGTATGATTTCTTTATGCTGGGATTGCAAAGGTGATCATTTTATAGAAAAGGATAGAAAACCCATGACAACATAATCATACCCCAAAAATCAAATAATATTCTAACGCGCGATAAATTTACCGTTAAGGCTGTTATATACACTCGCGTATTTAATTTTGTATTTAAGAAAACACGTCACGAGTCTAAAGGTTAAAATACACATCTATATATATAGGACTTAACTAAATTTATTAATTATAAATTCCTTCGCGACTTTAAAAGTTACTTTAACATTAAAGCATCTATTATTTTTGGAAACATTATAATAGATATATCATTAAATTTACCACTGGAACTTTTGGGATGAGTTTAATTTAATAGATTTAAATAACACAAAATCCAGTGAAATAAAATGAAAGCACTAGACCACTGATCACTTTAACAAATATATTATACCGTGCACAGAAAAAGAAATCACTCCTAATGTAACCACCAATTCAGATGGAAATCTAGCAGAATTTCTACTATAGCTAGTGAATCTTAAATCTCTGGCGACCGAATGATAACATGGCTTTCTACGTGGTCTGTCTATATCCAGCTGAAATGTAAGATGAGTGGGGCATGAGAAAATTGACACCTTTTTAGATCTCAGGAGACTTTTGGGGATCTGGCCGCCAGACTAAAGAGAGAAGCCGCCCCTGGTCTGACGTATCTCCGCTCGCTGCTTGCGCGTCGGCTTTCCCGTTCGCTCCCACTGCGATCGGTTTCGTGTTTAACACCGAGATGCGAAATACCGGCAGGAAACTTGCGTCGCTCGTTTCAGGGACCACTACTGCCTTTGATAGCGTGCCGCTAGTCTTTCCTGAGATCCCCCAGTCTGTCTTTGATCGTGCCGCTACTATCGGTTTGATTCTGGCACCGCCCCCACTGGGCCAAGTTAATGAAAATACTGCATATGATTGCTCAAGAGATGTCCGTGGGCGTGATTTTATCTCTCCTTAGATCAATGCTATGACCAGAATGAACGGTAGATAAACTGTCCACATATTAATCAGCAAACGTGTTGCCAATCTGCGTGGAAAGGTTGCATAGCTAATAAGTCCAGGTGAAAAAATCCCGTTTGACGAAGAGTTACCACAATATTCGGGGGCACTGATGCTATACGAAGGGGTCGTTACAAAGGGTCGTACCATATCATCCAACACTTCAGGGGTACCGATGTTATGAGAGGGTTCTTACCATCGTCTAACAAATTCAGGGACAGCTAAGTTGTCTGTCACAGCAATCAGGGCAACATCATCAGCAAATGCCAGCCCTGAAATATAGACCTGTCTCATCTTCCAGTACCCCAGTGAATACTTTCTTGTTCTCTCCTTACATGCCTTGATGACATCGTCCATAAGGAGTATGAAGAGGTAAGGTGACAGGATATCACCTTGTCTTACACCAGTGGTGGTCCTGAACTCTTCTGACTTATGGTTTGCTGTCCTCACATAATTTCTGCAAGACTTGTAGAAGCTCTGTATAGCATAAATCAGAGGTGCTGGAATATTCTTCCTAGCTAAACAGTCCCAAAGTTTGCTCCAGGGGACCCTGTCAAACGCCTTTTCCAGATCTATGAAACAAAGATGCATCTCACTCTTATACTCAAGGGCCTTTTCACTCAGCTGTCTGAGTGTGAAGATTAGGTCTTGAGTACTTCGGTTTGCTCGGAATCCGCACTGGACCTCATCCAATTGTGGCTCAGTGTTACGGTGTTATTTTAAATTATGGCGTCTGCTGGGGTTTACCCATGCGCAATGTTTAGGGGTCATTAATATTTATAGAATATGTCGATATTTTACGGTATAGTGAACGCGAAATATATGCGGAGATTATGACGCATTCGCGTCGGGAAGGTCACGCCGGGTGACTTGGTTACAGGGCCTTTGTTACGCTATCCGTCAAGCAAGAAGGTCGTGTCTTGTATTTCTTCCAAGGAAATAAGGCTGAGTATATAGCCTATATTTTATAGATGAATTGATGTAGACTTCAGGGTCAGTTCGGAAATTAATCTAAGCATGAGATTAATTAAATTAAACTAATAATGGAAGAATAATCGTATTATGATTCAATTTGTAGATGTCAAGAACTCATGTGCTCATTTCTGGCTGTTGACTATAACAGCGCACGTATATAGCCACGATGTTCTTCTGACACATTGTTTTGACACGGACGGATACTTACTGATATTATTTGGAATTCAATTGTCATGCTGAATTGTACATGAAACCTTTGTGAATGTCGATTATCGTTTTTGAATTAATCTCAATACATGTGGACTCAAAGCAGAAGGCTTGACCCTTTATTTACGTTTCGGGTTCGGTTCTACAACTGTTGGTGTTTACCTTTGTCAGCACGATAACTCTCCCACAAGGGAAATCAAATATTATAGACTATGCAAATCAGAACGTCGAAGGGATGTTCTGATGCCCAGAGCTAACCAGTCTAACCAACATTGCTATGTCTACAGAGTGACATTATTATTCAATAATAATACCATAACGAAGGAAACGCAACACCAACCACACCACCACCACCGACCCGTCACAACTGGTGGCCATTAGTGGTTTTGGAATTTTTTCAGAAGAACGAACCACAAAAAAATGAGACATTTGTCCTTTCGAGCCGAAACGAACATTATTTGCATAAACACCGGTGACGTCATGCCCTTGACGACAGATGAACGGTTGGAAAAGCCAGCAGCTGACAATGTCCGTCAAACAAACTTATTTGCAGCTTTCAAACATGAAATGAAACCTATTGCTGACTTTCTCAATGATACAAACCAGCTCTAGAGTCCGTCGGCGAAGCATATAATGTACGATATTACCGCCAAAACAAGATAAGTCACTAATTTTAAAGGTTAAAATATTTCGTCCTGTTTGTCCAAATAATGCCATGTTATTTTTTCTATGTATCCATGTTAAATATTGTTTCTGTCCGTTTTTCATGTAGCGGGTATGGTTCATATTGAATAAAATGGCTCTCAGGATGCCGATATTCATTCTGAATGTTCCTAAGGCTGTGAATTAATAGCACCTCGCGAAGAAAGCGTCGAATTATCGTTATCGGTGATCGTTTGGTTCGGATTTGCATTAATTCACTTTGCATGTTAGGTGTATAGTCATGTTATAACTGTTGTTTTCTGATGTATTTGGTTCTTATTTTTATTCATTTACAGTCCTATGTTCGTAATCTATCTTGTTATTCTGATCTAGCTATCTTTAATTTCATTTCAATGTATTGTATTAACGTCAAATGAGTCCTGTGACGTCACTATTTGTTACGTACACAGCTTAACTTTCTATTCAGTTCATTCTTAATCTCTCACTTCCGTTTTATACCACTTAGTTATTAATGCATGTTTTATTGTGAAAATGTCTTGTCGTATGGTAATACTGTTTCGTACTCCTTGGTTAACCCATTGTATTGTTTGTATTCATTTCATCCTTCTATAATTTAATATTAATGCCATAATTTCTTCATTAATAATAGTGTAAATGAATATGATTAAATTTTTATCAGCTTTGATGAGGAATTAGGGACTTTGCATATATTTGCAGTAGTGGTCCTAGAAATGGGCAATGCACTTTATGCCTCATGATTATGGCATAATATATAATGGTTAATTATTAAAAAATTTTAACATATTAATACATATTTAATATAAATTAGTACACTTTCTCAGTACTATATTGTGAACTTAGTGACAATTAAGACTAATTATTTGGGGATAATACACATAATTATTAAATATTAATATTAAGCGCTTGATATAATTTCAGCAGCTTATATAACTAACTATCATAACTATTTATGATAGATCTCAGTGAGTATATATATAATATTTTTACAAAATATTATAGATTTGTGGAACTTATACATAACAATACAGGAATATTGCAATTTCTTATATTAATTATTCATTCGTTGAGTAATTATAATTATCGACATAGATTCTAGTGGTGATTACAAGACATAAGTAATTGAATACTTAAATAAATTAACTTCAAGATGCTTAACTTAGACTATTTTATTAAAAATGGTAAGGATTTTGGAAAAAAAGGAGAACTTCTCGAGGCTTATGCATTGGCTGAATTTGCAAAATATAAGGCAGAAGAGGAGGAAAAGAAAACCATTGCTAAGGCAGAGATGGAAGAACTTGACAGAAAGGAGGCTGAAAGGAAAGCTATTGCTAAAGCAGAGATGGAAGAACTTGAAAGAAAAGAGGCGGAAAAGAAAGCAGAATTAAGACAAGAAGAAGAAAGAAAGGTGGCAAGAGATGAAATCCTACGGATTGAAGAAGAGAATAAATTGAAACGACAAGAAATCATACTACAGCAAGAAATGGAATTGCAACGGCTTAAATTTGAAACAGCAAAACTTAATTCGCAGAGTGCTGCAGTAAGCCAAAATGATAATGCTCAATCTGGATCTTCATCCACCAGACTTAAGGGCAATTATTACTTTAAATTACCACCATTCAAATTACACGTGGACGACCTTTCATCGTGGCTTTCACGCTTTGAGGATATATGTAAGGTCAATAACCTTGACAAAACTGCATGGGCACTTAAACTTAAGGAATTTCTGGATGGCGAACCTGCAAGTGCAGCACAAAACATTGATCCTACATTAGCCACAGATTATGAGGCCATTAAGACGTTGTTATTACGTCGTTTCCACTTGAACGAAGAGGCATGTAGATTACGTTTCAAAAGTTTGTTGCCAGATAACAATAAAGATTTCACAGGTTTTATTGCTAACATACGCAATACTTTTAACAGATGGGTTGAACTGGCAGGTGTCAACAAATCTTACGACAAATTAGTTGATTTATTATTAAGGGATAAAGTATTATCTTCTGTCAGCCCACCATTCTTTGCTTATCTACAAGAAAGAAAACCAGAATCTATTGATGCGTTAGAAAAAATTTCTTTAAATTACTGCACAGCTCATCCGAATGCTAATATTTCTGGCTCGTTGATAAGAGAACCACTTCCTGTAGCCTCCAATATGGCATACCATAATAACAAACCTAGAACACACAGTGTGGACAGAGGTAGGTTCAAAGGAAACTATGACATTAATTTTCATAAGGGACAGAATAACTTTAACAATAACTTTAATAGAGGAAGACAACAAACCAGAAATTATTCACCTCAGTCAAGATACAACAGTAATCCACGTAACTCAAGTTATAATCGGTCATATCAATATAATAATGGTAACAATTGGAAGAATAGCGATAATTATAACTCGAGACATCGAGATAACAATTATAATAGACGACAACGAGATAATTCAACTAATTATTCTCGTAATCGTTCTCATTCTCGTGGATCTTCACATTATAACCATAATACCGGGGCAGCAGTTACAAATGATATCACCCCTAAGGTTCAGGTTCCACCTAACGATAATACAATGAATTCTTCTGCTGCATGCTTTGCTATAAATTATAACGTGGCAAATAGTTGCCCACAATGCAATCTTATTTTTCAGAAGGCAAAGGAGACAGTGCTAAACTGCGGACACATTACACCAGAAGTAGGTCTTGCAGCCAATGATGGAACAGGCTCTCTGATTTTTAACAGAGGGATAGTAAACGGAGCTGTAGTTTCTGTATTGAGAGACTCGGGGTCCACAACCATTGGAGTGCGACAGTCGCTAGTACATCCTAGCTGTGCAACGGGGGAATATGTCCGTTGCATGACTTTTGGGGGAACTATTGAGTTTTACCCCACAGCTCTTGTCCATGTTAATACACCTTTCTTTTCAGGACAAGTTAAGGTATGCATGCTTCAGAATCCAATTGCAGATCTGATGTTGGGACGCATCCATGGTAGTAAGGATTGTTCCCCACAGGAAATTGAGGAATGGGAATTAAATAATGTGCAATCTTATTGCAATGCTAACGCTGTCATTGCAACAGCTACATTACGGGCCAACAAAATAAATACATGTGGCACAGTTTTCTCCAATTTCAGTCTCAGTACCATTCTGGAAATCGATAAGGAGAAGGATAAGACTCTCCTACAGGATAAAAAGTATACTAAACTACCAGCCCATCCTAGGAAGATTAGAAAATCATTTCGAGGCAGATATACATTTTCTCAAGAGAATGCCGCCAAGTCGGAAAATAGATGTTGGCGACAGGATCATATTAACAGTGATCTGAATAAAATGGTTGTAAATCGGAAAAGAAGGGATGTCCCGAACAAGGGTAATGATGGTGAAGTTCTTATGAACTTAACTAATAAAATTATGACAAATAAATATGTCAATCATTATGAGACATCATCTCATAAGACTACCATATCCAAAAGATTAAATAGAAGAACTATTTATCACGTTAGTGACACTGATCCCACTTACATTGGGAAGGGTGCATATTCTCGCACCGTGTTAGTGCGCAATCTGCCACAAGGTACCAGATGGCAGGCACTTAGCAATTTCTTTAATGACACGGCAGACGTTATGTTTGTACGGTTGTTGTCACCTACCAATGACAGGTATGGTGAAGCTATAGTTACATTTCGTAACAATAGAGATGCTCGAATGGTCATCGAGCATGATAATGGTGCTTACTTTAACCATCATTGTCTACGGTTACAATTAGTACCTAATGCTGCGTCACGCAGATAACATGCTATGGTAATACAATTGTCTCAAATCATTGATGACTCATCATAGTCATTCATCATTTCTTTTCTTTACTGGTCCTTATAAGGTTACTGATAAAATTTCAGACGTTGATTACGTCTTAGATATCAAGGGACACAGAAAGATATTCCATATTAATATGCTCAAGCAATTTCATACACGTCCTATACACTTACAATCAATTTTTCATGAATTAGATGACAATACTGTATCTACTTGTCATTATTCTAATTTATCTGTTATACAAGAGGAAGAATCTTCTTTTCCTGAAGTGCAGATGCCTTTACCTGTACTTACTGTCCAATCTACTGAATCTTGGCGTGATGTGACCATTTCTTCTACGGTTACACCGCAACAGCATCAACGCGTTGCTGATCTTCTACAATCTTTCCCAGATGTGTTAACTGATGTACCGGGTTGCACATCTGTAATTAGTCACGATATTATTCTTAACGATGATACACCAATTCGTGTTCATCCTTATTCTGTACCTCTACATTTTCTGAGTAAAACATCTCAGGAACTCGAACAGATGATATCATTAGGTATTATTGAGACTAGTACATCTCCATTTTCTTCTCCTTTAGTCATTGTCCGGAAAAAGGACAACAACATACGTTTATGTGTTGACTATAGGAAACTTAATGCGCAGACAGTACCAGATAGCGAACCACATCCTATCCTTGACGATTTACTTCCTCGTCTATCCAATGCTACACTTTTCACTAAAATTGACTTAACTAAAGGTTATTGGCAGATTCCACTAACCGAAAGAGCCAAATACTACACAGCATTCTCAACTCCACGAGGTCTTTACCAGTGGAACGTGATGCCTTTTGGGCTAATGAATGCTCCAGCTACCTTTATTCGCATGATGCGAAAAATTTTAGCAGGTAGATCAGACATAATTACCTATATTGACGACATATGTTTGTTTAGTTCATCATTTGAGGAACATTTTTTGGGTCTTAAATCAGTTTTGGAAATATTGCGGGATAACCATTTAACCGCTAAACCAACTAAAATTCAAATAGCGTGTAATGAGATAACATTCCTGGGGCACATTATTGGATCGGGACGTATCCAAACAATTCCCAGTACAGTTTCTAAAATATTAAATTTATCTGTTCCTCAAACGAAGAAACAGGTTAGGAGTCTGTTAGGTTTAATCCAATACTATAGCAGATTTGTACCTCACCTATCATCCATCACGGCTGTCCTGTCTTCGTTACTAAAGAAGAACATGCCTTTAAGGATAAATTGGACCGACGAATGTGACAAAACTTTTCGCACTATCTTAAAAATATTTTCATGCCCACCTGTTTTAAGATTACCAGATGCTTCTAAAAAGTTTGTTCTACGTACAGATGCGAGTAATTACGGACTCGGGGCATGTCTACTGCAATATCATGATGATGTCCTTCACCCCGTAATGTATATCTCACGCAAACTGAAACCTCCGGAGATGAAATATTCCACTGTGGATCGAGAATTGCTCTCCGTAATCTGGGCAATTACCAAGTTAGAGAAATTCTTACTGGGATCTCCATTTCTGATCCAGACTGATCAGAAATCAGTGGCAGCATTACGTCGCTCAAACCATAAAAGTGCTAAACTTGCACGATTTGCTATTACGTTGCAACCCTACGAATTCGAGATACAGTCGATACCTGGAACTGAAAACGTCATAGCCGACACGTTGTCCAGACATCCTACGGATTCTGAATGAATACTACAATTTCAAGAAAATTTTCTGACTAGTCAAGCATTACATTTGCAATGAACGTTATTGATATCAAGTCAGAATATACAACAATTCAGTTGGACTTCCTACCTAAATAAGGACATTTCGAAATACACGATTGCGATCAAAATATCAAGTTTTACGGATCGTTTGAAAATTTGAACTTCAATTCCACTTTGAGTATCACTCATTTCGATTGAAAACTGTTAAAAAGGAACAATCTCTGATGAAGAAGGGACAGATACGTTGATGACTTAGTCAATTAACTTTCAAAGTTTAATAAAGTAACTAACGATGAATGGATCATCAAATCATAATTTGATAATATGAACCTTGTGTCTTAATGAACTTTCATACAATTCAACAGGAGGTAACAACGATTGGATCTTCATGTCCAATATTATTAAATTTTCTAGTTATTAAATTAGTATATAATAGATAATAAAGTCAAAGTGTGATGAAATAAAAAAATAAAATATACTAAGAAAAGATGGAACAAAAGAATATCACACCAATTAAACCTTTTAATTAGTGTAATTATTAAGGTAATAAATATTACATTATGACATTTCATATATATAGTTAAAATGTATGAATTTTTTCTGCTCTTTTCTTCTGATTGCGTTAATTTAATTAGGTATCTATCCTTACACTTCATTTTCACACGCATGCTAATTTAATGTATATTTTAATATTTGGTTTCAATTGTCCGTACTTATCAATTTTATTTCTTTTACTCTCTTATTCTATTTCTCATTTTCTTTAATTAAATATTAATTAGTTAGTACCATACTTACATACTATAATTAATTATTTTAATTTTAGTTAGTTAGAATAATTTTAATAACACCTCACATTATTAGTTAGTCTATACATACAACAAATTAATTAGTTAATTAGTTAGTGACAGTGACATTTCCTTGTTTAATATAAGGTATATGTATGATATGACGTTGATTTTATTATAATATATTACTGACATGACCGCGACACTGTTCTAGATAGAACATCGTAGGTCATACGTCGGGTTTTGTTAAATTTTTGATAATTTGATTAATATTGTTCAAAAAAAAAATCTATTTAATAGATTTTTTTTTGCCCCCGTCTGACAGGAAATCTGTTACGGTGTTATTTTAAATGATGGCGTCTGCTGGGGTTTACCCATGCGCAACGTTTAGGGGTCATTAATATTTATAGAATATGTCGATATTTTACGGTATAGTGAACGCGAAATATATGCGGAGATTATGACGCATTCGCGTCGGGAAGGTCACGCCGGGTGACTTGGTTACAGGGCCTTTGTTACGCTATCCGTCAAGCAAGAAGGTCGTGTCTTGTATTTCTTCCAAGGAAATAAGGCTGAGTATATAGCCTATATTTTATAGATGAATTGATGTAGACTTCAGGGTCAGTTCGGAAATTAATCTAAGCATGAGATTAATTAAATTAAACTAATAATGGAAGAAGAATCGTATTATGATTCAATTTGTAGATGTCAAGAACTCATGTGCTCATTTCTGGCTGTTGACTATAACAGCGCACGTATATAGCCACGATGTTCTTCTGACACATTGTTTTGACACGGACGGATACTTACTGATATTATTTGGAATTCAATTGTCATGCTGAATTGTACATGAAACCTTTGTGAATGTCGATTATCGTTTTTGAATTAATCTCAATACATGTGGACTCAAAGCAGAAGGCTTGACCCTTTATTTACGTTTCGGGTTCGGTTCTACAACTGTTGGTGTTTACCTTTGTCAGCACGATAACTCTCCCACAAGGGAAATCAAATACTATGGACTATGCAAATCAGAACGTCGAAGGGATGTTCTGATGCCCAGAGCTAACCAGTCTAACCAACATTGCTATGTCTACAGAGTGACTTTATTATTCAATAATAATACCATAACGAAGGAAACGCAACACCAACCACACCAAAACCACTGACCCGTCACACTCAGTTAGGCGTCGGAGTCTCTGCTCTAGGATTCTAGAGTAGATTTTACCAGGGACACTGAGAAGGGATATGCCTCTATGGTTTATACACTGTCGATTGTCACCCTTTTTGAAAATTGGTGTTATGATGACAATCTCCCAATCCTTTGGTATGGTCTTGTTGTACCACGCTGCCTGTAAAACCCTTAAGAGTAATAGGTCGCCTGATGGTCCCATGAACTTAACCATTTCTGGTGTTATACCATCATGCCCTGCTGCTTTGCCCATCTTGATTTTTTCCAGTGCTGCCTTCAGTTCTTCCATCTGTATGTCATCTTCACCATCATTGGTTTTCTCTTCTGTGCTAGTGTTTATCATTTCTGATGCTTCACCTTGCTCACCATCCAGTAGTTCTGAGAAATATTCTTTCCATCTTTCCATTACTTCCTTCGGGGCAGTAAGAAATTTGCCTTGCTTGTCCTTTATAAATTTGAGAGGGCATTGTTTTTCCTTCCTCATGTTCTTTAGGGTCTTATAGAACAATTTCTGGTTTTCTTGTGCATCTTATTCTAGCTTTTCTCCAAATTCTTCCCAGGACTTCTGTTTTGCTGCTAGCACTTTCTTCTTTGGTTCTGTTCTGAGTGTCACATATTCTCTATATTTTTCCATTTGTCCTGTTGTGTTTTTAGCTCCTAAGTATTGTTTCCATGCCATTTTTTTCTCTCTTATTTTCTCTTTGACTTCCTCTGTCCACCAAGGTGTCCTCTTTCTCTTGTTCCCAAGTCGGACTTCACCGCATGCTTCTGCAGCATCTGTCTTTATGATATCCTTGAATTTAATCCAGAGGGTTTCCAAGTAATCAGGTCGTTCTTCTGTGTTGCTCACCGCTGGAGCAATAAGCCCCTGATAGCTGGTCTTAATTTCTGGCTCTCTCAGCTTGTAGGTCCTAATGCTCATTTCTCCTGCTCGTTTACTTGGTTTCTTGCGTGATGTTGGGAAGTTCCTAGGCTGAGCAACTCTTTCAGTTGTTCTTTTGATTATTAGCAGGTAGTGATCGCTTTCAATCTCTGGCCCCCTCCAGACTCTAGCATCTCGGACATATTTGAATGAGCTTCTCCGAACAATGGCATAGTTGATCACTGACTTCTCATTCTTTGTTGGTTCACATCTAGTGTATGCATGTATGTGCTTATGGGGGAACTTTGTGTTTGTAATGATCAGATTCTGCTCACTGCAGAATCTAAGGAGTCGCTTTCCATTGTCATTGAGAGTATCTTCTCCATATCTTCCGATAACTCCACCCCATCTAGCATGGTCATTTCCAACTCTGGCATTAAAATCTCCGAGCATGATAACTTCATCTAGGCAATCATCCACTGTTCTTTGAAGCAGCTCGAAGAATTCCTCCTTGACCTCTGCTCTCTCATCCTCATTTGGCCCATACACTATGACCAGGTTGACTATGGTTTCTCCTTCATTTAGTTCAACAACCATAATGCGCTCCGAAACAAAGTTCCATCACTTGATACCTTCTTTTTGATTTTGGGCCACAATGCAACCCACGCCTCCTTTAGCTCTTTCAGATATGGGTACACCGATGTAGACCAGTGTGATGCCATCGAGATCCATGACTCCTTGTCCTTTTTTCTTTGTTTCCGTTATAGCCAGGATTTCTATTTTTGCTTTCTTCATCTCTTCCACCAGCTCCTCTTCCTTCCCATTTATACTTCTTGTGTTCCAAGTTCCATAAGTCGTAGTCCGTAGTCTGTTCCAGTTCGTCGCCTTTAGAATCAGTCAAGTTTTCTCTATTGTATTGCTCGTAATCGTGATTTAAAGCAAACAGGTGATTGGCCTGTTGTGCCTTTGCATGGTGGAGGGGCTGCCTCCTTACGGCCTCCATACAGGCCGCCCTCCTCCTTTTTCATCCGGGCTTGGGACCGGCATAGGCGGAGTTCCCGCTGAAGATACAAAAACTAAATGACTACACTGTCTCAAAGGCGTTCTTGGCGGTCCTGCACACCTAACTAATACACCACAAAGAAATACTAAGCTAATGGATTCTGCAGCACTGCCTCAGAGGCTGTTCTCTAAGTATTTCTATCTAACCCTACTGTTTCTGAGGAAACCGCTAAACTCCTCTCTCTCTCCTCTGTTCCTGTTCAGTGCCTTTCTGACGCTATCGGCTTGTCTGAGGCTCCGATGAGTTGCTTTTCGTCATGCACCTCCTCCTGTTAGTATTTGGAAAGGTATGATTTCCCTCTCTCCTCTCCCGAATACTGATTAAGGGGCCCTCGGTGAATTAATCTATCTATTTGCATAAGGCTGTAAATTTTATCACTGCTGATGACACTCTTCAAACAGACGATATAACCTGCTGAGGGGTTAGGCTTACTGCATTATTGTGGCAGTATGTAAACAACAGGAGGCAACGTAGCCAATTTTGAAATTGGGCCTTTACGAGCTAAGAGCTCCGATTTAGAGACAAGTCCCCGCTGAGGTATGTTTCCTCACGTCAAGAGAACTTCTAATTCCTCTCAGTTTTGCAGACGCTACTGGGCGCCAGGTACAAAGCGCGTACCCAGATTTCTTCAATTAAACTGATGTCCCGTGCCTCCCTCTCCCAAGAAGGCAAAGTCTGTTGTAGGCTTAGGTTTATCTACAACCTCTCCGCCGTGAATAACCAACTTTACAGAATCTCACCGTATCGGGCAGACTGAAATAGCACTTATTCACGGCGCAAAATTATTGGAACTGTGAGCGATAACTAACTTTGGTGCTCACTATATATTGCTAATAAACTGATGCATAACAGACGCAGTGAGTCATCGCGTCTGGCATCATCTCCTAGGAACCGCCTTTGCCCAACTTTTGACCTAATATCATGCCTGCACATAAATTAAATCGAACCCACCCAATCATAACATAATCTAACCTCTGACGCATCATTAACCGAGCAATCACAAATTTATTTCTGCTCGCTCGCCGAAATTATACGCAATATATATATAATAGATCACACGGCATTCCCAAATCATCAAGTTGACAGCTCGGACTGAAGCCGGGAAACAATAGAACTCCAAGTCATGCCCCATTTACAGCTGGCTAGACTGAAGACAATGTTGATTTAAGGAAGGTTAAAATGCGAGGTCAGATAAAATATATACTTTGACTATCAATCTTTACTGTCTGTAAGAAAAAAAAGTTAGAAAATATAAAAATTAGCTGCTATTCAATCTCGGTTTCAAAACAGCACACATTTTACAAGTGAATGTTCAAACGCTACGGAAACAAAACAGAAAAAAACTCTTTTCGTCTGTGAACAGTCTTTTTATTTATCAACTAGCAAATATACCGAGGGTTGCCCGAGTGAATAAAGTAACTGAACTTTTCATGTATCATATGGTTGTGGTACTTCTTAGTCACCATTACTTTTTGATCAACCATGATCAAACCTCCACGGTTAACTATCGGATTAACCCAATGACATCTATACATCTCACCTCCAGCATGTCTACTCAAATCATGTTCTTCATTGTATCTCTCACGTCTTCAATCATGTTTTCATCATACCTCTCACCTCCAGCACATCTACTCCAATCATGTCCTCCATTGTCCCTCTTACCTCCGGCGCACATTAACTCCAGTCAAGCATTCCATTCTATCTTCCATCTCCGGCAAATCTACTCCAATCATGTCCTTCATTTTACTTCGCACTCCCATTACATCTCCCCCAATCAAGTCCTCCCTTATACCTTTCACCTCCAGCACATCTAATTAAATCATGTCCTCCACCATACCTCTCACTTCTAACACATCTACACTCCAATCATGTCCTGGATCATACCTTTCACATCTAGCACATCTACTCCAATCGTTTCCTCCACTATACCTTCTTCAGTTCGGTTAGTCTGAGGTAGACCAAGAGTATACAGTTCCTCCCCTTCTACAGAAATAAACTTATCTTCCATGGCCATTAAAGCTGTATTGTTAATTTCATCACTGTAACCGATTTCTATGTATATTAACTGAGCCTAAGATGTTGTAGCGCGGTGGTTAGTGCACTGGCTTCGATGCTCGGTGGTCCATGGTTCAATCCTCAGTTGAGGTGGGATTTGTTAGACCGCAAACGGCTCCGGGGTTGACTCAGCCTCGTGAATTGGGTACCAAAGCAACTCTGGGAAGGTTAAAGCGGCCGGCGTGATACTGAACACATCACCCCGATTTTCCCAATATGACTCAATGGGCGTGTAACGGGATCCTTTACCTTTTAACTGAGTCCGATGTTTAAAGTCTTCTGTAAGATCGTTTCTGTATTTCATCCTTAGTGTTAGTGGGTCCAACTCCATAGGTTCTAAGTAGAATGGCATCTGATGTTTCTTGATGTGTGCTGTAATGGAGACTCTAAAAGTATAAGATCCAAAAAATTGCGACCCCTTATCTTGCTGAACTGTTTTTTGTTTGTTTTTAAATTGGGAAATTCATTGATACAAGTATATTGAATCAAAAATAATGTAAAGGGAAACAATACAACTATATAAATAATGTCTAGCTTTCATTACCACAAAATAAAAAACATTGCGTCCCCTCTTTCTGTAGGGACATGCAGACAGACGTTCAAAAATATACATTAGAATAGTAAGAAGCCCTTCAAAATTGACGGGTTTTTATTATAGTGTGCGCTTTCTGTTACATGTCCTAATGAAGGCTTTATTTCTACTTTGGTCATTTTATTACAGTTCACCGTCATCAGATCTTTGTAGTAAACATTATGTGGATGCATTAAATATGAAGCCATGGGGCAACCTTCCTAAATGACAATTAGATAAGTGATATTAATCTAATGGACAAGAAATTGACTAATTAACTAATAGTTCTTTTGACAACTTTTCTCGTAAATGTTCGTGTATCTTTTAAAATCTGTCCTGGATATTTACTTTAAGATTGTTTGGGTTCCTTACTCTCGTAAGCGCTACATAAAGTTGGTCATGAGCAAAGACTGGTTTTGGTAGGTATGCACCTACTTGATCAAACGATTGTCCCTGCGCTTTGTTGATTGTAATGGCAAAAGCCCAAATCATATTAATCTGACGACGTCTCAAGATAAAAGGATGGGCCGTATCGCTTGGCTCTAACGTGATGCTTTTTCTAATTGTTTACTAATTGTTCATGACCCTCTTTCATTTGTCAGGACTGAAAAACTCACTTTCGTACTTCCACTGACAAAGAGTTGTTGCATAAAATACATTTCATTGTACAGAATGCTGTTTTCATTTTATAGAATGCCTCTTTCGCCTCTTATAATAAATCTGACTTATAAGAAATGAATAAGCTGAATACATTCGAGAACAAATGTCTTAGAAAACTCATGAACATCAGTTGGAAAGAATTCAAGACTAATCGACAAATAAGAGAAAACTCTAGGCATAAATATGTCTCCAACTATATAAGGAAAAGACGCTGGTCATATATCGGTCATGTCCTACGAATGCAAAACAACAGAATACCATTGCAGGCACTCACTTGGGTTCCTGAGGGTAAGAGGAAAAAAGGAAGACCAAAAGAAACACTCAGAAGAACAATAATAAGAGAAGGAAGAATGTTGGGATTAAACAATGTGCAAGAGCTAAGAGGAGTGGCGTCACAACGTACAACCTGGAGAGCACTGGTTTCTGCCTTATGCGCCGTGTTTGGTGCTTAAAGAATTTATTATTATTATTTATAAGAAATGAAAATCATTGAAAACAGAATATATACTAACTATTACACATCAGAGGTTGAAAGGGAAATTTCTCATCATCAAATAAAACAAAAAACAAATTTTCTACGCTTCATTAATGAGATGCATCATCTGTGCAATATTCTAACATGCTGTGATGAGTTACTGTTGTTTTTATTTTTAACTCGCCCAATTTTTTTGTTCCATTTTATTATTTTGGTTCGTTAGTTATTCTTAGGCGTTCGAGTTCGTTATTTATTAATGCTGGGTTATTCTTTATGGCGTTAGGATTACTCAGACAATCTTCACCAGCCTTTTATTTGTGGGGATGGGCGAAATCCCCTACCCAGGTTGTGTCGCGGAACCAGTGATTCATTCTGGTAGATAGGAGGTCAGCGGCGTTACAAAATATTACGTATAATTTCGGCGAGCGAGCAGAAATAATTTTGGGATTGCTCGGTTAATGATGTGTCAGAGGTTAGATTATGTTATGATTGGGTGGGTTCGATTTAATTTATGTGCAGGCATGATATTAGGTCAAAAGTTGGGCAAAGGCGGTTCCTAGGAGATGATGCCAGACGCGATGACTCACTGCGTCTGTTATGCATCAGTTTATTAGCATTATATAGTGAGCGCCAAAGTTAGTTATCGCTCACAAGTCCAAGAAATTTGCGCCGTGAATAAGTGCCATTTCAGTCTGCCCGGTACGGTGAGATTCTGTAAAGTTGGTTATTCACGGCGGGGAGGTTATAGATAAACCTAAGCCTAAACGGACTTTGCCTTCTCGGGTGAGGGAGGCAAGGGACATCAGTGTAATTGAAGAAATCTGGGTACGCGCTTTGTACCTGGCGCCCAGTTACGCCTGCAACACTGAGAGGAATTAGAAGTTCTCTTGACGTGAGGAAACATACCTCAGCGGGGACCTGTCTCTAAATCGGATCTCTTAGCTCGTAAAGGCCCAATTCCAAAATTGGCTACGTTGCCTCCTGTTGTTTACATACTGCCACAACAATGCAGTAAGCCTAACCCCTCAGCGGGTTAAATCGTCGGTTTGAAGAATGTCATCAGCAGTGACAAAATTTACAGTCTTATGCAAATAGATAGATATATATTCACCGAGGGCCCCTTAATCAGTATTCGGGAGAGGAGAGAGTGAAATCGTACCTTTCCAAATACTAACGGGAGGAGGTGCATGGCGAAAAGCAACTCATCAGAGCCTCAGACGAAGACGGTAGCGTCAGAAAGGCACTGAACAGAAACAGAGGAGATAGAGAAGAGTTTAGCGGTTTCCTCAGAAACAGTAGGGTTAGATAGAAATACTTAGAGGACAGCCTCTTAAGTAGTGCTGCAGAATCCATTAGCTTAGCATTTCTTTGTGGTGTATTAGTTAGATGTGCAGGACCGTCAAGAGCGCCTTTGAGACTGTGTAGTCATTTAGTTTTTGTATCTTCAGCGGGACAGTGTGTTTAGTTAGTAACATTAGTGTAGTCAGGATTGGTGGCTCTTACTTAGAGACACCCGCCAAGAGAGCGTGGTAATTTATATATTGTGTCTTTCACTTGATTTGTTCTTTTTTTCCAGGTTGTGCGAACTCGCACGTTATTGTTGTTTGCTGTGGTATTGATTTGTTGTTTAATAAACTATAAAATGCACACTGGATCAGTTTATCTTTAACTATACAGTACGTATGCTTTGATTGTATAGTGGTGTCTGTGGATAACTTAGTGTAACCTTATCTCCTTTCTGGTAGTCAGAGGTGGTGAGACAGTAGCTAGTAAATAAGTCACAAGTGGCGAGGGGGAGTGAATCGAGGCTCTCATCCTTGAAGCTATAAGTCTCATCCTTCCACATTCACTGAAATTCTCATCTTAATCTATCTTCCCAGACTTTCCTCAAAACTGGGGTCTTGTCTCTGTACTCAGACAGACTCTAATTAAGCCAATTTGTGACACATGCCCAGGTATTTGAATCTATTGACCAGTTTTAAAACTGTTTAAGTTAGGTTGATTGTGCATGCTGAAGAAAATTGGCAAGAAAAGCTCGCAATTTCAGGGGTCGTACAATTTACTACAATGGTCATAAGCGTACCCCTTGTACATAATTTTTACACTGCAACTTCGATAGGAAAAAGTTAATGTAGACTTCTTTCAGGGACGTAATTTATTTTCTTTCAAAGTGAAACAGTTAAGCGACAACGTAGAAATAATAACAATTAAATTAATTGTAAATTGTTGACACTTAATTAGGTGTTTTCTTTTTATTTTTTGAAATAAAACTGCAATTTTGGTGGAGCAAAGATGCGCCTATATTAAACATCGTGCAGTTTATGCAAAGGCTAAAAGCACACGACTTTTATATAATGTCCTGAGTGCACGAATTAATATTGTTGGACAGGACAAGACAGTACACTTTTAGAGAATTATATAGTAATAGCAATAACCAGTCAAACATAACAGGTTTTTAATTATAGTGTGCTGTTTCCGTTCCCAGATGAGCAGATAGAAGTACATTCTTAGAGTGTTTTTGGTTTCTTTCCATTATACAGTGTAATCAAACTGTTCATGAACACCGTCATTTGAACGCTTTTCTTTGTTGATTGTAACTATTTTCGGGAAGTATATATATCGGGAACAGTACAGTTTTTAAACACGGTTTCGTTCATCAGCTGTGACCAACGTTCTTCAAATACAGTTCACTTTGGTATGTTATTGGCTCATTGTTGCGTGATAAATTCTCGCAACATCGTTTTATTACAATATCTATTTTATAACGCAAGGGCAACAACTGCTTGAAATTTATAGTCACTTTTCTCGGTAAGCATTTGTCTTCTCGCGTTGGTATTGAATGCAGTTAAGTTTTGAGCTGTGGTCTTTTTGCGCTGGACTGCGCATGACTGGTCTTGTTTTTTGGTCGATCGGTTTCCGCCCACCACTAGTGGAGTGAGCGATTTGAATGGCGAAAGAGATGCCTCGTTGAAGAGGGGATCTCCGCTATTTTTTGTTCTGTCAGGGATGTGTAGTCCTCTTAATGGATATTTCGTTTATTCGAGATAATACCTCTAGTGTTTCCCACATGTCGGGAGGCGTGATATTTCTGTGTATTTCCTGAAGGCAAGGTAAATTGACTTTTCATTAACTCTATCGATTTTGGGTCGTGAGCGATTTCGATTCATAGCCTGTCTTCGAAAGTCGTCGTCACGAGATGTTTTCCCAGCTCACATGTCGCTGTATTGTACTGCATCGGTTGATGCATGTCCCAAGGACCATTACTTGCTACTTTGTTAAATGAACTAGGTTTGGAAAACCTTTATTATCTAGAGGATATTTTTGAGGACATTATTTATACTTCGGCAGACGTGTCTGTCTTGCTGAAGTCAGACTAAGGAGAGTGAACTGATCTCATACATCTGGTTATCTCCTGGCTGTTATAGAAAAGGATGGAGTTTTTCACCTGACTACATTTACAGCACTATGAAATATAACATGCATCTGACTCATCATTGTAATGCTGTCTACCGTCTATTGCTGTATTGAATGTTGCTGTGATAATGACTGTTTGATGTGCCTACATATTCGCGTAACCATTTTGTCACTGTGGCGTCCACAATAAATAATGAAGAAAAACGTCAACGGCTGTTACAAGAATCATTGACTTTATACGTCGTGAGTTTACTGACGTCCTATGTGGATTGCCCTGTTATTTTTGTATGAACATTGTTTTGACTGAACACATCTGCACACTACACAAAACCAGACATGCGGATACCATCCATCATCATATGGCATCACGCATCATTTGGTGGCCATAAGCTGGTTTGATTCTGGTACCAGCAAACACGGGGTCCCTTACCCACTTCATTTTCAACAAGAATTCATCAGCATCCTTCAAGAAATTAACATTCTTCAATACAGTCAACATCTTCAAAATTTTCAAAGTACTCGGCGTTGCCCGGTAAAAGTCAAAATTTCAACTTTTTGACGGAAACAAGAATTTGACAGTACCCGGCGTTGTTACATGTTGCCGGATAACTCGGACTGCTGTTATCTTTTACGCAAGTCAAGCAAGTTGCTGCTGTCAAGGTTCCAGTGCTGTCGTTTTTGTGAAGGTCAAGTGCCGGTTGAAACGGGTTGTTTTCTGAAGAAGGCCAAGTACCGATTTCCATCAACTTACTTTTGGATTAGAAGGTCAAGTGCCGAAACAACTCAACACACAGTATTTCAGAAGCTCTTGTACCATCGTGTTAGCAGTGGAAGCAGTTCAGATGTGCCATCATCGTTGGAGCTTCGCTCTTTAGGACGTTGATTGACATCCGTTTTTTCTGCTGTTCTACGATTGGAAGCCTATAAGTTAAGTGGCCTGTTTGTATGTAAACTGTGCCCTTATACTTCTGCTGAGTCTTCTGTGTATCATCTCATTCTATATGTTATATGTCTATATGTTATTTGTATATTTATATGTTTATATTTCAGCGGGTTCTCGGTTGGGTGGTGTCTCCGTTAGATTATGCCACGTCATAGAGGTCGTCTATTGTGAGCGTTTTCTGTAGGGTTTGCAAATTTCCGATACTGGAATTTGCTAAGCGACTTCTGTTGCTATTTATGTTAGCTGTGATGACATGTTTTAATATTGTTTTCGTTATTATTTCGCATTCTTTAGTTTTGTTTTGATTTGTTTGTATTTGTTAGCCTACTCTTGTCTATAATTTAGTTTCATACAACATTTTTGTTTATACACTGTGGTGTCATGTATTTTGTTTAATTCTATCGCAGATATCGTCACATTTTTTGTGATATTTCATTAATTTCTGCTTTATTTTTAGTTGATTTCTGCGAACGTTTTTGTATTGTTGCTGATCTTTGTTATTGTTTACATTGTTATTGTTTACATTGTTTGCATTGTTTACATTTTCAATGTTTACATTCTGCATGTGTTTACATAGTCATTGTTTACAGTTATAGTAATTAGTTAATGGGCTATGCTAATGCACTGTTACTACTACACTGATGATAAATGAATGATGAATAGTGTCGTGCACTATTGAATGAGAAGTGCACTTATGATCAAGAATTGATTGTTGATATTTCATATACAAGTTCTTTGATTGGAGACTTGTTTCCCACAGAGACTGGGATAATATAATGTGATGTGAATATACAAGTGCTTAATTAAGACTTGTTACACTTAGGTTTGAAATAAATTAGTTAATTATTTCAGGTTTTGGACTCATATGTTAGACAACATGTCTACATTTGAGCACTTTATTGAGCAGGGTAAATTGCTTGGGAAGACTGGTGATAAGTTAGAAGAATTTGCAACTGCTCGATATGATAAAGCAATGGAAGCTGAACAAAAGAAACTGCATATGGAAGCTGAACAAAAGAAACTGCAGATGCAGGTGGATGAAAAAAGATTCCAAATGGAAATGGAAAAACAAAAAAGGGAATCAGAAGCTGAGGAGAGAAAACTCCAGCTACAGCTAGAAGCTGAAAGACTTCAAAAAGAGGCTGAAAATAAAAGACTTGAAAAAGAGGCTGAAAATAAAAGACTTGAAAAAGAAGCTGAAAATGAAAGACTTCAAAAAGAGGCTCAGGCTGAGGAAAGAAGATTACAGAGAGAGTCTGATGAGAGGAAAGAGAAAGCAAAAATGGAACATGAAGAAAAGGTCTTAGCTTTAGAGTTGGAAAAATTGAAATTAACGAGCATGAGTAATGGTAATGATTCAAACAAGGGTTCATCTTCTGGTAAGGCTAATAATGATACTTTTAAGATTAAGTTACCAACTGATGCGTGATGCCATATGATGATGGATGGTATCCGCATGTCTGGTTTTGTGTAGTGTGCAGATGTGTTCAGTCAAAACAATGTTCATACAAAAATAACAGGGCAATCCACATAGGACGTCAGTAAACTCACGACGTATAAAGTCAATGATTCTTGTAACAGCCGTTGACGTTTTTCTTCATTATTTATTGTGGACGCCACAGTGACAAAATGGTTACGCGAATATGTAGGCACATCAAACAGTCATTATCACAGCAACATTCAATACAGCAATAGACGGTAGACAGCATTACAATGATGAGTCAGATGCATGTTATATTTCATAGTGCTGTAAATGTAGTCAGGTGAAAAACTCCATCCTTTTCTATAACAGCCAGGAGATAACCAGATGTATGAGATCAGTTCACTCTCCTTAGTTTGACTTCAGCAAGACAGACACGTCTGCCGAAGTATAAATAATGTCCTCAAAAATATCCTCTAGATAATAAAGGTTTTTCAAACCTAGTTCATTTAACAAAGTAGCAAGTAATGGTCCTTGGTACCTGCATCAACCGATGCAGTACAATGCAGCGACATGTGAGCTGGGAAACACATCTCGTGACGACGACTTTCGAAGACAGGCTATGAATCGAAATCGCTCACGACCAAAAATCGATAGAGTTAATGAAAAGTCAATTTACCTTGCTTTCATGAAATACACAGAAATATCACGCCTCCCGACATGTGCAAAACACTAGAGGTATTATCTCGAATAAACGAAATATCCATAAGAGGACTACACATCCCTGACAGAACAAAAAATAGCGGAGATCCCCTCTTCAACGAGGCATCTCTTTCGCCATTCCAAATCGCTCACTCCACTAGTGGTGGGCGGAAACCGATCGACCAAGAAGCAAGACAAGTCATGCGCAGTCCAGCGCAAAATGACCACAGCTCAAACTTAACTGCATTCGATACCAACGCGAGAAGACAAATGCTTACCGAGAAAAGTGACTATAAATTTCAAGCAGTTGTTGCCCTTGCGTTATAAAATAGATATTGAAATAAAACGATGTTGCGAGAATTTATCACGCAACATATCACCACCTCCTCCCGATAAAAAAAAAATGTGGAACATATTTTTTTTTTCAATATCAAAGAGCATGCGATAAGCGGCTCAAAACGCACGAATTATGCGCTGATAATTAATTAAATTGCCAAACAATAGGCTAATTATAGAGTGTCTGGTGAGGATATACCTCAACAGAAAAATAAATATGTCTCAAAAAATATTCACATCGGGGAGGTGTCACCAACACACATCACGTTAGCATGTAAACACAATATACGTATGCAAGTTACTATAATCATCATTAAACAGCATACTCTAATATTGTCTTTAAAAATGGATGTACAAATCTGATAGGAAAATTTAAATAGTACATTCTTTGACATGTAATGACATAAGTACATAGTAAAGTTAAACTACATGACGATCCAGGACATATGCTCTGGTATTCCGAGGGTAAGTACACAATCTAGAACTCGTCATGCTTGATACTAGTAAGGTAAGTCCTCAGCTCAACAATGACATTCTGAGAAAGTACAAGCAATATAATGCTAATTAATAACTAATATGCTTCATAAGGTACAATACATTATTAATAATTGTGGCTGTTTAGTAAACTAACGGCCCTTATATTAACTACTCAGTCCTCCTCTATCATCTTAAAAAACGAACAGAAGAAGATGACAACAAAGCACGATAGTGTGTACATATAAAGTAAGTACAGATGTGCTAATCTATTGTAGAAATATAGGTGTGTTATGACTCTGTAATATATGGAAATATAGGACAGAAGTATTAGTTGGAGTCATGTGGGCATCTAGACAAAATGTCAGCCATCACATTATCCGCACCACGGATAGCTCGTACCGTGAAGTGAAAAGGTTGAAGAGCTATAGCATATCGAGTGGATCTCGAACTCTTCAAATTCTTAGTCTGAATAGCTGTAAGAGCTTTCTGATCAGTCTCTAGAATGAAATGTGCGCCCAGGAGGAATCTTTGTAGCTTTAGAATTGACCAAACCATCGCTAACAACTCACGGTCTAAAACCGAGTAGTTCCTCTCTGCCGCATTTAGTTTTCTAGAAATGTACATAACAGGATGCAGAGTATTTGCATATTCTTGCATCAGTGCTGCTCCAATCCCAGTGGATGAAGCATCACTCCGAAGAACAAAAGTCCTATCAAGAGTAGGTAATCTTAAGATGGGAGGAGAAGAAAATATATTCTTGATTTGGTCTAGTGAAGATTGGCATTCTTCAGACCAACGGACCAGATTAGGCGAACCTTTCTTCAACAATGTTGAGAGAGGTGCCATGATCGAAGATAAATTTGGAATAAATCTCCCATAAAATTGAATTAAACCTAAGAGACTCCTAACTTGTTTCTTCGTTTTAGGAACAGAGATGTTCAGTATTTTGGAAGTATTGTGGTCTTCTGTCTTCAAGAGACCATGACCAACACGATGACCCAGGAAAGAGATTTCACCAAAACCAACAAAAGCTTTAGAAGGTTTTGCTGTCAAATTATTCTCACGTAGAGTGGACAGTAAGTCATATAACCCTAAATAGTGATCTTCCCAGGTATCACTGAAGAGACAGATGTCATCTAAGTATGCGATGACATCCGAACGATGTGACAGAATTCGACGCATCATGCGAACGAAAGTGGCAGGGGCGTTCATGAGACCAAAAGGCATAACATTCCATTGAAATAGACCCCTAGGTGTAGAAAAAGCAGTAAGAGGTTTGGCATGCTCTGCTAAAGGCACTTGCCAATAACCTTTAGACAAGTCAAGTTTAGTGAAGAATCTAGAATTAGAAAGTCTAATCAGTAGATCTTCTAACAAAGGCATCGGTTCAGCGTCGAACTTTGTGACCTGATTCAATTTGCGATAATCAACGCAAATTCGTATGTTCTTATCCTTCTTCCGGACAATAACCATGGAAGAAGAATATGGTGAAGTCGATGGTTCAATTATATTTAATTGAATCATTTCATCCAATTCCTTTTCCACTTGCGACTGAAAGTGTATAGGAATAGGATACGGCCTAACCCTAATTGGATTATTGTCGGTAAGAATTATGTCATGTTCTATGACATCTGTGTGTCCAGGAATGTCAGTGAGAACATCCTGAAATGTTTGTAACATCGACGAGACTTGTCGATGTTCGTCACCAGAAAGATTAGGAGAAACAGAAACGTTTTTCCAAGATTCCGTGGAATGTAATGGAACCACTGGAAGGGGAAGGTTGACATCAGAGAAGGTAGCTTCCTCATCCTGAATGACAGACAGGGATGAATAATGACCGTGAGGTGCAGGAGCATCATCCGTTGCCTGGAAAATAGGCAGCAAATAGTCCGGACGTTCGTGAAATTCCGAAAGCATGTTTATGTGGAAAGTTTTATGCTTTCCATCAATATCGACCACATAGTCAACATCGGAAATCCGAGAGACTATTGCATACGGACCTTTCCATGCAATAAGAAGTCTATTTTCCCTACTGGGGAGTAGGACGAATGCTTTGTCACCTGGACAAAGTTGTCGTAGACATCTATTCTTGTTAGCAAACTGCCTTGCCTTCTCTTTAGCAATTTCTGATGAAGCAGTTGCTAGCTTACATGCCTCAATGATCTTTTGTCTAAGAGCAATGACATACTCATATGAGGATTGAGTTTCATCGCTAATATCATCGGCAGTGATGAGATCGTGTAATAAAGACATAGGGCCGCGTGGACGCGCGCCAAAGACAAGTTCGAAGGGAGAAAATCCTGTGTGTTCATTAGGGACTTCTCTATAGGCAAAGAGAGCCGCGGGTAAAACCCTGTCCCAATCTTGAGGATGATCTTCAGTTATCTTACCAAGCAAAGTCTTGAGCGTTCTATTCAGACGCTCAACTAACCCATTAGACATAGGATGGTAGATACTACTGAGAGATCGTTCAATATGTAAGGTAGACATTACCTGTGACATAGTGTCAGATATGAGTTGAGTGCCATGGTCTGACAATATTTCTCTGGGGAACCCCAAGCGAGAAAATATCAACCAAAGAGCATCTGCGATATCTGTAGTAGATATGCTCTTAAGAGGAATAGCCTCTGGCCAACGTGTGCACATATCGACACATGTAAGGATAAACTGATGTCCTCTGGCCGACTTGACCTTAAAAGGGCCAATAATATCTATGGCCATTTTCTGAAACGGCCGAATAGGAATGTCAGCAGCCTGGATAGGCGCAGCATGTCGTGGTCCTCTAGATTTGACCTCCTGACATACCTTGCATGATCGGCAGTAAATACGAATGTCCTTATTGACAAAAGGCCAAAAGAAAGCCGCAAGGACTCTCGACTTCGTACGGGCAAAACCCATATGTCCAGCACATTGCGAGTCATGAGCATGTTGTAATATTTGGACTCTCATGCTCTTGGGAACAAGAATTTGCGAATGTGCCGACGTAGTCGAATCTTGTACCATACGTACAAGTACGCCGTTTCTCATTGCAATCCAAGATTTTCTATTTGTATCCTGATTCGGATCACCTTTCTTCGCAAGAACGAAGAATTTTTTTAAAGAAGGATCTTCTTCTTGCAATTTTATGAAAGAGTCACGAGTGATTACTAAGTGACTATCTTGGCTATCAACTTCATTATCACTATTCAGTGAAGTTTCGGGTGTTTGTAGAGCTTGTGCTCTTGTAACTACTGCATTTGTAGCTTGCATGTTATTATCTTCCCAAGCAGCAATCTGCTGTGGGGTACACTCCCTAACTCCGTGAATACGACCAATAATAAGGTCCGCAATAGGATTAGGTAAGAGACAAGCATGCACATCTCCAGTAAAGAAAGGAGTGGCAATGCGAATTACAGCAGTAGGATATTTTTCTAGAGTGCCGCCAAATGTGACACATTTAATAACCCTTCCTGTAGCACAAGATGGATCTACAAGCGATTGTCTAACACCAATAGTGGTGCATCCGGAATCGAAAAGTAGTGAGACCGGAGTATCATTAACAAGACCCTTATGTAGAATTAAAGAACCCCTCCCGTCATGCGCAACAGCAGCAGGAAGAGCGGGAAGTGGGTGACCACAACTCAAAGTAGTTATGGTACCCGGTTCGAATAAAGTACTGCATTGGGGGCATTTGTTTGCTCTCTCAAAGTCAAAAGCAGAACCAGTGACAGCGTCAAAGTTTTTACTATCAACAACATGATTACAGGCTCCCTCAGTTTCCTGTTGTACAGCATTAGCCTGCTGATATCTCTTTTTTTTGTGTTGAGATCTACCCCGACTATTATTACCTCTGAAGTTATCAGAGTTATTATTATCTCTGCAGTTATTATTGTCTCTATTGTAATTGTTATCCTGGTTCGAATTCCAGTTTCCACGATTACTATCATGTTCACATTGATGCGAACATCTATTTGTTTGGTTCTGAGGTCTTCGGCAGGAATAACCTCTATTACCATATCCTCTTTTGAAATGCTTATAATTATTAGGGTGATAGTAACGACCACTATCAGGTTGTCTCCAATTCTTCGAAGAAGAATCACCATGAAATTGATTTCCATGATTTTGACAGAAATTACCGCTACTCTTTCTATCAAAATTTTGTTGGAATCTACGAGCAAAGTTTTGACCATACGGAGCTGCCGAAGCAACTGGTAAACCTTCTTTCACCTTAGAGTTACCCATGGTTATGTGTGGGTGCGCAGTTACGTATTGGCAACAGAAATCTTCCATTTCTTTTATTGTTTTAGGTTTACGTTCATGAAGGAAAGCAAGGAAAGACTCATTGACAGACGACATGACTTTGTCTCTAAGTATTAAGTCCATAAGTCCTTCATAAGTTTTTTCCGTCTTAGATAGTTCAACCCATCGTGAGAAAGTAATGCGTATTCTTGCAATAAACTCGGAGAATTCAACTCCATTTTCAGGTAACATGTTTTTAAATTGTAGACGATAGCCGTCTTCGTTAAGCTGATATTTCTTTAACAAAGCGGCCCTGACAACCTCATAATTGTTCTTGTCAGGTTCATCCACCATATTTAATATACTTAGAGCTTTACCTGTCAGTATCCCTGATAACTGATAAACATATTTTGCTTTGTCTATGTTATGAGCTGTACATGCTTGTTCAAATCTGTCCAGATAGAACATTATGTCATCACTGGAAGGACTAAATGTTGGTAACTTAATCTTAAAAGTATCATTATTAGCCTTACCAGAAGATGAACCCTTGTTTGAATCATTACCATTACTCATGCTCGTCAATTTCAATTTTTCCAACTCTAAAGCTAAGACCTTTTCTTCATGTTCCATTTTTGCTTTCTCTTTCCTCTCATCAGACTCTCTCTGTAATCTTCTTTCCTCAGCCTGAGCCTCTTTTTGAAGTCTTTCATTTTCAGCTTCTTTTTCAAGTCTTTTATTTTCAGCCTCTTTTTCAAGTCTTTTAGCTTCTAGCTGTAGCTGGAGTTTTCTTTCCTCAGCTTCTGATTCCCTTTTTTGTTTTTCCATTTCCATTTGGAATCTTTTTTCATCCACCTGCATCTGCAGTTTCTTTTGTTCAGCTTCCATATGCAGTTTCTTTTGTTCAGCTTCCATTGCTTTATCATATCGAGCAGTTGCAAATTCTTCTAACTTATCACCAGTCTTCCCAAGCAATTTACCCTGCTCAATAAAGTGCTCAAATGTAGACATGTTGTCTAACATATGAGTCCAAAACCTGAAATAGTTAACTAATTTATTTCAAACCTAAGTGTAACAAGTCTTAATTAAGCACTTGTATATTCACATCACATTATATTATCCCAGTCTCTGTGGGAAACAAGTCTCCAATCAAAGAACTTGTATATGAAATATCAACAATCAATTCTTGATCATAAGTGCACTTCTCATTCAATAGTGCACGACACTATTCATCATTCATTTATCATCAGTGTAGTAGTAACAGTGCATTAGCATAGCCCATTAACTAATTACTATAACTGTAAACAATGACTATGTAAACACATGCAGAATGTAAACATTGAAAATGTAAACAATACAAACAATGTAAACAATAACAATGTAAACAATAACAAAGATCAGCAACAATACAAAAACGTTCGCAGAAATCAACTAAAAATAAAGCAGAAATTAATGAAATATCACAAAAAATGTGACGATATCTGCGATAGAATTAAACAAAATACATGACACCACAGTGTATAAACAAAAATGTTGTATGAAACTAAATTATAGACAAGAGTAGGCTAACAAATACAAACAAATCAAAACAAAACTAAAGAATGCGAAATAATAACGAAAACAATATTAAAACATGTCATCACAGCTAACATAAATAGCAACAGAAGTCGCTTAGCAAATTCCAGTATCGGAAATTTGCAAACCCTACAGAAA
Source organism: Oreohelix idahoensis (assembly GCA_024509875.1). NCBI lineage: Eukaryota > Metazoa > Mollusca > Gastropoda > Stylommatophora > Oreohelicidae > Oreohelix > Oreohelix idahoensis. Next base: position 597,281 of record JAMPIV010001486.1, read on the forward strand.
ACGCTCACAATAGACGACCTCTATGACGTGGCATAATCTAACGGAGACACCACCCAACCGAGAACCCGCTGAAATATAAACATATAAATATACAAATAACATATAGACATATAACATATAGAATGAGATGATACACAGAAGACTCAGCAGAAGTATAAGGGCACAGTTTACATACAAACAGGCCACTTAACTTATAGGCTTCCAATCGTAGAACAGCAGAAAAAACGGATGTCAATCAACGTCCTAAAGAGCGAAGCTCCAACGATGATGGCACATCTGAACTGCTTCCACTGCTAACACGATGGTACAAGAGCTTCTGAAATACTGTGTGTTGAGTTGTTTCGGCACTTGACCTTCTAATCCAAAAGTAAGTTGATGGAAATCGGTACTTGGCCTTCTTCAGAAAACAACCCGTTTCAACCGGCACTTGACCTTCACAAAAACGACAGCACTGGAACCTTGACAGCAGCAACTTGCTTGACTTGCGTAAAAGATAACAGCAGTCCGAGTTATCCGGCAACATGTAACAACGCCGGGTACTGTCAAATTCTTGTTTCCGTCAAAAAGTTGAAATTTTGACTTTTACCGGGCAACGCCGAGTACTTTGAAAATTTTGAAGATGTTGACTGTATTGAAGAATGTTAATTTCTTGAAGGATGCTGATGAATTCTTGTTGAAAATGAAGTGGGTAAGGGACCCCGTGTTTGCTGGTACCAGAATCAAACCAGCTTATGGCCACCAAATGATGCGTGATGCCATATGATGATGGATGGTATCCGCATGTCTGGTTTTGTGTAGTGTGCAGATGTGTTCAGTCAAAACAATGTTCATACAAAAATAACAGGGCAATCCACATAGGACGTCAGTAAACTCACGACGTATAAAGTCAATGATTCTTGTAACAGCCGTTGACGTTTTTCTTCATTATTTATTGTGGACGCCACAGTGACAAAATGGTTACGCGAATATGTAGGCACATCAAACAGTCATTATCACAGCAACATTCAATACAGCAATAGACGGTAGACAGCATTACAATGATGAGTCAGATGCATGTTATATTTCAAAGTGCTGTAAATGTAGTCAGGTGAAAAACTCCATCCTTTTCTATAACAGCCAGGAGATAACCAGATGTATGAGATCAGTTCACTCTCCTTAGTTTGACTTCAGCAAGACAGACACGTCTGCCGAAGTATAAATAATGTCCTCAAAAATATCCTCTAGATAATAAAGGTTTTTCAAACCTAGTTCATTTAACAAAGTAGCAAGTAATGGTCCTTGGTACATGCATCAACCGATGCAGTACAATGCAGCGACATGTGAGCTAGGAAAACATCTCGTGACGACGACTTTCGAAGACAGGCTATGAATCGAAATCGTTCACGACCAAAAATCGATAGAGTTAATGAAAATGTTAATTTACCTTGCCTTCCGGAAATACACAGAAATATCACGCCTCCCGGCATGTGCAAATACACTAGAGGTATTATCTCGAATAAACGAAATATCCATAAGAGGACTACACATCCCTGACAGAACAAAAAATAGCGGAGATCCCCTCTTCAACGAGGCATCTCTTTCGCCATTCCAAATCGCTCACTCCACTAGTGGTGGGCGGAAACCGATCGACCAAGAAGCAAGACAAGTCATGCGCAGTCCAGCGCAAAATGACCACAGCTCAAACTTAACTGCATTCGATACCAACGCGAGAAGACAAATGCTTACCGAGAAAAGTGACAATAAATTTCAAGCAGTTGTTGCCCTTGCGTTATAAAATAGATATTGAAATAAAACGATGTTGCGAGAATTTATCACGCAACACCAACATTTAGTCCTTCCAGTGATGACATAATGTTCTATCTGGACAGATTTGAACAAGCATGTACAGCTCATAACATAGACAAAGCAAAATATGTTTATCAGTTATCAGGGATACTGACAGGTAAAGCTCTAAGTATATTAAATATGGTGGATGAACCTGACAAGAACAATTATGAGGTTGTCAGGGCCGCTTTGTTAAAGAAATATCAGCTTAACGAAGACGGCTATCGTCTACAATTTAAAAACATGTTACCTGAAAATGGAGTTGAATTCTCCGAGTTTATTGCAAGAATACGCATTACTTTCTCACGATGGGTTGAACTATCTAAGACGGAAAAAACTTATGAAGGACTTATGGACTTAATACTTAGAGACAAAGTCATGTCGTCTGTCAATGAGTCTTTCCTTGCTTTCCTTCATGAACGTAAACCTAAAACAATAAAAGAAATGGAAGATTTCTGTTGCCAATACGTAACTGCGCACCCACACATAACCATGGGTAACTCTAAGGTGAAAGAAGGTTTACCAGTTGCTTCGGCAGCTCCGTATGGCCAAAACTTTGCTCGTAGATTCCAACAAAATTTTGATAGAAAGAGTAGCGGTAATTTCTGTCAAAATCATGGAAATCAATTTCATGGTGATTCTTCTTCGAAGAATTGGAGACAACCTGATAGTACTCGTTACTATCACCCTAATAATTATAAGCATTTCAAAAGAGGATATGGTAATAGAGGTTATTCCTGCCGAAGACCTCAGAACCAAACAAATAGATGTTCGCATCAATGTGAACATGATAGTAATCGTGGAAACTGGAATTCGAACCAGGATAACAATTACAATAGAGACAATAATAACTGCAGAGATAATAATAACTCTGATAACTTCAGAGGTAATAATAGTCGGGGTAGATCTCAACACAAAAAAAAGAGATATCAGCAGGCTAATGCTGTACAACAGGAAACTGAGGGAGCCTGTAATCATGTTGTTGATAGTAAAAACTTTGACGCTGTCACTGGTTCTGCTTTTGACTTTGAGAGAGCAAACAAATGCCCCCAATGCAGTACTTTATTCGAACCGGGTACCATAACTACTTTGAGTTGTGGTCACCCACTTCCCGCTCTTCCTGCTGCTGTTGCGCATGACGGGAGGGGTTCTTTAATTCTACATAAGGGTCTTGTTAATGATACTCCGGTCTCACTACTTTTCGATTCCGGATGCACCACTATTGGTGTTAGACAATCGCTTGTAGATCCATCTTGTGCTACAGGAAGGGTTATTAAATGTGTCACATTTGGCGGCACTCTAGAAAAATATCCTACTGCTGTAATTCGCATTGCCACTCCTTTCTTTACTGGAGATGTGCATGCTTGTCTCTTACCTAATCCTATTGCGGACCTTATTATTGGTCGTATTCACGGAGTTAGGGAGTGTACCCCACAGCAGATTGCTGCTTGGGAAGATAATAACATGCAAGCTACAAATGCAGTAGTTACAAGAGCACAAGCTCTACAAACACCCGAAACTTCACTGAATAGTGATAATGAAGTTGATAGCCAAGATAGTCACTTAGTAATCACTCGTGACTCTTTCATAAAATTGCAAGAAGAAGATCCTTCTTTAAAAAAATTCTTCGTTCTTGCGAAGAAAGGTGATCCGAATCAGGATACAAATAGAAAATCTTGGATTGCAATGAGAAACGGCGTACTTGTACGTATGGTACAAGATTCGACTACGTCGGCACATTCGCAAATTCTTGTTCCCAAGAGCATGAGAGTGCAAATATTACAACATGCTCATGACTCGCAATGTGCTGGACATATGGGTTTTGCCCGTACGAAGTCGAGAGTCCTTGCGGCTTTCTTTTGGCCTTTTGTCAATAAGGACATTCGTATTTACTGCCGATCATGCAAGGTATGTCAGGAGGTCAAATCTAGAGGACCACGACATGCTGCGCCTATCCAGGCTGCTGACATTCCTATTCGGCCGTTTCAGAAAATGGCCATAGATATTATTGGCCCTTTTAAGGTCAAGTCGGCCAGAGGACATCAGTTTATCCTTACATGTGTCGATATGTGCACACGTTGGCCAGAGGCTATTCCTCTTAAGAGCATATCTACTACAGATATCGCAGATGCTCTTTGGTTGATATTTTCTCGCTTGGGGTTCCCCAGAGAAATATTGTCAGACCATGGCACTCAACTCATATCTGACACTATGTCACAGGTAATGTCTACCTTACATATTGAACGATCTCTCAGTAGTATCTACCATCCTATGTCTAATGGGTTAGTTGAGCGTCTGAATAGAACGCTCAAGACTTTGCTTGGTAAGATAACTGAAGATCATCCTCAAGATTGGGACAGGGTTTTACCCGCGGCTCTCTTTGCCTATAGAGAAGTCCCTAATGAACACACAGGATTTTCTCCCTTCGAACTTGTCTTTGGCGCGCGTCCACGCGGCCCTATGTCTTTATTACACGATCTCATCACTGCCGATGATATTAGCGATGAAACTCAATCCTCATATGAGTATGTCATTGCTCTTAGACAAAAGATCATTGAGGCATGTAAGCTAGCAACTGCTTCATCAGAAATTGCTAAAGAGAAGGCAAGGCAGTTTGCTAACAAGAATAGATGTCTACGACAACTTTGTCCAGGTGACAAAGCATTCGTCCTACTCCCCAGTAGGGAAAATAGACTTCTTATTGCATGGAAAGGTCCGTATGCAATAGTCTCTCGGATTTCCGATGTTGACTATGTGGTCGATATTGATGGAAAGCATAAAACTTTCCACATAAACATGCTTTCGGAATTTCACGAACGTCCGGACTATTTGCTGCCTATTTTCCAGGCAACGGATGATGCTCCTGCACCTCACGGTCATTATTCATCCCTGTCTGTCATTCAGGATGAGGAAGCTACCTTCTCTGATGTCAACCTTCCCCTTCCAGTGGTTCCATTACATTCCACGGAATCTTGGAAAAACGTTTCTGTTTCTCCTAATCTTTCTGGTGACGAACATCGACAAGTCTCGTCGATGTTACAAACATTTCAGGATGTTCTCACTGACATTCCTGGACACACAGATGTCATAGAACATGACATAATTCTTACCGACAATAATCCAATTAGGGTTAGGCCGTATCCTATTCCTATACACTTTCAGTCGCAAGTGGAAAAGGAATTGGATGAAATGATTCAATTAAATATAATTGAACCATCGACTTCACCATATTCTTCTTCCATGGTTATTGTCCGGAAGAAGGATAAGAACATACGAATTTGCGTTGATTATCGCAAATTGAATCAGGTCACAAAGTTCGATGCTGAACCGATGCCTTTGTTAGAAGATCTACTGATTAGACTTTCTAATTCTAGATTCTTCACTAAACTTGACTTGTCTAAAGGTTATTGGCAAGTGCCTTTAGCAGAGCATGCCAAACCTCTTACTGCTTTTTCTACACCTAGGGGTCTATTTCAATGGAATGTTATGCCTTTTGGTCTCATGAACGCCCCTGCCACTTTCGTTCGCATGATGCGTCGAATTCTGTCACATCGTTCGGATGTCATCGCATACTTAGATGACATCTGTCTCTTCAGTGATACCTGGGAAGATCACTATTTAGGGTTATATGACTTACTGTCCACTCTACGTGAGAATAATTTGACAGCAAAACCTTCTAAAGCTTTTGTTGGTTTTGGTGAAATCTCTTTCCTGGGTCATCGTGTTGGTCATGGTCTCTTGAAGACAGAAGACCACAATACTTCCAAAATACTGAACATCTCTGTTCCTAAAACGAAGAAACAAGTTAGGAGTCTCTTAGGTTTAATTCAATTTTATGGGAGATTTATTCCAAATTTATCTTCGATCATGGCACCTCTCTCAACATTGTTGAAGAAAGGTTCGCCTAATCTGGTCCGTTGGTCTGAAGAATGCCAATCTTCACTAGACCAAATCAAGAATATATTTTCTTCTCCTCCCATCTTAAGATTACCTACTCTTGATAGGACTTTTGTTCTTCGGAGTGATGCTTCATCCACTGGGATTGGAGCAGCACTGATGCAAGAATATGCAAATACTCTGCATCCTGTTATGTACATTTCTAGAAAACTAAATGCGGCAGAGAGGAACTACTCGGTTTTAGACCGTGAGTTGTTAGCGATGGTTTGGTCAATTCTAAAGCTACAAAGATTCCTCCTGGGCGCACATTTCATTCTAGAGACTGATCAGAAAGCTCTTACAGCTATTCAGACTAAGAATTTGAAGAGTTCGAGATCCACTCGATATGCTATAGCTCTTCAACCTTTTCACTTCACGGTACGAGCTATCCGTGGTGCGGATAATGTGATGGCTGACATTTTGTCTAGATGCCCACATGACTCCAACTAATACTTCTGTCCTATATTTCCATATATTACAGAGTCATAACACACCTATATTTCTACAATAGATTAGCACATCTGTACTTACTTTATATGTACACACTATCGTGCTTTGTTGTCATCTTCTTCTGTTCGTTTTTTAAGATGATAGAGGAGGACTGAGTAGTTAATATAAGGGCCGTTAGTTTACTAAACAGCCACAATTATTAATAATGTATTGTACCTTATGAAGCATATTAGTTATTAATTAGCATTATATTGCTTGTACTTTCTCAGAATGTCATTGTTGAGCTGAGGACTTACCTTACTAGTATCAAGCATGACGAGTTCTAGATTGTGTACTTACCCTCGGAATACCAGAGCATATGTCCTGGATCGTCATGTAGTTTAACTTTACTATGTACTTATGTCATTACATGTCAAAGAATGTACTATTTAAATTTTCCTATCAGATTTGTACATCCATTTTTAAAGACAATATTAGAGTATGCTGTTTAATGATGATTATAGTAACTTGCATACGTATATTGTGTTTACATGCTAACGTGATGTGTGTTGGTGACACCTCCCCGATGTGAATATTTTTTGAGACATATTTATTTTTCTGTTGAGGTATATCCTCACCAGACACTCTATAATTAGCCTATTGTTTGGCAATTTAATTAATTATCAGCGCATAATTCGTGCGTTTTGAGCCGCTTATCGCATGCTCTTTGATATTTAAAAAAAAAATATGTTCCACATTTTTTTTTTATCGGGAGGAGGTGGTGATATGTTGCGTGATAAATTCTCGCAACATCGTTTTATTTCAATATCTATTTTATAACGCAAGGGCAACAACTGCTTGAAATTTATAGTCACTTTTCTCGGTAAGCATTTGTCTTCTCGCGTTGGTATCGAATGCAGTTAAGTTTTGAGCTGTGGTCATTTTGCGCTGGACTGCGCATGACTTGTCTTGTTTTTTGGTCGATCGGTTTCCGCCCACCACTAGTGGAGTGAGCGATTTGGAATGGCGAAAGAGATGCCTCGTTGAAGAGGGGATCTCCGCTATTTTTTGTTCTGTCAGGGATGTGTAGTCCTCTTAATGGATATTTCGTTTATTCGAGATAATACCTCTAGTGTTTCCCACATGTCGGGAGGCGTGATATTTCTGTGTATTTCATGAAAGCAAGGTAAATTGACTTTTCATTAACTCTATCGATTTTGGGTCGTGAGCGATTTCGATTCATAGCCTGTCTTCGAAAGTCGTCGTCACGAGATGTTTTCCCAGCTCACATGTCGCTGTATTGTACTGCATCGGTTGATGCAGGTCCCAAGGACCATTACTTGCTACTTTGTTAAATGAACTAGGTTTGGAAAACCTTTATTATCTAGAGGATATTTTTGAGGACATTATTTATACTTCGGCAGACGTGTCTGTCTTGCTGAAGTCAAACTAGGGAGAGTGAACTGATCTCATACATCTGGTTATCTCCTGGCTGTTATAGAAAAGGATGGAGTTTTTCACCTGACTACATTTACAGCACTATGAAATATAACATGCATCTGACTCATCATTGTAATGCTGTCTACCGTCTATTGCTGTATTGAATGTTGCTGTGATAATGACTGTTTGATGTGCCTACATATTCGCGTAACCATTTTGTCACTGTGGCGTCCACAATAAATAATGAAGAAAAACGTCAACGGCTGTTACAAGAATCATTGACTTTATACGTCGTGAGTTTACTGACGTCCTATGTGGATTGCCCTGTTATTTTTGTATGAACATTGTTTGACTGAACACATCTGCACGCTACACAAAACCAGACATGCGGATACCATCCATCATCATATGGCATCACGCATCACTCATGCACACCAATTTTTACGCACTTTTTCTTTGTCGAGCGATACTAATTTAGTGACAGAATAAAAAAAATTAAATAAAATAAAACTAAAGTATTTCTTTTATATGACACCCACTTCGCGCAAGTTGCACACGGTGCGTTCCGCACTTTTATTTCTGTCGCGAGTTACTATTTTGAGTGAGACCGACCGATGTAACATACATCGGTAATTATGTTAGTTGGGATGGGATGTGATGTAAGCTAAACATTCTACAATTATGTGCCAAAGATGAGTCACGATTCATCACTAGATTAATGACACACTGTGTCCATTCTTACTTTCACAATGCGGTTCTACTTGGCATTTAAAATTAAATCTTACATGTTTGACAGAGGTAAATTTTCACGTCTCTAAATGTGTTTTTCACTGCTTCACAAAAAGGTTGATTCATTATGCAACAAATTAGAAAATTCAATGCAGAATGGATCGGAAATAAACAGTACAAAATATAATTCACTATATATGTCACACTACCGAAGTAAGAGTACATATATATGTAGGTAAGCATAGGGATTCCAACACATACAAGATATATCCCACACATGGTCATAAAGAACTTAACACTTTTCAGTACGGTCATGTTGTTACTTCTGTATGTCACAGCGCCCTCTAGGTCTCCAGCTTGCAACCTTCTAACAACAGCCGCTTTTTTGTGTTTGAATGCCAGCTGTGCTATTTTAATGTAGCAAACACAGACTATGGCCATGTTGATAAAAATTACAGCTGCATTTACGCAGATATACTCAAGGGGTGGATATTTATTTATACATTTCTCATTTGATTTGTTGCCAGTGTAAAGAACAAGAGGGATACATGCACTTATAAAACCTGCTATCCATAGACAAGCCATAATTTTGAAGATGCGTGTTTTTGTCATTTTCTGTATGTAGTAAAATGGATGCGCTATTTTAATATAGCGGTCGATAGCAATAAAACTCATGTGAAGACCAACCAATATGCCTGTTCCGGAAGTTATTCCAAAATTGAATGCATTTACAATGTTGATATGGGGTAGGAGAGGTATCACCCAGGACAGTTGAGTGCACGTGCTGATGGCATAAGCAATAGCCAACACGATATCTGTGACGGCCAAAGACGCAACGAAGATGTACTTGTTCGTGTTGAGAGCTGGGGTACGATGGATTGTGATAATGGTCAACACGCTTTCGAAGATGATGATACAGCTTAATGATAATATAACGCAGACGGTTTCAAGATGAAATGAGCAGTTATGAAGTGTTCCATTTTCAGCCATAATTTACTGTTCATCTGACTTAAAATTGAGATTTTCGTTTTTCAAAGATAAGTGAGAAACAATTCATCAAATTTGTGTATTTCGACAAATAGGGGTCCTACATTTACCGAATAGTGTACCCCGTCAGTAGAATGGAAGGCGTCGCAACTGTCGTATTACACATTCATTTGCTGCCAGTGCCAATCTGAAACAATTCAAGTATAATTTAATAAATATGAAATTTGTAAGTTATTACAATACTAACAAAGTAGGATGCATTTCTTTGTAAAATTGAGAATACATTGTCGTCAACATTTATTCTACGTTAAATCCTGACATAAAATTACCTTTTCCCCCCCCCCCCCCCCCTTAATGTCTTCGTCTCTATATAAACTACATCCTACATCATGTACTTAGTGAGACAGATTTAGCCATCTCATGAGAATGAAGTTAGATTCATGACTACTACACAACAACAATAGTCAACGATCTAGTTCCAGGGCATTCAGAAAACCAAAAGGCAGGTAAACAGACAATTTCAGAGAAATCCTACAACAACGTCGAGTCGCAGCAGCCAATGTAACATACTATGCTCAAAAACGCAAACGTCAGCTCCTGGCAAGTTTTTTATAGCAACAACAGGCCAAAAAAGTAAAAAGTCATTCTTTTTAATGCACTTGTTCTGCTTCTCCACTAAAGACTCAGAGGACATTTCTTAAATTAGAGATTTGAGTAATTAGATAATTACTACACCTCACGGTAGAAGGGGAACGACTAAGAAGTGGAGATTTGAGAGGTGTACCATTATTAAAGAAGCTGGGATAAGCTGATAATTAGACACAACAAACTATGAGCTGTTGCATAGTTATACTGTAACGATGACTAGGTACTGGGTCGTAATTATTGTTCGTAAATGGTTCATATAATTTGTCCTAGAGCATAACATCTACACATAGAACAATCATTGCAAGTGAGATATAGGTAGAGGAAAGACTTGCGATTTTGATATCTGGGACGAAGTTCCCGAAAACTCCAGTCAATCAGTATCCTGCGACACAACATCCCCAACTCTCTTACTCGAATGGGTCACGCTTTCCTCCCTCACAAGAGATGAGAAAAAACGGCATTATATCTTTAAGTCTTTCATTCTTTCTTTCGTGCGACTACTTGAGATTTTATAAAAAACGCACGAGATTTATTGACTTATGAATATGTACACAAGTAAATAAATATGTCATTGGCATGGTTCATTGGAATACAAGTGATGATGATAATTTACTGAACATTATGTATTACTTTACTTTCCAAATAACGCAATACAAATAATAGTTATAATGCATCGTGTGATCACTTAAGCGAGAGAATTGACCAAAACACTGCGAGAGTGTTTTGTTTAAATGTCGAAGTCGCCCCAGGCTCATTGGTCGGTCTAGTGAAACGTTGTTTATTTAGTTTTCAGGACGTCGCATTTATTTAAATGATCTTTGGCCTTCAGTGATAAGTATGGCTTCCTGATGAAGTGTTTGAAACTAATTCCTTTATTCAGCTTTCAGGTCAGACAATTCAGCAGTCCGCTTCGGGCATGATGTAATTTTGGTTTTGTAACTTGACGTAGTTTAGTAAATTGAAGGATCCTCTCACGAGAAAAGCATTTGGTATATGATATAAAGAAACGTTATCAAACTGCCAAGAGTCAAGGCGAGATATAATTATAAAATAATAGTCATCTAGTTATTCACCCATGCACAGTAACTGGGAAAAATACAAAATAATCAAGTACATTCCTCAAACAAGAAGATTATGGTCGAAAAATGGTTTTAAAAAAAATAACAGCAAATGTTTGCAATTTTCCGAAATACTATTAGTCATGATAACTCAAATATCAGTAAAGCCGCAGTTATCCAAAATTCGCCTTTTTCATATATTAGTTAATGAAATTAATTCTAAACTAAAATAAATTTGACTGGTTTCATATCTGATCTCATGTTGATTAAAACATTTAAATACCATCTGTTGTTAAATATTTTGGGGGTGAGTTAACAATTGCTTCACAGTTTTTGTAATTGTTAGCATATACGTTTAATCTTCTTTTTCTGTTCTGCAAATTGTATGTAAAATATGTGGCTCAAATTGTACTACTTTATCACTAATAGCTTTTGAAAAATGTTGACATAAATGCCCAAATATTTGTAAAAAAAAAAAAAAGAAGATATTATCAGAAAAATAGGAATGACAGAAAATTACACATGAAAAAAATTGAGCCACCCCATTATCCTCCTGCAATGTAGGAGTCATCTCTGAAATATTCCCTTACTGATATCTCTGGCTGGTTTGTTCTCTAAAGCTTACTTTTCATTAAGTTATTCATTTCAGCGAGCCTTATACGCTGTTTGTCAATGCTCGAAAAAGTTTGAAATGCATACTTTTAAAAGACGAGATTGAGATTCCCAACAAAATCTTTTCACTTCAGTCCACCATTGTTGAACACAATGAAAGCATCATTTATTGATCATTTGCATGCAGCGTACTTCTTCTAACAAAAATATTGCCTGGACATCTATACCATATTAGATTATGGAATGATTCATTCTGAGTCCCACATTGAGCCCCATTTTCCGGAAAGGTATCAGCTGAAAAGTTCCTGAAAAATTTCTTGATGATGGAACAGACAAATTTTGAAATTTGATTCTTATTTTCTGCAACTGAAATTTCTTCGCACGACACCATCCATCCTACAGAAAATGAATTCCTTGTCTGTGTTTCCGGATGGCTCATAAATTTTTTTTTCATTGCTGAAATATTTCCAATATTTCTACGTATGGCTTCTCCGTGGTGTCTTTGAATCCACGAAATGATGCTTAACATAAAATCGTTGATTCTGTTTCTTTCGGAATTGAACAGCGAAACAATTTTCACAAGCCATGCATTAGAAGCTAAGATATATACCCTTTTACATCATGCATATATAACTGAGTCAGTAATACACTAACTTGAAAAATCCTTATATAAAGTCAACTAGTGTGATTTTAGTTAAAATAAACATGCAACACTGTATTAGAATTACTATACTTTCTAATGCAATATATATCTACATTTTGATGTGTTCAATGAAAATCTTTTTTTTTAGGGGGTTTAACCTCCCCTTAATTTATTAACGGCGTCATAGAAATGACTAAGAAAAATGTGGTGGGAACTGACACCAAACAAGGGTTCCCGTTACAGCTAAAACAGCTTATTACCATGTCGAAAGTTAACATTTAATTAAAACTTGAGAGACCAGTTCTACAATAATACAAAAACAAGCCAAAAACATCTTATAAACTCTGAAATCTGAAAACCTGAAAACATTAATTTTTTTTTTTTTAATCTTTGGAAATATGTCATCTCAATCAACGAGATATACATGTTTGTATCTAATTCACAAGGTCGTGACAACAGTCAAGTAAAATGACGTACTATTTTTTTTTAAATAAGGTATTCTTTGGACAAAGATTTTTCTCTTTTTGTTACATAATGGCACTACAATCGATGAAATAGGGCTAAGATTGCTGGAATTTGGTATCAAACGTAAGTCTAGCTTGGATGGACGTATGAGAGGATGCATCCATCGTGTACATAACCAGCTGGCAACAGGAACAGCTATCATTCACAACCTTTGACATATAATGAGTGAGACTGTATACCCATGCGTTAGACCGGAGTGCAATGATGTCGATTCTGTTCAACAATAACAGTCAAGTTGTATGTTTTGTAACTGATAAAATGTTAAAATTTACAAAAATATAAAGTAACGACCGCACTCTCTCATCTCCCTTCAACTCTCCAAGAGTATAGGTCGTTAACAAACTTATGCCAAGTCTTCCTATCCCGTGCCATCAGCTCAAGGAGTTTCCAGGTCTGCTTCATCCACTTTATATTTGTTTCCAGTTTATTTTCCACGTGTTCTTTGATCTCCCTCTATCTGTCTTCTTAGTCTGGGAATTTCAGATCTAGGATTGCCTTGTAATGCTATCAGCAGGTCTCCTTAGTGAGTGTCTTATCCATCTCAAGCCCCTTCTTCTCATCTATTGTTGCACTGACGCTTGTCTGGTTCTTGTCATCAGTTCTACATATGTGATGATCATGTCATACCACTTCAAACCTTCTATTCTACGCAAGCACCCACTTATGTAGCTTTTTCATTTTTGTGTGTTTGTTGACCTCAGCTCTGTCGGAACAGAAACTGAAAGCATGTGATGTTGATACAATGCAGAAGTCAAAACAGAGCTACGGACAAACCTTTAGGTGCTCAGTCTCCGTCAGAATATGTCGAAGGATATAAATGCTAACTGTTCATGTTGCGCGCTGGTTGTATACACGACGGATGCTTCCTCTCATACGCCCCATCCCTGATAGCCTTACGTTTTATATCGAATTCCAGTAATCGTAGCCTCATTGATTCATTTATGCAGTGTTGGTCTCTAACAGGCATTTAAAAATATGTTCCCCACAAACAATTTGGTTTTCATAGAATAATTCTTTGCAAGACAATAAAGATAACTAACTTGTTAATGTCATATCACCCAGAACTAAAGGTCTTTTATATTTGGACAAGCGCCCTAATATAACCGGCTAGGTTGAACGAGAGGCGCCTCGCCGAAACGAGGCAAAATTTAAAAAAAAAAAAAAGCAAACTTCTTTGAGTCAAAAAAGATATCTAACTTGTTATTTTTAACACCTAACAGTTTTACTTGAGATCTGAACATGAACGGTTACAACAGTCACATTGAAGTTAACTATCAGGCCATTTGACAACATAAACAGCTTACTTGCTCATCAATCGAGGCAGACGGAAGAGATATGCCGCTGCAATGATGGTAGAAATGTTGGTTTTACGCAATAGTTCGGTTATGTCACGTGGTTTCTGATGTGATGCGTGCGCTTAGGGTCAACGTAGTTCTCTGCATCAACGTCTGTCTTGACGTGTCAAGTTTTTTTTTTTTGTTCCTTTTTGTTGAATTAGTTAATAATTTAAATTGACTTGCGTATTAATTATCGTGTTTATTTCTTCCAGACAAAATGTTACATTTAATTCTTAGTTTACATTTTACATATTCACTACCTGACAAAGAATGTCGCTGACATTAAGTTTAAACCAATGTGACATGAAGTATAATTTGGCGTGATTGAAAATGAGATAACAGAAGTACAATATATTAAGTTTACTCTTACCTTTCAGACTACAAACTGAACAAAACTACTTTGTTCAAAGCAGCTAAATGGTTATCGTACACAAGTTACATTACACGATAAATGAACTTTAGTCTAGGAAACTTTAAAATTCTCTGCATTTTTGTCCAGAAACAAGAATAGATCCATTTGGACAGGACGACGTTGTCAGCCAAAACAGCAATATATATAGCACTGCAATACATCTAGTTTTTGCTAGCCAATTGATTCATAAATATAACAACTATTTTAACTGAAGTGGAAGTATTACATTTAGCAGCGTAGATTTTTTTATCGAAACGAGAATGACAACCAGAGTTGTGGAGACTGAGCAGTGGAGTCGGTTGTTTTTTAGTGTAACCGGAGTCAGTCGGTAATAAAGGTCTGGACTCGACTCATAATTTTATGCCATATGACTAGTAAACCCCTGAAGTCGGAGTCGAACGTCTCAAAATGTTTGGCCGACTCCACAACCCCGATGCCAACGTATAAGACACAAGTAATACAGTAGAATGATCATCACCTGTTGTTTGCCCAGTAGAGCATGCCAGGATATGGAACACCAGATGAAGCACAGCATTATTTTCACTGTTTAAAGAGAAACGGAATGAAATCGTAATAGCTTCAGATGACCTTCATTTACTTCTGCTAGTTTACTCTGCCCACCTGAGGGTTTCTCAATCGGGGTCCCGCGAGAGGTCGCTAGGGTGTCTGCAAGGGATCGTGGCTGAACAAAATATTTGTCTTTTTTTTTTAACTTTGCGCGGCGGGAAATATTAGCGGTCGCAGTGACGGAGCACCACATTATGAACGTGGATAGGATAGTAGCATTTAAATCGACTTTTTGGGCTAGTTCGGTACTCTTTCTTCATTCAGAGAAGGTTTAATGGTGTCTTCTTCTTGGCTAACAAGCCCAAGTTCGTTCGTGAACGGTTCGACCAAAGAGACAAATAAACATTAATATTAAATCTTAACTGGACAGTACCTTACCCAGAAATATTTATTCAATTTTTTCAGCCCACTGGGCATTCGAAAGACTATATATTCATCACATTTGACAGTCTTATCAATGGAGTGATCCAGAAAGTTGCGCTACTTCAAAATCGGTACTCACCATAGAGCCAGCCGATAGGATTTAAAATCATCATTTTTTTTTATATATATTGTAACATTTTTTTCTTAGCAACCAGATGTTTCGCAAATAATGGAATTTAATTTTCTCCTGTTGCAACTGTGAACGTACAGAGCACGACTTGCTTCAGTAACTATTCGCGGTGACCTTTGTTTCATCCAGGGAAAATTAAACCACCAAATTTGGCGTCCGGCTTGTAATTATTATTCGATATAAAGGCAGGACTGAGGTTAATTTAGCAACCCACCTGACAGTATAGGTTCAAGAACTATTGTATTTTTTCAAGGGATATCAACACTACGATTGGGTAAGCGAGATTGTTTGTGGCCACGTATGACAGAGAGAAAGAGAGAGAGAGAGAGGGGGGGGAAAATATTTTCATTTGATACAAGCATCATACTAACGCTTGATGTTGTAAAGTTTAAAGATAATAAACAACAAAAAGAACTTAACTTTGTGTGTTGGTCAGACCCATACCCATTAACCATTGTTTTCACGTTTGTGTGTTCTTGTTGTCACATAATTGTGTGTTTGTGTTTAGTTTAACTTATAGTTCCAGATATAAGGAGGTAATAGATTGTCTTATACTAAAATTTAGTCGAATAGATAGGCTGAACTAGAGAAACTACTCATTCCAGAGACAGATCTTTTTCCTTAAACTATTCACTCGTGAAATCTATTTCTTACTCCATTATTCTCACAAATTTACCACTATTACCTCTGCTCAGACGGGACCATAAATATCTTCTAACCTATCTAAAATTTAAGGCAATCGTCTCTACACAATTCCAATGAATCTATAATTTTCATTCTGATCCTCATAATAATATTCTTGCGCTTTTCGTGAACACTTATTTTTTAGTCCGCTGACTTTATTCTTTTATAGTATTTATGGACACATTGGATGTCTACATCAAATCCGTAATATTACAGTTCTGAGCTTTCTTGCACTTTTATTTCTTTGTCCGCTCAAATATATTCTCTTACATTTCTTTCCGACACATTGTAATTTTTCAAACAATGTTTATGCCTATATTCGTACGTTATACTAACCTTGGAAGGTCTTTAAATGTGTATTTCTGGTCATCTTGCCTGTGGATTTACCATATCCTGACGAAGTGGATTTTACCACATTAAATTATAATTTCACACTTAATTCCGAGTCAAATCTAGACTCGGTCACACTTTTTATAAGTAGATTTTTCTACACATCTTTTGTGGACCAAGCCACATAGGCGGACACTTCTGAATGCTAACCAGCGTAGCCACGGACTCTTGTCGTCATGCTTAGCTACGGTGCTTAGTCATAGCCAACGACTTTAGTTTTAGCGTGTTGGTGTGGCCGGGGGAGTGGACGGGAACGGCACCAACTCAAGTTAGATGTGACCGAGCTTGGTCACGGTGACAAATCAAGTCTAGTGTGACAGGGTGAGAATGGGGTGGAATCTTTTATCAATGTTCATCTGTTGTTTTACTGGCGACTGCCAGAGATGGTGATTACAGAATAGGAACAAAACCCAGGTAATTCTTTTGGAGACTCGTAACTGTGTTTATGTTTTAGGCTGCATGATCGTCGAAAATATGGTAACATTCTTTTCTCTATTACCTGATGTAAACAAACGACACTTCCTACTGACGTTCAGGAAATAAGTTTAAGCTGGACTAAATATGAATGAACACCTTTATTAAGTGTCTGCACACTCTGACAACTTCATAATAGTTCATAAATACATGTGCTTCTGTGGTATACAAACCAGTCATCCCAAGAAATAACACACAGCCATCGAACTTACAAGATGGTCCAAAACCCCAACATCATTGCCTCGCACGTCTCGTGCCTAAAACCAACTCACTTAACCCCCTTCTCTCAAACCATCACTTCCGTCCTAACTACTGAGCAATTCTACCCCAAGCTCGATGACGTCATTCCTGAACACTTTAATTAAATCACTCACAGGATTTGTGACTAGTGCTATTACACTAACTAGACACGCTCAAATACTTAGTGTTAAATCTTGCTAAGTATTCTTACCCGAACTATAATTAAGTGGCAGCACCTTAGTGTTATTCGATCCCCAGATGAGGCGGAAAATTTTTAGGCCACAAACGGCTCCTGGGTCGACCCAGCCCCCAAATGGGTACCAGAGCTACTCTGGGAAGGTTAAGGCGGCCGGCGTGATGCCGACCACATCACCCCTCGTGTGCCGACGGTCAAGATAATATGGGCCTAACACCATATTCCCAATATGCCTCAATGGGCGTGTAACGGGTTCCTTTACCTTTTTTTTTACCTTAGTGTTAATCCGAAGTAACAGTCCGTACTGTCACATACGCCCGGGGCCAATAAAGTGTATCCCGTAGGGAGACACTTTATTCCCTAGAAAAAAATTTACTAACTCTAAAACAAAATTACTGGGATTCATGTATCCCACCATAAATCATGTCAGAAGGACTACAATAAACAATAGATGGAAAAAACGGATGAAATAACACCATTACCATCTCACACACAAAAATCTATCATGAATGGGTAGGGACTGATGGACATAATATAAACGACGGACACATGGAAAACAAAAAAAAAACAAAAAAACTATGGACGTTATGGTAGCTACAAATAGTACTAATAAGTGGCAAAAAAATATATATGGGCAAAATAGAACAGTAACTAATAATCATCAACGGACTAACAAAACGCTTTATGCGTTGATAGTCATCAATATCTCTCACACTTCTGCGAATCATAAAACATAAAATAACATGACAAGCGAGTTAACGTCGCAAGGAAAAAAAACTGGCAAAAAAAATATATGGCGGGTGCACATAAAATATGGCGGATGCCCAAAATGGCTGTCACCCTACACTTCACTGAAGTGGGTGATGAAAAAAAAATATGAATGGAACAAATGGACACAGAACCACAAAATTTGGTGGCAAAGTATGGGCAAAATGGGTAAATCTCATTTTTAAAAAATGACTTTGCCGGTGTAACAATAACCGGAAACAATGAATGGAATGGAAACATGGTAATCAACGGACAATGGTATAGAATATATAAATGGGCAAATAGTTAAATCACATGAATGAGTGTCGGTGTAACAATAACCGAAAATTCAAACAATCATAATGCAATATGGTGTCATCATCATAATAAATCGTGAATGATGCCAACATTAGTGGCGGGTGAAGATGTACATTAGTTAATCACTTTTATTTAGTACAACAGAACGATGTAAACCTAAAAAAATCTGGGTTAAATCTTACATCAGAAACATGGCAAAAAGAAAAAAAACAACAAAAAAAACAAAAAAAAATCATAGGGGCATACAAGATGGTCAAATATTACATTAGTCAAAATAATGTGACATAATGACGCTAACGCGTGTAAAAGGTAACTACATCAACTACAATATATCAGGACTGCAGAGATCGTCTGAGTTCGTGGATCTCCATCAGCAGTGGTCGAAAGGATGTCGTGAGGAAACTGTTCATGTACTGGCAGATTCGGCAATGTCTTTCTTGCAGACGAAAATGTAACAGCTCTCCATAAATAACTGCTGTTGGACTTTCCTATCTGAACTGGAAATGTGCGTAAAGTGTGTAACCCAGATGTTCAAGGATGCGTAACGATTGGTCTTCAAGGTAGCATCAGGATCAAGCAATTCAGCAGGAGGGTATTGTGTAGGAGACCTGCATCGGAAGACACGAGAAGCAGGGTCGACTTCATGCTAAAAATAATAGCAGGGCAGGAAATGTCAACCTGACCGGAGACGGCATCTGAATGTAAGTGCAGTTCAATTTGTAAACATCTTTGCAAAATGTTCATTGTTTCCAATCTTTCAATGGCTTACAATAACAGGCGAGGATCGTACTGTGTAGATTGGGATGTAGGAACAATGGCATGGACTACGGGAGTGGACGGAACACAACGGGAGGGTCGGGGTGGAGGCTGCGGACTGGTATGAGGATAACGGAGGGGAACACGCAATCTACGGGACGGAGGTGTGACAGGGGGAGGGAGAGGCGGAGGAGAGGGACTACGGTAAGGAGAATGAACAGAACCACGGGAACGACGAAAACGGGTTCGTACATGAGCGGCCCGCTGGTAAAGGGGCTTATGAAAGGGAACAGCATCGTAAATGAATTTTGGATGACGACGTCTAAAGAGAAAACGAGCTGAGGGAAGAGGAACATCAGGTCCAATATCAAAAGAAGAATAATCGGGGGAAGAGTCAAGATCAGAGGAAGGGGGGGGGGAAATAACCGGAGGGACGTGGAGGAAAATAACCATTAGGAGGAAGAGAAGGTTCAACATCTGAAGAGTCAGTCTCATGTTCTGTATCAAGGTCGGAGAGAGGCTGAGGAAAATAACCATAAGGAGAAAGAGAAGGTTCAACATCTGAAGAGTCAGTCTCAATTTCTGTATCAAGGTCGGAGGGAGGCGGAGGAAAATAACCATAAGGAGAAAGATAAGATTCAACATCTGAAGAGTAAGACTCATGTTCTGTATCAAGGTAGGAAGGAAGCGGAGGAAAATAACCATAAGGAGGAAGAGAAGGTTCAAAATCTGAAAAGTCAGAATCAGGTTCTGTATCAAGGTCGGAGGGAGGCGGAGGAAAATAACCAGCGGGAGGAAAAGCGGGGTCAGAAGAGAGATGAACAGAGGGAGGAAAAGCGGGGTCTGAAGGGAGGTGAATAGAGGGAGGAAAAGCGGGGTCAGAAGAGAGGTGAACAGAGGGAGGAAAAGCGGGGTCAGAAGAGAGGTGAACAGGGGGAGGAACAATGGGATCAGAAGAGAGGTGAACAGGGGGAGGAAGGGAGGTATGGACAGTAGTTGCAGCAGTAATAGGAGGTACAATAACATCATGCTGAGGCGAAGCATGAGAGGGGCCTGGAGTAACGGAGGGTAACTCAGCCAAGCGAGCATCACAGGAGAGGATACGTGAGTACAGCTCAGGTGGAGGGATATGAACCTCAGCGGTGGAACAGGAATGATAACGTCTGTTAAAGGTTTTTCTCCACTGTGTTACTGGCTTTATATATGCTCTTAGTCCATTTTCTGTCGTTATCAAACAACTTTGTTTGTCACTCGTAACATTATTTATTTCAAGTATCTTTCCTTGTTTGATTACATTGATAACGTTTCTCACTGTAATGCGACAGTGTCTTTTATTGAGACTGTTCCAGTGTGCCCTTCCAGCAGCTGTTTGTTGCTGTGACAATTGTTGTTGAAGCAGGTGGTTTTTCTTTTGCAACAAAAATACTTGATGCTCTAGCTGTTGAATGGGTGAATCCATCATTAAAAAAAAAGGTTACGAGCTGGTCACGGGCACCAAATCAAGTTATGTGGCCGGGGGAGTGGACGGGAACGGCACCAACTCAAGTTAGATGTGACCGGGCTTGGTCACGGTGACAAATCAAGTCTAGTGTGACAGGGTGAGAATGGGGTGGAATCTTTTATCAATGTTCATCTGTTGTTTTACTGGCGACTGCCAGAGATGGTGATTACAGAATAGGAACATAACCCAGGTAATTCTTTTGGAGACTCGTAACTGTGTTTATGTTTTAGGCTGCATGATCGTCGAAAATATGGTAACATTCTTTTCTCTATTACCTGACGTAAACAAACGACACTTCCTACTGAAGTTCAGGAAATAAGTTTAAGCTGGACTAAATATGAATGAACACCTTTATTAAGTGTCTGCACACTCTGACAACTTCATAATAGTTCATAAATACATGTGCTTCTGTGGTATACAAACCAGTCATCCCAAGAAATAACACACAGCCATGGAACTTACAAGATAGTCCAAAACCCCAACATCATTGCCTCGCACGTCTCGTGCCTAAAACCAACTCACTTAACCCCCTTCTCTCAAACCATCACTTCCGTCCTAACTACTGAGCAATTCTACCCCAAGTTCGATGACGTCATTCCTGAACACTTTAATTAAATCACTCATAGGATTTGTGACTAGTGCTATTACACTAACTAGACACGCTCAAATACTTAGTGATAAATCTTGCTAAGTATTCTTACCCTAACTATAATTAAGTGGCAGCACCTTAGTGTTAATCCGACGTAACAGTCCGTACTGTCACATTGGTGAGGATCAGCATGGTGCGCAGCATTCCCTTTAAATATACCTTTATCAAGAATGCTTCGCCCCATGATGTGCTCTCAACACAGGTCAACCACTTTAAATACGTTGGAGCTGTCACAGACCGGAAGGAAGGCATCAAAGAAGAGTTGGCTACCCGAAGAGCAGCAGCTAGTAGACTTTTTCAAGTCACAAATCGATAATTCCGCAGCAAAAGAGAGGTTGGTAAGAAGACGAAGATGTCTGTATACCGCTCCACCTATGTCTCAGTCTTGACGTATGGTTACGAGTCATGAGTATTGATTACAATCCACAAAAGCCAGATCCAAACCTTAGAAGTAAAGTATCTTAGGAAATTGGTTGAGTAACACGAAGAGACATGGTCCGCAACCAGACGATACTTCAAGGCCTAAAAACCCACCCCTGCAGACTCAAGTAGAACAGTCCCAACTAAGTTGGTTTGGTCGTGTCAGCAGAATGGGAGAAGATCGGCAACCACTAAAAGCATGGGAAACTAAAAGCCAGGGATCAAGACCTCCAGGACGATCCAGGGTCCACTGGGAGGACAACATCAGACAATCTTTGAAGGACCGATGACTAGAATGTAACCAGGCCAGGAGGATGACAGCCTTTAGATATATTATGGCGCTGTTTCTTCCAAACATCTACACCTCACGGTAGAAGAGGAACGACTAAGTAAGTAAGTAAGTATTTTCAGACTCATTTGTTGTGACCTCTTATCGGGTATTTTCATCTTGTCTTCCATATGATTACGGTTATTGGACAGAAGAGCCAAGTCATCGACAAATTCTGACTAAACAGCTTGATGATCTAGATTTTGGCATATTAAAAACGCTTACAGTACAATATGGCACAGCAAGGCGTATCCAAACTGCCCCCCCCCCCCCCCCCCAAATACATTTTGAAAATAAACAGTTTTATACCAGTTATTAATTTTCTCGGTCCATCTGTGCTGTCAAGAGTAAAAAGGTGCGTGCTAACGTCGTGTGTGATGTTTGTTGCAGGGCTGTCATTAAAATGTTTATCTCTGGGGCGTCCACGTGAAACCTGAATCCATCTGAGCGTGTATTTGGCTAAGTGGGTTGGGCGCTTTCTTATCACGGCAAAGTTACCAGGTACCAGGATGAAGACCTTGTAGATGTCACACTCCAGTCTACCCACTTGTAGATGTCACACTCCAGTCTACCCACTTGTAGATGTCACACTCCAGTCTACCCACTTGTAAATGAGTATCTGATTTTGCGCTTGACCTAAAAGTAAAGGTAGTCCCATATCAGATACTGCTGTAGAGGAGTGACGTGTTAGAGACTTCACTGTACTAGGTGCCGCGGTATTGGACCGATCAATCTTTCTTCCATTTTCCTTTCTCTCCCTCTCTTTATTATTTATCATTTTCGCTGCACAGAACTCCGTACTATAGTAATTGTTTCCATTTGTCACACTTAACTTCTTATGTGCAGACGAGCGTATTGCCTGTCCGAGAGATTAATCGAATCACTAAACATGGTAATATCACATTGATTCTAGGTAATACGAGCATGGAGTGTTTGCTCAAGATTGCGTAATTACTTCCGATCCGACAGTAGAATGGACTTGAAATACGGGTTTAATTGTATAAACCACGATTTGTCTAGACAGGCTGTCGGATCTGAGAAAAGCCATTTTATACAAGTGAGCGAAAATGTCAGACACCCATACTTCCGGATTTACCTGCGATAACATCTTGGGTAATCTCAATCTTGGGAGATATTCGTAGATGTGACAAAACGTCTGACCATGCTCTTGTGTGTGATCTCTCACATCTTTAGCCCTCCGGCAGTATCTTTTCTTTTTCTTCATTTTTTTCACTCATTGCTTGTATTTGGCATAAAACATACCTTTTCATTCGTTATTTTCATTAAATTTGCTCTATGCTGGACATAGCATGGTCAAGTCTCTAACACGCCACTCCCCTATAGCAGTATTTGCTACGGGAGTAATTCGTATCTTATTGTTTACCACTCATCAGAGGTATTATCGTAACAATACCTAGTCGTCATACCGGCCACCCGCGAAACTCTTTGAATCCGTCTGTCCACCTGGGGAAACGTGTCGTTCCAACATCTGACACCATTGGAAAGCTGTTGATCATGTTGACACAAGCTTGTAGTGTGCGTACGATAAAAAAAGACAACACTGTCTAACCAGACATCTGTCTTGTGAAGGTATGCAGATAAAGGGGATAATTAGTTAATCTGTCGGGATAGACATTGTCACAAAATTGGTTTCAATACATTGCAAAAATGGCTTCGTGTAGTTTACAGACCATTCACCGATCGATTGTCACAGGGCCGGCCGCTTACAAAATGGCGGTGTATCGAAAAAAATGTCGGTGAGACATTGGCAATCGGCAATGATAAATCTTTGTGTAAAGGATGTCACCTTGTAGTCCAGGAGAGGATTGTGTATAACTGTATATAAGGAAAAACAGTAGGAAATTATCATTTATGGAGATATATGCGTATTACGGCGGTCTACAGTTAAGCTGAAAGCCCGTAAACCCACTTCTGTTCTAAATACTAAAATCAACATATAACAGTGTGAAATTACATGGATAGGATAATAGAGATATATCGGCTGTATAAAACAAGATAGGATGGAACAGTATGGATAATATATAAGCCGAGGATGAGACAGGGAAAGTTTCAGGCAACGCACAGATCGGGTGAAATCGCTGTTTCGGAAAGGGATTTCAGCCCGAGTCTTAAGCTGTGACGTCAGTGCTCTCCGATACGTCCGCCAGAGACTTATAAAGAGCGGAGCGTTTAACTAAAAGGCGACACAACGAAAGAGGTTTGAGACAGACTGAGAGGCAGAGTTCGCCACTACACATGTACCACCTGAATTGTGAGCGGACCGCCAGAAATTTTCAGTCCTGTGTCTGAAGTCTGAGGGTAAGCGAAATTATGATAACTACCGTGTATAATATTTTTTATTTCAGGTTCGTATAGACTTCACAAAATATGCACGTAGAATATTCATTGATATAATGTATTGTTATTTTTAATATGATCTAAACATGCGCTACGTGGATGATTGTTGCTTGTACAAAAACTAATCACAACTAGCCCCACAGCCAAATGTAGATAACATCTTTCATAGTAAATGCTGTATCTCGTCGAAGATAAAGGCAGTCCAATGGCAGAGATTGTCATAGGCAAATGAAGTGTTAGAAGCTTCATCATGGAAGATACCGCTTTTACGAGGTTAGGTGACTAGTTCCCTTCTTTGCTGCCTTTTCCTTCCCTAGTTCGAGCGCACAACTGAGTGCCCATTTACAGCTGGTAAACTGGAGTGTTCCATAGACAGGCTTCAATTCAACAACTATGTAGTTGTTCTACTGAAGAAAGCAACCTGATCGTTTGGTCAGTCGGGCACTCACTTTATCTAACTGTGTATTAATTTTGTGTAGATGCTAGGAATGGCATCAGTATTTAAATTTGTAACTGATATGGTTTGGAAAGATCATGTTATAAATAAGTAAAGGATGTACAGGAGCGGAATAAACCAGATGATGTTTATTACTGATAATGTTAATATTAATTCTGTATCATTGAAATGATATTACTTACTATGACTGTATAACTTTGACATCTGATGACTGACTAGTCTGACTTATGTGCTAGTCAGTTATAATTAATTGAAATGTTAATACTTCTGTATCACTGAAATGATGTCCTTACTTACTATGATTGTATAACGGTGACATCTGATGACTGACTGGTCTGACATCTGTGCTAGTCAGCTATAAGTATAGCCAGATACTAGCCAAGGCTGATATTATGTTTCAGGTTCCATGAAATAACTCAAACCAGACTGTCCAGTATCAGAAGCCTGTGTTGTTCATCAGAGGCAATCCCACAAGAGAGCAGGACCCCAACGAGTGAACTTCAACTGGTCATTGGCATCCCCAGGCTGGGTCTACCAATACTGATATATATATATATATACAACAGACAGTCCGTGTCAGCAGGATCACGAGTCACAGATAAGTGTCTAGTTATGACACTGACTACCAATATATATGAAACAACAGCGATAGTGGATTCAAATCATTATAAACTTCAGTCACATGATAACAGTCAGAGGACTAAGAACAGTGATACATTAAAAGTGATTCCAGTTTTCAGTAACTTTACTATTCAAGATCTTAAAGTCTAAACAGACAATAATAGTAATTGTGTGAATATTTATATATATATATTTTAATGCTCTTTTCCAACTAGCAGAAATAGAATATTAGTGTACATATTAAAATATTTTAACTGTACCTGAGGAATTATTCACTTCTTGCATTTGTGGTTAAAGTGAATGTTCATTTTATTTCTCCCCTAGACATTTAGTAATCATAAGATAGTCACAGGGAGGAGACACCTTAAATCCTGGAACAACTTCTTACCAACTGGTCAGGGTTTTCACAGTCTGACTATTTCTATGATATCCATACACCAGTGCTTATTTCTAAGACTGGTATTATTTGTAAGACCAGAACTCTTTACTGGCATACTATCCTGGTAGCAAATGAGATACCTGGATTCTTACATAGATAAATAATTTTAAATAACCTCTCGCTACAGACATCTGGGCGGAAGAAATTACGCCAGGAAAACACGGTCACAATATTGGGATAAACAGAGGTGCGCCGGAAGTCCTATGTAACGATTTGACATCACTGTTGTAAGCGGCAACGCGTGTATATTAAATTTAGTGTTTTCAAATACATGTGGGATGAGTAATGATAAACTTCCTCAACCAAACAGTGCTTGAAAGATTTGATTTGTTCGCAGAGTCTACAGTGGATTTGATTGGAACCTTCAGCGGAAACCCAGCTGGATTTGAAACTAAGGATTGTGAGATATGCTGTAGAAATCATACCCAGAACAGCACAGACTGCATCGCAGCGTCAACTCAACACCTCCTACAAGCCAGAGGAAAGAGGAAAGGATTTATCATTCCACAACTATAAGTACAAGATCGAGTATTGGTCAACGTTGGAATTTACAAGTAAACCCGCAATTTTAATACAAGACTATGAACTTGGGAATTTTACCACAGTAGTCAGAGAGGAATTTTAACACAAGTTTTCCCAGGCAGAATTCAAAGAACATCAGCCGTAAGAGGAATTAACTCAGATTTCCTAGACCAAATCATTAGAGGAATTATTCTAACAGTTTTTCCAGGACAGGAATTTACAGAACACAAACCGTCAGGGGAATTAACTCATATGTCCATGCCCTAAGTGATCTCGAAGCTCTAATACAGAGATGTGTCCATTCTAAATCTGTGCCAGGAGAAGTGTGCATCCCCAAAATTTAGGGGTAAGTGTAAACAAATTATTTACTAATGTACATTTTACAGGATTATTGCTAAGTGGTTATATACGAGGCTGGTAACCTCACGATACGAAAATAGTATATGCATGAACCACTACTGCAAGAGCTGGTGATTGTTTCTGACAAGTCGTGCTGGAAACCTGACAGCAGAGATGCCCCCAGAACTCAGACGGGTGTAAGGATGAGTAATGAGTGATGATTACATGTGCCTAAATTGTATAGAATCATTTTGTGAGATTTATATACCTTTTTAACTGTAATTCAGGCAAATCATTATTCATGCCCTCCAGACGCAATTTCCTAGTTAATACCCAGAAGGATATTGGTGAATTTTCATCATATCCCCTGAGTTACACTGTGTACTCAGGAATTTAATTCTTCTGAGGGGTTAATATTGGTTGGTGGAGCGCATAAAACTGGGTCTGTTAGTTTGCGGAGAACAAATTTACTCAGCAGAAGGCATTTGCTTCTTTCTATTTGTCACAGTTCGTGGTTACAAGCCATCAGACTTAAGTCCTGAAGTTCTTACGCCACTAGTGTGAGAGAAGGGTATCAACACTAACCGCCTACAGTGGACGAATTACGTGAAGAAGTGTAATCATCACCAAAATGAAGTGACGGAAACCACAGTTGCAGGACTCATCTCGAGCTAAGTTTTGTGTAACAGGCTACAGAAAAAAATCAAAGACATTCTAAAGCCCATTCTAAACCTCAGTGAGGAAACTTTAATTTCAATTTTCACCCAAATTTCAATATTTACTAAGATTAATTGACCATTAAATTTGTTGTATGTTATTTTAAAATAAACAATAATAGTTGATTCAGTTTATATGTACAAAAGCAAATGTATGAAATAGTCTTTCTTGATAAATACATATATATATATAAATATAGCGCATTAGTTATAAGAGGGCATTCATTGCATTACTCCAACTAGGTGCTTGAACGGGCCAGAATCATTGCATAAACCCTTCACAAAAGGCGAAAAACCAGATAATAAGTTAACAAATTTGCTCAGCCCTTAAGCAGCGATTGTTCTTGACTTCTTGGAAAGTCTTGTGAACGCTCCTCTAAAATAGAAGCGCCATTCATCTTCTATCTACATTTTTGCCAAGAGTAATCTTGCGCGAAGATAGATACCTTGGACGACCTACTTTTTGATATGCTTGCGAAGTGATCATTAGTCGACCACTACTGCAAAGAGGGGGGATTCAGTTCCGTGACAATAAAAGTGATTTTACAAATGTGATAATGGAAACATGCGGAAATCACAATTTCATATAGGGAAATTGACGTTTGAATTCACTACTTCGGTGTCACGCAGAAAAACAATATTTCATAAGAAATATTATGTCATAACCAGCACTTTTTGAAAGCTATTGGCTAGCATTTGAGAGGTTGATATACATGCATTCTCATTGGAAGGCTGTCTGAAATGCCATGAAGTAACCAAAATGTGAGAGCGGACTGGAAGCTGCGAATATACCGTAGCACATTTCGGATAAATCACACTGAATTCCCAAATCGTCAATTTGACAGCTCGAACTGAAGCCGGGAAACAATAGAACTCAAAGTCAATTACCCATTTACAGCTGGCTAGACTGAAGAGAATGTTGATTTAAGGAAGGTAAAAATGCGAGGTCAGAAAAAATATACTTTGACTATCAATCTTAACTGTCTGTAAGAAAAAAAAAAGAAAACATAAAAATTAGCTGCTATTCAATCTCGGTTTCAAAACAGCACACATTTTACAAGTGAATGTTCAAACGCTACGGAAACAACACAGAAAAAACTCTTTTCGTCTGTAAATAGTCTTTTCATTTATCAACTAGCAAATATATCCAGGGTTACCCGAGTGAAGAAAGTAACTGAACTTTTCATGTATCATATGGTTGAGGTACTTCTGAGTCACCATTACTTTTTGATCAACCATGAACAAACCTCCACGGTTAATTCTCGGATTAACCTAATGACACCTATACATCTCACCTCCAGCATATCTACTCAAATCATGTTCTCCATTGTATCTCTCGCGTTTTCAATCATGTTTTCCATCATACCTCTCCTCCAGCACATCTACTCCAATCATGTCCTCCATTGTCCCTCTTACCTCCAGCACATCAACTCCAGTATAACATTCCATTCTACCTTCCATCTCCGGCAAATCTACTCCAACAATGTCATACCTCTCACTTCTAACAAATCTATACTCCAATCATGTCCTGGACCATACCTTTCACATCTAGCACATCAACTCCAATCGTTTCCTTCACTGTACCTCCGTCAGTTCGGTTAGTCTGAGGTAGACCAAGAGTATACAGTTCCTCCTTTTCTACAGAAATAAACTTATCTTCCATGGCAATTAAAGCTGTATTGTTACAGAAACGATCTTACATAAGATTTTAAACATCGGACTCAGTTAAAAGGTAAAGAGTCCCGTTACACGCCCATTGAGGCATATTGGAAACATCGGGGTGATGTGTTCAATATCACGCCGGCCGCCTTAACCTTCCTAGAGTTGCTCTGGTACTCAATTCACGAGGCTGGGTCGACCCCGGAATCGTTTGCGGTCTAAAACATCCCACCTCAACTGAGGATTGAACTATGGACCACCGAGCACCGAAGCCAGTGCACTAACCACTGCGCTACCACATCTTAGGCTCAGTTAATATACATAGAAATCGGTTACAGTGATAAAATTAATATTTCATCCTTAGTGTTAGTGGGTCCAACTCCATAGGTTCTAAGTAGAATGGCATCTGATGTTTCTTGCTGTGTGCAATAATGGAGACTCTAAAAGTATAGGATCCAAAAAAATGCGACCCCTGATCTTGCTGAACCGTTTTTTTTGTTTGTTTTTAAACTGGGAAATTCATTGATATTTTGAATAAAAAAGTAGTGTTAAGGGAAACAATACAACTATATAAATAATGTCTAGCTTTCATTACCAACAAATAAAAAATAAAAATCATTGCGTCCCCTCTATCTGTAGGGGACATACCGACAGACGTTCAAAAATATATATTAGAATAGTATTCAAAATTGACGGGTTTTTATTATGGTGTGCGCTTTTTGTTACATGTCCTAAAAAAGGTTCTATTTCTACTTTGGTCATTTTATTACAGGTCACCACCATCAGATCTTTGTAGTAAACATTATGTGGATGGATTAAATATGAAGCCATGGAGCAACCTTTCTAAATAACATGGAGATAAGTGATATCTTCTTCTTCTTCTTCGTTCGTCCTGAAAATGACGTTGGTTGCGTTGTGTCCGTTTTCAGCGAAGCTGCGATATTTGCGCCTTTCGGCCGACACATCCGAATTCAGCACGGCTCTTTTGGGACTGGGTTAGCCTTCCCTCTTCGAGCCCTACTCACTCAGCCAGACTGTAGTGATTCAGCCTGTTTCCAGGACCAACACTTGGAGGTGGAGTAGGGTCTTGGTCAGAACTGGTTCGCTGACCCTGACGCAAGCAGTCTAGCTATGGGTCGCTAACCGCATTCCTCACTGTTGACGCGTCTTAGGCCCCCAGATAAGTGATATTAATCTAATGGACCGGAAATTGACTAATTAAATAATAGTTCTTTTGACAACTTTTCTCGTAAATGTTCGTGTATCTTTTAAAATCTTGCCTGGATATTTACTTTAAGATTGGTTGGTTCCTTACTCTCGTGAGCGCTACATAAAGTTCGCCATGAGCAAAGACTGGTTTTGGTAGGTATACACCTACTTGATCAAACGGTTGTCCCCGCGCTTCGTTGATTGTCATGGCCCAAATCACAGGAAACTGACGACGTCTCAAGATGAAAGGAAGGGCCGTATCGCTTGGCTCTAACGTGATGCTTTTTAAATTGTTTACTAATTGTCCATGACCCACTTTCATGTGTCAGAACTGAAGAACTCACTTTTGTACTTCCACTGACAAAGATTTGTTGCATAAAATACATTTCATTTAATAGAATGCTGCTTTCATTTTATAGAATGCCTCTTTCGCCTCTATTTTTTTTTTTTTTTTAACCAGCGGCACTTGGGCTTTCAGCCCTTCGGCCCAATGACATGTCATTGCGAGGCTGGGGAACCTGAGGACTTTCCTTCCAACCCGGTCAGGAGCTTCGCTCCTTCCCATCCACAGAGGGTTTATCACAGGAGCCGTTCAGGTTATTCAGTCACATTTCCGGTCGTAAACATTTCTTCAAACGCTGACGCCCGGGTTTGAACCATGAACACCTGGTCGCCAGTACAACGCCGTAGCCATTACACCAGCGCGGCTCCCTTCGCCTCTTATAATACATATGACTTATAAGAAATGAAAGTCATTGAAAATAAATATATACATATTATAACACATCGGAGGTTGAACTGGATATTTCTCATCATCACATAAAACAAAAAACCAATTTTCTACGCTTCATTAATGAGATGCATAATCTGTGCAATATTATTAATATGCCCAGGTATTCAAATCTATTGACTAGTTTTAAAACTGTTTGAGTTCCGTTGATTGTGCATGCTGAAGAATATTGGGAAGAAAAGCGCAATTTCAGGGGTCGTACATTGTACTACAATTTTCATAAGCGCACCACTTTTACATAATTTTCACACTGCCTTTTTGATGGAAAATAGATAATGTAGAAATTTTTCAGGGACGTAATTTATTTTCTTTCAAAGGGAAACAATTAAGCAACAAATTAGAAATAATAACAATTAAATACATTGTAAATGTTTGACACTCATCTAGGTGTTTTCTATTTATTATTTAAAATAAAACAGAAAATTTGGTGGGAGCAAAGATGCCAGCTATATTAAACTTCGTGCAGTTTATGCAAAGGCTAAAAGCACACGACTTTTATATAATTTCCAGAGTGCACGAAAAAATATTGTGGGACAGGACAAGAAAGGACACTTTTAGAGAATTATGTAGTACTAGCAATAACCCGTCACTTTTGACGGGTTTTTAATTATAGTGTGCTGTTTCCGTTCCCAAATGAGCAGATAGAAGTACATTCTTAGAGTGTTTTTGGTTTATTTCCATTATACAGTGTAATCAAACTGTTCATGAACACCGTCATTTGAACGCTTTTCTTTGTTGATTGTAACTATTTTTGGGGGGTATATATAATGGGAACAATACAGTGTTTCAACACGGTTGCATTCCTCAGCTGTGACCAACGTACTTCAAATACAGTTCACTTTGGTATGTTATTGGCTCATGCACACCAATTTTTACGCACTTTTTCTTTGTCGAGCGATAATAATTTCGTAAAAGAATTTTTTTAAAATTAAATAAAATAAAACCAAAGTGTTTCTTTTACATAACACCCACGCAGCGCAAGTTGCACACCGTACTTTTTTTCTGGCGCGAGTTACTATTTTGAGTGAGACCGACCGACGTAACATACATCAGTAATTATGTTAGTTGGGATGGGATGTGATGTAAGCTAAACATTCTACAATTACGTGCCAAAGATGAGTCACGATTCATCACTAGATTAATGACACACTGTGTCCATTCTTACTTTCACAATGCGGTTCTACTTGGCATTTAAAATTAAATCTTACATGTTTGACAGAGGTAAATTTTCACATCTCTAAATGTGGTTTTCACTGCTTCACAAAAAGGTTGATTCATTATGCAACAAATTTGAAAATTCAATGCAGAATGGATCAAAAATAAACAGTATAAAATATAATCCACGATACGTGACACACTACCGAAGTATGACACGGCATATGTAAGTATAGGGATTCCAATACATACAAGATATATCCCACACATGGTCATAAAGAACTTAACACTTTTCAGTACGGTCATGTTGTTACTTCTGTATGTCACAGCGCCCTCTAGGTCTCCAGCTTGCAACCTTCTAGTAACTGCCGCTTTTTTGTGTTTGAATGCCAGCCGTGCTATTTTAATGTAACAAACAAAGATTATGGCGATGTTGTTAAAAATTATTGCTGCATTTACGCAGATATACTCAAGGGGTGGATATTTATTTATACATTTATTATGGTAATTGTTGTCAGTATAAAGAACAAAAGGGATACATGTAATTATAAAACCTACTATCCATAGACAAGCCATAATTTTGAAGATGCGTGTTTTTGTCATTTTCCGTATGTAGTAAAATGGATGCGCTATTTTAATATAGCGGTCGATAGCAATAAAACTCATGTGAAGACCAACCAATACGCCTGTTCCGGAAGTAATTCCCAAATTGAATGTATTTACAATGTTGATATGGGGTAGGAGAGGTATCACCCAGGACAGTTGAGTGCACGTGCTGATGGCATAAGCAATAGCCAACACGATATCTGTGACGGCCAAAGACGCAACGAAGATGTACTTGTTCGTGTTGAGAGCTGGGGTACGATGGATTGTGATAATGGTCAACACGCTTTCGAAGATGATGATACAGCTTAATGGTAATATAACGCAGACGGCTTCAAGCTGAACTGAGCAGTTATGAAGTGTTCCATTTTCAGCCATAATTTACTGTTCATCTGTCTTAAAATGGAGATTTTGGTGTTTTAAAGGTAAGTCAGAAAAAATTCATCAACTTTGTGTATTTCTGCAAATAGAAGTCCTACATTTACCGAATAGTGTTGTTAAGGTCAAAGGGGAATGATACGTACTATACTGATTATACAGTGTGAATTCAGGGTTGTCGCACTTGTTAGCTGGTTTAATTGTGAGTTGTTTAAACATTTATATGTTAGAAAACAGAGTGTACAGAAAGCGTGTGAGCGCTGGTCATGTAGTTATTCTGTACTGGTTTCGGCCGGCTGTGAATAGCTCACGGGGAGTCCGTGAACAGCCGAGTCCGGTGTCTGTTTGTGCGGGAGATGTGTCATCCCGTGGCAGTCTAAGTTGGGCGGTTGACTGGAGTCAGCCCTGTATCTTGTGTGTGTTCCCAAGGGTAGTGTAGTAGAACGATATTTGGCCATTTTTCGAGGTGTACTAGTACTTGCCTATTTAGGTGTGTTTATCGGCAGATATGATGTGATAAATCTGCAGATAAGATGTGATAAGGGAAGAATAAGGTGTACTTTATGTTAAGGACATGTTCTGAGGCCTTGGTGTATACAGGCCGATGTTTTTGGATCATATTTACCTCCCTGATAGATTTCTATTGTGCAGGAACGGCGCTAGGAGATAGTAAGGCCATTGTTCCTTATGGAGGGAGAGTTATTGAAGAGATTATAAGGCCAGGAGTTGTGTAGGCCAGATTACTTATAGACTACAGAGCGGACAGTCTTTTGAGTATATATAGATTTCAGGATCCATGAACAGATATCAGAGTTATTGAAGAGATTATAAGGCCAGGAGTTGTGTAGGCCAGATTACTTATAGACTACAGAGAGGACAGTCTTTTGAGTATCTATAGATCTAAGCCTGGGTGGCGTTTTGTAACTGCAGTGTCAGCAGTCGTTCTGGTGGAACATTAGAACTGCGAATATATATAGATCTAAGCCTGGGTGGCGTTTTGTAACTGCAGTGTCAGCAGTCGTTCTGGTGGAACATTAGAACTGCGAATATATATAGATCTAAGCCTGGGTGGCGTTTTGTAACTGCAGTGTCAGCAGTCGTTCTGGTGAATTTACTGATGTAACATTAGAACTGCGATGTAAACAGGGTTTACATCATACTGAACAGCTGTAACGTTCTGCGCAATTGATTATTATTGATTTTTGTGTATCCTGTTGTATCTGTGTAGTGTATCGTATCGGATTGATGTTGCTGTGTAAATAAATGATGTGCTGTCAATTGGAAATGAACACTAGTCTGATTCGTTGATCTATGCTTGACACTACAGGGTGAGTGACTGTACCCTTCATACCACTCACTACAGACTGTATACACAGGGACAATACAGAGCTAACCTATTTATCATCTGCTCTGTGTGGGCGCATGTCCTACAACAGTCTAATCACTTCAACAGAGAGATACTTTACCAAATATACATCAACAGAACTTTATCAATTACCCGGTGATAGACTTCACCACCATTTGTATACCCCACCATTTATCAACGATAACAAGTGTACTCCAGTAGAATGGAGTGCTTCGCAATTGTCGTATTACACATTCATTTGCTGCCTGTGCCAATCTGAAACAATTCAAGTAACATTTAATAAATATGAAATTTGTAAGTTATTACAATATTAACATAGTAGGATGCATTTCTTTGTAAAATAGAGAATACATTTTCGTCAAGTCAACATTTATTCTACGTTAAATCCTGACACAAAATTAACTTTACCCTCCAGGGTCTTCGTCGCTATATAAACTACATCCTACATCATGTACTTAGTGAGACAGATTTGTCCATCTCATAAGAATGAAGTTAGATTCATGACTACTACACACCAACAATAGTCAACGATCTAGTTCCAGGGCATTCAGACAACCAAGAGGCAGGTAAATAGACAATTTCAGAGAAATCCTACATCATGTACTTAGTGAGACAGATTTGGCCATCTAATGAGAATGAAGTCAGATTCATGACTAATACACACCAACAATAGTCAACGATCTAGTTCAAGGGCATTCAGAAAACGAAGAGGCAGGTAAATAGACAATTTCAGAGAAATCCTACAACAACGTCGAGTCGCAGCAGCCAATGCTACATAAGTAGTATACAATGTACGCTACGGGTCGCATTGTGGTGGCGCGCTGTGGTGGCGCGTGACTTTTTATATAAGGAAAATGTGGTGGCGCGTGACTTTTTATATAAGGAAAATGTGGTGGCGCTTTGTGGTGGCGCGTGACTTTTATATAGAGATATATTTAGATAACAAGAACACGATATTTATAGACATATATTTAGAACATATATATTTTACAACAGTTATACGAATAGTTAGACGATATATTTAGATAACAGTTAGACAATATATATTTAGACATACAAAAAGTAGACATACAGGATAACAGTTAGACGCTATATTTAGACAATAAGAAGACGATATATTCAGACAACAAGAAGACGATAATAGGTAGAGGATATATTTAGATAACAAGAAGACTTATAGACAATAGGAAGAGGATAATAGTTAGACGATTTATAGATAACAAGAAGACGATATTTATAGACATATTTTACAACAGTTATACGAACAGTTAGACGATATATTTAGACATACGAACAAGAAGACGATATTTATAGACAATAGGAAGAGGATAATAGTTAGACGATTTATAGATAAAAAGAAGACGATATTTATAGAACAGTTATACGAACAGTTATACGCACAGTTAGACGATATATTTAGACATTCATCGGTTATACGAACAGTTATATATAGGTAACAAAAATGAATGTTAGTTAATATTTTTTTTTGGGGTCAAATACTAAAGGAAAAGTCTCAGCCGCTTGGAAGGTTTCTTCTTCTTCGGTGGTGGATTAGGGACATCGGCCAGGTGGGTGTCTGTGGTGGTGGTCGTAGGAAACCAACTCGGGTCTGGGGATACTGGACAGCTAGAGTTCATGTATTCGTCAAACAGGTTAGTGAAGGTGGTAGGTTTCTTCTGCGATGGTAGATTGGTGTCATCGGCAAGGTGATTGTCATTGGTAGAAAACAAACTCGGTTCTGTTGATATTGGTTGGTAACAGCTGGAGTTGATGTACTGGTCAAACGTGGTACTGGTACCAGTAGTAGGATAGGTATCCGTGTTTGGTGGCTGTAATCGGTCAAATTCGGCGAGGATTTCGCTCTGTAATGTCAACAAATGGTCAAACTCGGATCGAGTTAACGTAATGCCGGTTTTGGTGGGAAATTTGAGGTAGGATTCACCAAAATATTTTCACACGTGAAGTAAAGGTTGACCTCGGTAAACACTTACAGACGCAGCCTTCAGACCACTAGCCAAAGGTTTAAGCATTTCATCACTTCTTTTGATGTAGACCCAGTTGGTGGGAGCAGTCATCTTCATCGAGGTGTATCTGTCGTTATCACACCAACGCTTGAATAAAGTATGAGTGTCTTGGTCTTCCAAAACTGTTTAAATGCAGGAATACCAGTTCAATCTGGTTTTTTGTGACAAGACTCGTGTGTTAGTCAGGTTGTGATTCGTCGATGTGGTTGCGTGGGAACAATGACACATGGACGTGTTGGCGTGGGGAGAAACCCGATAGCAAAAATTACACACACCTGTCTATTGATCTCTTCCTTTGTCTATGAAAGCCATCTGGTGGTTCCTCTGACTAATCGAAAAATTAATCGATCGTTGGCGGGTTGTCTAGCCGAAAAGGGTAGTAGGACGCGCTGCATAGTACCACCTCGGGTTTTGATCAAGATGAAATAAAGGGCGTAGAGCCCACAAACGTCTTGTAAATGTCTGGCGTTGTAGTTAACAGGTCGAGTAAAGTTTCTGGCTATAAAATTAATCAGGTCCGGGTGTGTAGATGGTAGGCCGAAAGAATCAAAATATTCAAGTCCGTTATAATATAGAGCGACCCAGTGGTCACCCGGGCGATAGCTAGGATCAGTGTTGATGACGAAAGCAGCCGTCTTGGTCGGATCGATGCCTAGAGGTAATTGGTCACGAGCTAAAACTTTAACGAGCCCAGTTCATTTAACAAATATATCTGACAGGAGGATGGTGCGTATCTCGTCTGTGTTCATTGTCTACGTGGTGTAGTCTGTCAAAACTTGGCGCGATTTCGAGATCTCCAAGATCGAGTCTTGCTCGGCGTAGACGAGAACATGTAATGGTTCGGGTGTGACCTCGGCGAATTTAAGTTCTACTGAGACAGGGCCCGACTTGGCCATCTCAAACTGGTCACCAGAGACTCTTAGAAATCGTGCTGAATTTCTCTATCATCGAGTACCAGCACCAGACAAGTGCCAGCAGGAACCCCTGTGGATGCAAGTTATGGTTCTGTCTTAATATCAAACTAATTCCTCCTAATTTACATACATTCAATACAAAAGAACATGGTCAGCTCTCTCTGACAACTCTGCTTCTCCACTTTAGTTTGATGGAACAAATTTGTACCAGTTTTCTTTTCTCTTCCCTAATGGATGCTACGCCTCTGTCATTCCTGCAGTAATCTTTTCCATGCAATAAGATAGGTGTAATGTTCCTGTATGACCATCATATATATAGTCCTGTAGTTTTAAACATTCTTAGATAGTCCCTTATATGATGGAGCAACATCTAGGCTATGCCATGGAATCATTTAATTACAATCTTTTACATGGCCGTTTCTTTTTTTACACAACCCTTTTTAATTAAAAAGTTAATAAAATCAATCTTACCACATATCAAGGAAATATAAACAAGTAACGATGAATTAGGCAATAGAATATGGCACACTTTCATCACTGCCTCTGTTCAGACTGCTTTCTGTTGTTATTTAGTTTAAAACAAAGCACAAGTCTGCTCATCGCTGCTTGTTCCTCAGAATGTTTCGAAAAAATGGCAACGAGCAGCCTACTATGTCGTTAAAGTAAAAGGCTTTCTCCAATGAGACCGAGCATCTCTTTTTTTGAATGAAACTTTATTTTCAAAAAAATATCTCAAACCACTATGTGTTACTATTACCAACTAGATTTGTATATTTAGGTTAGCCATTAATATTTCGGCTTCCTTCAAATTTCATCCAATCCACTTCATCGTACTATCTTAGCCTTTCTTTCACCTAATTTTTTCCCAAAAAAAATTATGCTATCCAATCTAAGCAGACATGACTTGACCTGACAGTATCTCCGATTCGCTATGTATTATTACCAATATTTGATTATTTAATGGACTGTTTAGATAAGTAACAACATATTCTTGGTCAACAAGTCTTCAGGTACACGAATATATGATTTTTATGGGGCTAAGTGGCTTGGTTCAAAATTCCATCTTTTTTTTTCTATGTTAGTTGTTTATTTTTAAACTACCTCCTGTTCAATTCTTTTTCCATGTACTTTCAAGCTAAATACGAGAGTTTCTCGTAATACACGAGAATTACGTAATTCGCAACAAGAGCTAAGCGTGTTTTCATGACCGTAGTGTCCACATTTTCTAACGTTTACATCGTAATTTAAAAACCGCCTAAGGCAAGGCTAGCAAGTTGGTTTTATTTTTAGAAACAATGTGAGACGTGATTTGCGTTGGTTATCTATCCGTCCCCCTCCCTTCTGCAATGTATTTTAGGCAAATACTTCATTTGAACTTGGAAAAGTGGTACGTTTGTCTCAAGGACGAACTTGAAAAATAGGGTACTCTTTTTGGTTCGGCCAAAGCGTTATCAAATAATACGCTGTAGGTGTAGGCGACGACTGCAATTATTGCCGAAAATTAGTAGTAGTATCCTATCTTTGACTTTATGCACTAAACTGTTATATTCTAATTTAGATATTGTATTTAGAAGTTCACCACATATCTCCCCACTTAGAACAGACTATCATATGTCAGTTCCTACTTCTAAATACACATAGATAAATTTACTACCTATGCCTGGTGACTACTCTGATGTTCGTCGTACGGATGTCTGCTTAAAAAATCTGCACCTACATTGGTTTTGCCTGGAATATATTCTATGGTAAACTGGTATGGTTGTAGGAGCAACGACCAACGTAATAATCTAGCATTTTCATGCCTTGCTTGTGACAGACACACGAGTGGTTTATGATCTGTTTGGATCTTAAATGATTTACCATAGATGTGATGATATCCGATATTTCACCGATCAAAATATAGCATCTAGTAGTTTGTAGGTATAAAATAACATAGGTATTACCACACCACCAAAAGACTAGTTTTATTTCTCGGTTCCTAAAGGGTTAACGCGTAAAACGCCGATAGTTGAAAATGCCAATGTGACGTTACAGACTTGCAAGCCTTACCCAAAATGCATGCGTGAAAGTTAGTGTAGTTAGAAATCGTGTATTTCTTGGAAAAGACAAGGGAGAGAACGGGGGAAATGCATAGACCCTGTTTGAATTTCTAAACTGAAACTAAATGGCCTAAACGAGCGATAGGAAAAATAAAGACTAGAAATGAAGATTAAAATGCTACTAATTAGTTGTTAAATATATAATATGCGTTAGTCTAAATATTTTAGCCTACTGTAGAAAGAAAGATATGTTATTTGAATAAATATAAAGGAAAGACGAAAAGGGTAAAAATAATAGCTAGAAGTGTGAAACCTTATGCATTAGATGACAAAACGGTAGAATAAGTAAATATTTTCATTCTGGATTAACATGACTTAGATAATACTAGCGATATGGTAGAATGAAGACATATAAAGACGTGCCTGGGATTTCTTTACTGAAGCTAGCCATATTGAGGCAATAGAAAGGGGTGTCTCCTGATTTGAAAATTGTAGGTTAACTTTTGAAAATAGACGCGTAGGAACGGAAGTCACCTGATTGGTTGCTGAGCATAACTAAGAAAGTGAAATAAATACTCAGAAAGACGAGCGTTCCTTGCCACTTTCAATTTAAACTTTCACATGTAAAGTTAATAACGTTTACAGACAAGTGTGATCAGATGCCTTCGCTGTTCTGTTATTCAGCAGGAGATCTTGTGTGACCATTTATGGCCTGTAATTAACTTACATAGTGAAAAAATTCGATATTTCGGTAAGACCAACATTTATATAATTATTATTGTATTTGAAAATGTGTTTGCCATATTGATTATGAATGAATATTTGAAGGGGAGAGTCCCAGTCGTACAAGTGCCATTTCAACATGTTACGTACACTCATTAAATGGGGTTAGATAATCTTATAGCTTCATGTAAAAGCCCTACAGCTTTGCTTGTACTTTGGGAGATAAAAGAACATATAAATTTATATAAAGAGTAAAGTTAACATCAAACTTTGTATTGTTTCACCGAGTTGCTAAGAAAGATATTATCATTGTGGGGAAAGAACTTAATAAAATCCTTGCAGTTTTACTTAAAAGTTGGGATAAAGAGAGATTAATAACGGAAAAGACTTTAATGAATAATGTTTAAGTATAGCCAGAAAATCACTGGCCATCTTTATGTAATCCATGTTATTACCTGAATGTATTTATGAAATTATAATATTGTATTAGGACTAGGAAAAAAAAAAAAAAAAAAAAAAACATATGTTTGAGATATTTAATGATAATAGAGCACACTACCCGAGGGGGAAAATAATTATTTATGTATTATGTTCTGATTTTTGATTGGTTGATATCTGCAAAACTGTTACAAATGGAGATAGGTCAGAATATTATTTTGAGGGGAAATTAATCCTCTACTTCCAGAGTTTCTGGGTGTGAAACTGAAGTGAGCCAGTCACGTTGTTGTTCAACCCTGGTACCTGTTCGAGGCCATATGATTTGAGGGCCCTACCTTATCTTGAATCCTGAAAGCTGAGCAGTGCTGTGAGGAGGAAGACTTATAACCAGGACATCGCAGAATTTTCGACACCTATCTTAAGATAAGCCCTGTGTTTTGGGGCCTTGTGAATTCACTGAACTATTCTCCACAATTTGATATTTCAACCAGATTAAATAAAATGATGACAGTAGTGATTCCCCAAAATATGTGCTTTAGTTTGGACTAGAGTATTACAACAAGAACACTTCCTAGTCAGAAATAAAAAGACTTTAGTAGTGAAACTAGATTGTGTGTAACTGTATATAAATGTTTAATCTTAATGTTTTTTATGAATCAACTCAATTATACTTAATACATTTGAAAAAATTGTTCAGACCAAAATTCAATAGGGAGTTGTTTACTTAATTGTTTATTAACCTTAAAGTGTGGTTGTTGTTATTTTCTGCACATGCATTGCATATACACGTAGCTACACAACATCCATACATTATAACATATAAATTGGGGATAACATACATAGCGGGTGGTAGTCATTGGTGGAAGCAAGACAGGTTTCCTGACATATAGTTAAAAGGTAAACTTCCTCAGGAGCTAGCATAGCTGACTTCACATCTGCTACACAAATATATATATAAGTAATATCGACCCACCACATATAGTGGGATTGGCTCGTCCCGGGATTTCCAAAGTTTTATAATAAGTAAATAAGTGGAGGTTTTGGTGAATTGACATTGCTCTGTGTTGTCCTGTTAATTAGATATTAATTAGATATTTTGGTTTATTTAAATCACATTGGATAGAATATTAAGATGGCAGAATTGGCCAAGTACAGATCTTCTGCTGTGCAGACTGCGAAGGAAATGGGTATGGAGGGACAGATTTTAATTGATTATGTTACAGCAGAGGTTGATAAATATATAGCCAGAGAAAGGGAAGATGCTAGGGAGGCTAAGAAATTAGAGGCTGATAGATTGGCGGAGGAGAAACGAATTATGTTAGAAGATGCTAGAGAACTTAAGAAATTAGAGGCTGATCGGGAGGCTGAGATTAAGAGGCTGCAGTTGGAGGAAAAGAAACTTGAGGCTGAGAAGGAGGAAAAACGTCTACAGAGGGAGGCGGAACGAGAGAAAGAAGAAAAGAGGTTGGAGGCAGAAAGGGAAGACAAAAGACTGGCTGCTGAAAGGGAAGCAGAAGATAAAAGGTTACAGCGGGAGCATGAGTTACGACTAAGAGAGTTAGAGTTACAAGGCCATGCTCCTGAAAATGGAACTAGCCCATCCACTTCCGACTCAGCTGCAAGCCAGGGGGCCTCCTCATCAGCCATGGGGTTTCATTTGGATCCTTTTATTGAGAAAGACGATGATATTGAGTCCTTCCTTAGCCGTTTTGAAAGTTTAGCTACAACATATGGGTTGGAGAAGGATAAGTGGAGCCTTAAAGTATCCCAGGGACTTAGGGGAAATTTTTATGAAGTATTTTCCAAGCTCAGTAAAGATGACCAAGAGGATTATGACATTCTTAAACATGCACTATTGGTCAGATACGAGAAAAACTGTGAATTTTATAGGAAGAAATTTAGACAGGCTAAATTACTCACAGGGGAGACCTACCACCAGTTCTCGGCCCGACTAGAGACCTATTTGGAGAAATGGACTGCTCTGGGGAAAACCCAAGATTTAAAGGAAATGGTTATGATGGAGCAGGTTAGAGAGTCCATGGCTCCAGACTTGAGAAAGTTTCTCACAGAACAGGGTGCAGAGAGACTGGTGGATATTTTAAATGTAGCTGAGAGATATCTAGCAGCCCAGTCAGAGTTGGCAGGAGCAAAGAAGAAACATATAGATCATAATAAGGGTCCCCAAATTCAACCTCAGAACAAATATGACAATAGAGATAAGTTTAACAAGAATAAACCATATTATGATAGGTCCAGGTACGAACAACGTGACAGAAACCCTCAATATAATGAAAGAAAACCTGTTAACCAGGGAAAGAAATATTGTAAATGGTGTAAGAGGGATGGCCATGACACCCATGACTGTAAAAGAAAACCTTCCACCTTTGCTGCAATGAAAACTGGGAACAAGGGAGTAAAGGCAAAACCTATTAAGCCACATGAGCCCTATCACCCCCCAGTATGTGAGGACGTTGTATGTAATGGGGTCACC
Source organism: Oreohelix idahoensis (assembly GCA_024509875.1). Taxonomy (NCBI): domain Eukaryota; kingdom Metazoa; phylum Mollusca; class Gastropoda; order Stylommatophora; family Oreohelicidae; genus Oreohelix; species Oreohelix idahoensis. Next base: position 640,925 of record JAMPIV010001486.1, read on the forward strand.
ATAAGGTGCCTTTATGATACAGGTCTAGATTATGATTCAGTCGTCAGTTCGCACCTAGTGAACCCAGATCAGTATACCACAGAGACAGTGGAGATACAAGGGGCGACTAAGGATATAGCAACCATGACACTTCCCGTAGCTAGGATAGAGGTGAAAACTCGTTATGTGGAAGGGATCATCAAAGCAGCAGTTATAAACGAACCCATATACCCTCTAATATTGGGATGTCGTTATGTCTTCTTGGGGAATCCCAAGAGACCTGTGATTATGGCAACAGTGCAGACCAGGTCACAGTCAAGGAAGGAGGAAGATGAACCTATAAATACTCATCCAGAGGAGATGAGGAAGGCACAAGCTGAAGATAGGTCACTCAAGCTGTGTTATAAAAAATTACCTAAATGCCATACACCTCCAAACAAAGGAGAATATTATATGAAAAATAAATTGTTATATAGGAAGGCTGGAACTGGATCCAATGGTCACGGACAGCTGGTCCTTCCCAAGGCATATAGGGAGAAGGTGATGGAATTAGGACATGCTATTCCCTTCAGTGGTCATATGGGGATCAGCGCTACAGGTCAGCGCATAGCTTGTCATTATTTCTGGCCAGGAATAACTGAGGATATAAAAAGATATGTAAAATCATGTCCAGAATGCCAACGGGTAGCTCCAAAGCATTGGACTGCCCCAGCAACTCTAGGGGAAATGCCCATAGTGGGAACACCTTTTGAGAGAGTTGCGGTGGACATTGTGGGACCTCTCACTCGGACAAAGAGGAGGAACAGTTACATTCTGACTCTGGTGGACACATGTTCCATGTGGGGAGAGGCGGTAGCCCTGTCATCAATTGATTCGAAGCATGTGGCAGAGGCATTACTCACAATATTCACGAGGTTAGGTTTCCCTCACCAAATCTTGACTGATAACGGCTCACAGTTCAAGGGGAGACTAACAGAAGAGGTATTTAGGATCTTCCAGGCCAAGCATTTTCATTGTAGTCCGTATCACCCCCAAGGGAACGGCCAGGTGGAGAGGTTCAATGGGACTCTCATTTCCATCCTGAGAAAGCTGGCCCATGAAAAACCTGATACGTGGGACCAATTTTTGCCCGCTGCGTTGTTTGCGTACCGGGAAGTTCCACACAGTTCAACCGGGATGGCACCCGCAACCCTGTTATTTGGGAGGCCAATAAAAGGTCCATTGGAAGCCCTATTGAGGACGTGGACCGATGAGAAGGCAGAAGAGACTGTTACCTCATCATATGCGTATGTGAACGAACTGACCACTCGTCTAAAAACTGGCTGGAAACTTGCAAATGATAACCTCAGACAAGCCAGGAAGAAACATGCTGCATACTTTAATAAGAAAGCGAAAGATAGAGAATTACATGTGGGAGAGAAGGTGCTTCTTTTACTTCCCGCCAGTAGTAACAAGTTGCAAATTGGATGGCAAGGTCCATACACCGTTCTAGAAAAGATATCTAGAACCAATTATAAAATAGACAAGAAAGGAAAGGAGAAAATATATCATGTAAACCTCCTAAAGAAGTATCTCGAGAGAGAAAACCAGGAAGGGACACCTTTACTGGCCTTGTCCATTGCAACCCAAATGAAAAATGAACCACTCACCTCGCAGGAATACCCCTTAAAACCATGTGAAACACCTGTACAGGTGAAAGTCAGTAAGCACCTGACTAAGAAACAGAGGGAACAGGTTCAAAAGGTTCTAACAGAACATACAGATGTGTTAACGGATAAACCGGGGCACACCCATTTGTTGGAGTATGATATGCAATTAATAGACCCAACACCTATCTGTATGAGGGCCTATACGATTCCGTTCGCTAAGGAACAAGCATTGAAGAAGGAGATAGATTATTTGTTAAAAGAAGGGATTATCTCTCACAGTGAATCTCCTTACAGCTCCAGTGTGGTTTTGCTGAGGAAACCCTCTGGGGAACATCGTCTGTGTATAGATTACAGAAAACTGAATGCTGTCACAGAGAATCAGGTGGATCCATTACCTGACCCAAATCAGCTGTTTGCCAGGCTGAATAAGGCAAAATATTTTTCTAAGGTGGATCTTAGCAAGGGCTATTATCAAATTCCAGTAAAGCCTGAGGTCAGATCTTATTTAGCATTTAGCACCTCGGATGGACATTATGAATTCAACATGTTGCCGTTTGGGTTGAAAAATGCTCCGAGTGTGTTCTCAAGAATGATGAGAAAATTGTTGGATCCACTAAAAAATCCATGTATAACGAATTTCATGGATGACATCCTCATTGCCACAGAAACATTTGAGGAACACATTAACTCTTTGACGATGCTATTTGATAGGCTCAGAGAGGCAAATTTGACTGCGAGACCAACCAAATGCTATATTGGTTGTAAAGAGTTGGAGTTCTTGGGACATACGATATATCAGGGTAACATGACCCCTGACCCCAAGAACCTGGAGAAATTACAGAGGGCACCTAGACCACAGACCAAGAAGGACGTGAGATCGTTTGTGTCGCTATGTGGATTTTATCAGAAGTACATAAAAAATTTTAACTCTATATGTGCTCCTCTAACGGATTTAACTCGCAAAGGAAATCCAGATAAAATTGTGTGGTCTGCTCAATGTGAATCGGCGTATCAAGAGTTAAAGGAGAAACTCACTAGCAAGCCTATTTTGAAATTGCCTGATTTGACTCAGGAATTTGTGGTAAGAACGGACGCTAGCAACGTAGGATTAGGGGCTACATTGTTGCAACGGTCCAATTCAAAAAAGGGGGAGCTGAACCCAGTCGCTTATGCTAGCCGCAAGCTGAATAAAGCGGAGCAAAACTACTCAACAAGTGAGAAAGAATGTCTAGCTTTAATCTGGGCTATAAAAAAGTTCCAGATCTATCTTTATGGTAGAACATTTGTGGTCCAAACGGATCATCAGCCCCTCGTATTTTTATCACAGGCTAAGCATGAAAACGCCCGATTATTAAGGTGGTCGTTACTAATCCAACCTTATTCGTTTTCCATTGAGTACATACCCGGTTCGCTGAATGTGGGAGCGGATTTTCTGAGTAGACATCCTTTGGAAGAAACTCAGGGGAGTCATAAGGCCAAATAAGTTAATTTGATCTATGTGAATCTCGGATTTTGAACTCGCTTTACAAGCATGTTCTTAAGTGGGGAGATGTGTGATGATATCCGATATTTCACCGATCAAAATATAGCATCTAGTAGTTTGTAGGTATAAAATAACATAGGTATTACCACACCACCAAAAGACTAGTTTTATTTCTCGGTTCCTAAAGGGTTAACGCGTAAAACGCCGATAGTTGAAAATGCCAATGTGACGTTACAGACTTGCAAGCCTTACCCAAAATGCATGCGTGAAAGTTAGTGTAGTTAGAAATCGTGTATTTCTTGGAAAAGACAAGGGAGAGAACGGGGGAAATGCATAGACCCTGTTTGAATTTCTAAACTGAAACTAAATGGCCTAAACGAGCGATAGGAAAAATAAAGACTAGAAATGAAGATTAAAATGCTACTAATTAGTTGTTAAATATATAATATGCGTTAGTCTAAATATTTTAGCCTACTGTAGAAAGAAAGATATGTTATTTGAATAAATATAAAGGAAAGACGAAAAGGGTAAAAATAATAGCTAGAAGTGTGAAACCTTATGCATTAGATGACAAAACGGTAGAATAAGTAAATATTTTCATTCTGGATTAACATGACTTAGATAATACTAGCGATATGGTAGAATGAAGACATATAAAGACGTGCCTGGGATTTCTTTACTGAAGCTAGCCATATTGAGGCAATAGAAAGGGGTGTCTCCTGATTTGAAAATTGTAGGTTAACTTTTGAAAATAGACGCGTAGGAACGGAAGTCACCTGATTGGTTGCTGAGCATAACTAAGAAAGTGAAATAAATACTCAGAAAGACGAGCGTTCCTTGCCACTTTCAATTTAAACTTTCACATGTAAAGTTAATAACGTTTACAGACAAGTGTGATCAGATGCCTTCGCTGTTCTGTTATTCAGCAGGAGATCTTGTGTGACCATTTATGGCCTGTAATTAACTTACATAGTGAAAAAATTCGATATTTCGGTAAGACCAACATTTATATAATTATTATTGTATTTGAAAATGTGTTTGCCATATTGATTATGAATGAATATTTGAAGGGGAGAGTCCCAGTCGTACAAGTGCCATTTCAACATGTTACGTACACTCATTAAATGGGGTTAGATAATCTTATAGCTTCATGTAAAAGCCCTACAGCTTTGCTTGTACTTTGGGAGATAAAAGAACATATAAATTTATATAAAGAGTAAAGTTAACATCAAACTTTGTATTGTTTCACCGAGTTGCTAAGAAAGATATTATCATTGTGGGGAAAGAACTTAATAAAATCCTTGCAGTTTTACTTAAAAGTTGGGATAAAGAGAGATTAATAAGGGAAAAGACTTTAATGAATAATGTTTAAGTATAGCCAGAAAATCACTGGCCATCTTTATGTAATCCATGTTATTACCTGAATGTATTTATGAAATTATAATATTGTATTAGGACTAGGAAAAAAAAAAAAAAAAAAAAAACATATGTTTGAGATATTTAATGATAATAGAGCACACTACCCGAGGGGGAAAATAATTATTTATGTATTATGTTCTGATTTTTGATTGGTTGATATCTGCAAAACTGTTACAAATGGAGATAGGTCAGAATATTATTTTGAGGGGAAATTAATCCTCTACTTCCAGAGTTTCTGGGTGTGAAACTGAAGTGAGCCAGTCACGTTGTAGTTCAACCCTGGTACCTATTCGAGGCCATATGATTTGAGGGCCCTACCTTATCTTGAATCCTGAAAGCTGAGCAGTGCTGTGAGGAGGAAGACTTATAACCAGGACATCGCAGAATTTTCGACACCTATCTTAAGATAAGCCCTGTGTTTTGGGGCCTTGTGAATTCACTGAACTATTCTCCACAATTTGATATTTCAACCAGATTAAATAAAATGATGACAGTAGTGATTCCCCAAAATATGTGCTTTAGTTTGGACTAGAGTATTACAACAAGAACACTTCCTAGTCAGAAATAAAAAGACTTTAGTAGTGAAACTAGATTGTGTGTAACTGTATATAAATGTTTAATCTTAATGTTTTTTATGAATCAACTCAATTATACTTAATACATTTGAAAAAAATTGTTCAGACCAAAATTCAATAGGGAGTTGTTTACTTAATTGTTTATTAACCTTAAAGTGTGGTTGTTGTTATTTTCTGCACATGCATTGCATATACCCTAGACACGTAGCTACACAACATCCATACATTATAACATATAAATTGGGGATAACATACATAGCGGGTGGTAGTCATTGGTGGAAGCAAGACAGGTTTCCTGACATATAGTTAAAAGGTAAACTTCCTCAGGAGCTAGCATAGCTGACTTCACATCTGCTACACAAATATATATATATATAAGTAATATCGACCCACCACAATAGAGATAAATCTGGATTTTTTTTATAGCCCATATGACAGCTAAACATTCTTTTTCACTTGTTGAATATTTTTGTTCTGCTGAGTTCAACTTACGGCTAGCATAAGCTACTGGGGTTAATTCCCCATCAAGTGAAGTTGACCTTTGTAATAGAGCTGCACCCAAACCTATATTACTAGCATCCGTTCTCACAATGAATTCTTGACTCAAGTCAGGTAATTTCAAAATACGCCTGCTTGTGAGCTTTTCCTTCAACTCTTGGTAGGCTAATTCACACTGCGCTGACCAAGTAATTCTATCAGGATTTCCTTTGCGCGTTAAATCAGTCAATGGAGCACATATGGAGTTAAAGTTTTAAATATACTTTTGATAGAAACCACATAATGAGACAAAAGATCGCACATCTTTCTTTGTCTGTGGTCTTGGTGCTCCTTTCAACTTCTCCAGGTTCTTGGGATCAGGGGTCATGTATCTCTGATGTACCGTGTGTCCCAAAAATTCCAGCTCTTTACATCCAACACAGCATTTCGTCGGTCTACCTGTTAAATTTGTCTCTCTAAGTCGATTAAACAACATATTCAGAGAGTTAATGTGTTCCTCAAATGTTTCAGTCGCTATGAGAATATCATCCATGAAGTTGGTTGGTGATGCATGGATTATTCAGGGGATCCAGTAACTTTCTCATCATCCTCGAAAACACACTCGGTGCATTTTTCAGCCCGAATGGTAACATGTTAAATTCATAATGTCCTTCCGAGGTGCTAAAGGCTAAATAAGGTCTAACCTCCGGCTTTACTGGAATCTGATAGTAGCCTTTGCTCAGATCCACTTTAGAGAAATATTTAGCTTTATTCAGCCTGGCAAACAGCTGATTTGTATTAGGTAATGGATCCACCTGACCTTCTGTGACAGCATTCAGTTTCCTGTAATCTATACACAGTCTGTGTTCTCGAGAGTGTTTTCTTAACAGAACCACACTGGAGCTGTAAGATGATTCACTGTGCGAGATAATTCCTTCTCTCAACAGATAATCTATCTCCTCCTTCAATGCTTTTTCCTTAGCGAACGGAATCGAATAGGCTCTCATACAGATTGGTGTTGGGTCTATGAGTTTCATATCATATTCTAATAAATTTGTATGCCCCGGTCGGTCCGTTAACACATCTGTATGATCATTCGGAACCTGTTGAACCCTCTCCCTCTGATTTTCCGTTAAGTGCGTACTGATTTTTACCTGTGCAGCGGTCTCACAGGGATGTAAAGGATATTCATGAGAGGTGAGTGGTTCCTTTTTCATTTCCATTGCAACAGACAAGGTCAGTGGGTGTGTCTCCTCCTGGTTTTCTCTATCCATATATTTTTTCAGGAGATTCACATGATAGATTTTCTCTTTCCCCTTCTTATCTATCTTATAATTTGTTCTAGACACCTTCTCTAGAACTGTATATGGACCTTGCCATCCAATTTGCAATTTATTCTGGCTGCCGGGCAGTAGAAGAAGCACCTTCTCTCCCACAGCTAATTCTCTGTCCTTCGCTTTCTTATTGTAATAGACAGCATGCTTTTTCCTGGCTTGTCTCAAATTTTCATTGGCAAGTTTCCAGCCAGTTTTAAGACGAGTGGTCAGCTCGTTCACATATTGATATGATGAGGTAATATTTTCTTCTACCTTTTCATCGGTCCATGTCCTTAACAAGGCTTCTAGAGGACCTTTTCTGGGCCTTCCAAATAACAAGGTTGCCGGGGCCATACCGGTTGAACAATGGGGTACCTCCCGATAGGCTAACAGGGCGGCGGGAAGGTATTGGGCCCATGTATCTGGTTTTTCATATGCCAAATTTCTTGGGATCAACATAAGTGTCCCGTTAAATCTTTCCACTTAGCCATTTCCTTGGGGATGGTACGGGCTACAATGAAAGTGTTTGGCTTGAAAGATCCTGAATACTTCTTCCGTTAGTTTCCCCTTGAACTGAGACTTATTATCAGTCAAGATTTGGTTGGGAAAGCCTAACCTGGTGAAGATTGTGAGTAATGCCTCTGCCACATGTTTCGAATCAATTGATGACAGGGCTACCGCCTCTCCTCACATAGAACAAGTGTCCACCAGAGTCAGAATGTAACTGTTCCTCCTCTTGGTCCGAGTGAGAGGTCCCACAATGTCCACTGCAACTCTTTCAAATGGTGTTCCCACTATGGGCATTTCCCCTAAAGTTGCTGGAGCAGTCCAATGTTTTGGAGCTACCCGTTGGCATTCTGGACAGGATTTTACATATCTCTTTATGTCTTCAGTTATCCCTGGCCAGAAATAATGACAAGCTATACGCTGTCCTGTTGCGCTGATCCCCATATGACCACTGAAGGGAATCGCATGCCCTAGTTCCAACACTTTTGTCCTATATGAAATGGGAAGGACCAGCTGTCCATGACCATTGGATCCAGTTCCAGCCTTCCTATAAATCAATTTGTTCTTCATATAGAAGTCTCCCTTGCCTGGAGGTGTATGACATTTGGGCAATTTCTTAAAACAAGGCTTGAGGGTCTTATCCTCAGCCTGTGCCTTCCTCATCTCATCTAGATGGGTATTTATGGGATTATCCTCCTCCTTTTTAGACTGTGATCTGGTCTGCACTGTTGCCATGATCACAGGTCTCTTGGGATTCCCCAAGAAGACATATCTACACCCCAATATCAGAGGGTAGATTGGTTCATTTATCACTGCTGCTTTGATGATTCCTTCCACATATCGCGTTTTCACATTTATCCTGGCGATGGGAAGTGTCATGGTCGCAACGTCCTTGGCTGCAGCTTGAATCTCCACTGTTTCTGTGGTGTATTGATCTGCATGCACCAGGTGAGAACTCATAACTGAATCATAATCTAATCCAGTATCATACAAACACCTTATGGTGACTCCATTGCATGTTACTTCTTCACACACTGGGGGGTGGTAAGGTTCCTGTTGTTCAGTAGGGTTGACCTTTACTCCCTTTCTCCCCATTTTCATTGCAGCGAAATTAGGAGTTTTCCTTCTACAATTTTCGGAGTTATCGTTTTCCATCCGACAAATTTTACACCACCTCTTTCCTTGGTTAAAAGGTTTTCTTTCATCATATTTCCTTTCATTGAATTGTGGGGTTTTATTTTTATAGTCATTGCGAGGCCTATCAAACTGGTGCTTACCTTTGTTCTGTTCTCTATGGTCATACCTATTAAAGTTTTGTGGTGCCTTAAAATTGTCTACCTATTTCTTTTTATTACCAACTACCTCTGCTTGGGCTGCCTGATACCTCTCAGCGACATTGAGTAACTCACCCAGCCTCTCTGCACCTTGTTCCATGAGAAACTTTCTCAGGTCTGGAGCCATGGACTCTCTTAGCTGCTAAATAAGGATCATTTTCTTAAAATCTTGGGTTTTCCCCAGAGCAGTCCATTTCTCCAAGTAGGTCTCTAACCGTGCAGAGAACTGGTGATAGGTTTCACCCGACAGTAGTTTGGCATTCCTAAATTTTTTCAATAAAATTCTCCATTTTTTTCATATCTTAACAAAAGAGCCTGCTTTAACATGTCATAATTGTCTTGGTCATCTCTGCTCATCTTGGCAAAAACTTCATACGCCGTTCCCCTAAGACCCTGGGATAACTTGAGGCTCCACCTCTCTCTCTCTAACCCATATGTAGTAGCCAAAAGCTTAAATCTACTTAAATACCCTTCTATGTCATCATCTTTCTCAACAAAATGGTCTACATGAAAATCCATAGTTGGGGTTGAGGCTCCCTGACTAGCAGTGGCATCTGAGGCAAAAAGGCTGGCACCATTTTCAGGAGCATGGCCTTGAAATTCCAACTCTCTTAGTCGTAGCTCGTGCTCCCTTTGTAACCTCTTCTCCTCCTTTTCTGCTTCCCTCTCTGCAGCTTGTCTCTTTTCTTCTGCTTCTCTTTCTGCAACCAATCTCTTTTCTTCTCTTTCTGCAGCCATTCTCTTTTCTTCTGCTTCCCTTTCAGCAGCCTGTCTCTTTTCTTCTCTTTCTGCAGCCAGTCTCTTTTCTTCGGCCTCCCACTTCTTCTCTTCATACTGGAGCCTTTTAATCTCTGCCTCCCTATCTGCCTCCAATGCCGTAGCCTCCTTGTAAACCTCAATCTGCAGCCTCTTTAGTTCTTTGTCAGCCTCTAACCTTCTTTCTGCTTCTAACTTCCTGTCTTCCCTATCTCGTTCAATAAATTTGTCACATTCTGAAGTTACGTACTGGACCAGCTTTGGTCCATCCATGCCCATCTCTTTAGCAGTCTGCACAGCGGCAGATCTGAACTAGGCCAAATCAGCCATTCTAACTCAAGCAGGTCTAATAAGGTTCTAAGACAATCCTAAACTTAACTAAAATAAATACCAACTATAATTAACTAATTACTACTGGCTGTGACAACCTATCACTGTAAATATCCTCTTAATTATTTTTATCTTCTTAGGGGGTGTTCCTAACCTCTACTAACACTAGTAATACATTCTCGAATTTATATACTACTGCTAATTTTTATTCCAGGAGTTAGTTAATATATGCTGTATGAGATTCCTATTTCAAACATTCATCTATATATGCCAAATTCAAATCTCGGACTTAGAGACCCCAATATATGTGGTGGGTTTAGATGTTAAGAAGAATGGTGTGCGTATAGTTGTACTTGAGTGAGATCAACTGTGAAGGTCTCTGAGGTAAACAATGGACAACTGTGTTACAGAGTACCTTTCTTGTTACCACCCCTCGATCTCACTCTAAGTTATATTCTTTATTGACTAGCGTGACTGAAAGCTACATAAAGTGTCTAGGGTATTGTAAGAATGTTGTTAAAGAATCTCAATACAAAAACATATACAAACATATACTAATTACTATGATAAACTCAACTAACTCCAGCTGGTAAATTTTATATTTAAAATTTCTTTTGTTAAACTTTATTGGTCCTGAGCCTAAAGTTGTTTTGGTCAGGACTTCAGTTCAATGAGAATCAATTTAGATGGATAGATATATTTACAAATATATATAAAGATATTTACATACAACAGACAATATGTCCATAGTACATTGTTACAAATTTTCAAGTTGATGTTAATTACTCTATTTACTACTGGTACTAGAAGGCAGGTTGGGGATTATCATCATCCCAATGTTCTTTTGTTTCACTAGAATTGTTTATGTTAGTCTTTTGGAGGAACGTTTTTGTCTATACAGGAGATTTTTCTTTAGTCGTGATATGTTGTCCCAGGCCAGATATTGCACTTATCTGGATCCTGGAATAACAGCAGTTGTAGTTGGTTTGGCCAAACACTTCAGTCTCCTCTGGTCTTGAACTTCTTTAATACCAACAGGTACCAGAGACTCTTAGAAATCGTGCTGAATTTCTCTATCATCGAGTACCAGCACCAGACAAGTGCAAGCAGGAACCCCTGTCGATGCAAGTTATGGTTCTGTCTTAATATCAAACTAATTCCTCCTAATTTACATGTAAACATACATTCAATACAAAAGAACATGGTCAGCTCTCTCTGACAACTCTGCTTCTCCACTTTAGTTTGATGGAACAAATTTGTACCAGTTTTCTTTTCTCTTCCCTAATGGATGCTACGCCTCTGTCATTCCTGCAGTAATCTTTTCCATGCAATAAGATAGGTGTAATGTTCCTGTATGACCATCATATATATAGTCCTGTAGTTTTAAACATTCTTAGATAGTCCCTTATATGATAGAGCAACATCTAGGCTATGCCTAAGTCTGCCATGGAATCATTTAATTACAATCTTTTACATGGCCTTTTCTTTTTTCACACAACCCTTTTTAATTAAAAAGTCAATAAAATCAATCTTACCACATATCAAGGAAATATAAACAAGTAACGATGAATTAGGCAATAGAATATGGCACACTTTCATCACTGCCTCTGTTCAGACTGCTTTCTGTTGTTATTTAGTTTAAAACAAAGCACAAGTCTGCTCATCGCTGCTTGTTCATCAGAATATTTCGAAAAAATGGCAGCGAGCAGCCTACTATGTCGTTAAAGTAAAAGGCTTTGGCCAATGAGACCGAGCATCTCTTTTTTTGAATGAATCTTTATTTTTTAAAAAAATATGTCAAACCACTATGTGTTACTATTACCAACTAGGTTTGTATATTTAGGTTAGCCAATAATATTTCGGCTTCCTTCAAATTTCATCCAATCCACTTCATCGTACTATCTTAGCCTTTCTTTCACCTAATTTTTTCCCCCCAAAAAATTATGCTATCCAATCTAAGCAGACATGACTTGACCGGACAGTATCTCCGATTCTCTATGTATTATTACCAATATTTGATTATTTAATGGATTATTTAGATAACTAACAACATATTCTTGGTCAAAAGGCCTTCAGGTACACGAATACATGATTTTTTATGGGGCTAAGTGGCTTGGTTCAAAATTCCATCTTTTTTTCCTTTGTTAGTTGTTTATTTTTAAACTACCTCCTGTTCAATTATTTTTCCATGTACTTTCAAGCTAAATACGAAAGTCTCTCGTAATACACGAGAATTACGTAATTCGCAACAAGAGCTAAGCGTGTTTTCATGACCGTAGTGTCCACATTTTCTAACGTTTACATCGTAATTTGAAAACCGCCTAAGGCAAGGCTAGCAAGTTGGTTTTATTTTTAGAAACAATGTGAGACGTGATTTGCGTTTGTTATCTATCCGTCCCCCTCCCTTCTACAATGTATTTTAGGCAAATACTTCATTTGAACTTGGAAAAGTTGTACGTTTGTCTCAAGGACGAATTTGAAAAATAGGGTACCTTTTTGGTTCGGCCAAAGCGTTATCAAATAATACGCTGCAGGCGTAGGCGACGACTGCAATTATTGCCGAAAATTAGTAGTAGTATCCTATCTTTGACTTTATGCACTAAACTGTTATATTCTAATTTAGATATTGTATTTAGAAGTTCGCCACAATCACAAAGGGAGTCTTCTCAAGATATCCAGGTAAGCTAAAACAATGCTGCTTTTGGCTGAGCACGTTAATTCTAGAATCTGTCGACAACTTTTGTAAGGATTAAACAAAGGTATATGTTAGCTCGTTTAAGCCCCCCACCTCTGATTAACTCAGGAGAATTCTTACTATTCTGGTATAGCTCAGTTTAGATTGTGTTTAGTACATTGACTGAGACGAACATGAAGTACATTTAGAAATGATTAAATCGAAGTTAAATTTTATAATTACAGATAACAAAATTTAATAATCACTTTAGGTTTAGCAGTTAACATATTAGAATAGTTATGGATCAAGAAAAAGGTATCGTCACGGTTGTGATGGGGAATAAATTTAAAAAAGAGAAGTTCAAGTGGCAGCATATAGATTGAACTTTGCTGGCAATGACGGTTCTGCTCCTTCTGATAGGTTGGTTCTTGTTACAGTGCTCCCGCTCGTCGCTGGTCAATGTTTAAAGATGTCGCACGTTCCCAGAATGTCAATGAGTAACGGCCAAGCTGGTCCTGCGTCTGTCTATAAGACTCTCTTATGATGGCGTCTCGCACAACGTCAGTCCACTTCTACATTCACTTGGTTCCAGAGATAGTACTTTCTGCTGGGACCACCAATAACTATGATAGAAGAATAGAAACGAAATGCTCTTCTGAGTATTTCGTTTCCCGACACATATGTATGTTTCCCCTTTCTTCTATTCTACCATCCCATTTATCTTAGAATTTACCCTCGATGAGAATTAAATTTAATCCCTCGGGATAAAACGTTCTTTACATGTAAGCTGGATAGCATTAGCTTTGCATTACATTTAAATGAAAAGGTTAATAGTACAGATATATGTTTACATTTACATTACCACTAATTGAAAAGTGTTCACAATATAAGTTGAATATGTTCTCATTTATGTTTACACTGATTTAAAAAGTTGAAAACTTCCATTACGTTTAAAGTGTATATGTTAACATCGACATTTACACTGGTTTGAAACTGTAAGAATGTACATCATTTCTTCCTTCTTTTTCTCCTTGCTCCATATATAACCTGGGACTCTCTAATGCGTTTAGTTCTCTTTAAGAAAATAGCAATAAAGGAATCAGCAGCCCGTGCAGTGGTGGTTCGTGAATTATCATTCTGTACACTGAAGTTGCAACCTCACATAACTAGGACATCCACTAGCGTACTTCAAATATTAAAATTCACATGGAAATATACATATATATGTTAGTACGCATGTTAGTAATAAAATATAGAATGTAAAATCACAACTTACGCCAATCCGTGCTCATAGACTTTCTGCTCAGACGAATAAAAGAGACTTGAATCGGGCTCTTATGCGAGTCTGGGGTGCCGTTTCTTTAATAAGATAATTCCCTCTATGACTCCTTGTGTTTCAGTTTCCTCAGTTATTCCGGTTTTCCTTATTTAAAATGGTAGAGATTTCCTGGGCTGAATTGTAAGTCCTGATGAATACTCCAATAAAAGGTGTCCGGTCTCATAAATGGAAATTCTGACTTCTAACTAATGGCAAGTCTGATGTCTTTGGCAGCGTGAATCTCACTTTGAACTAGACTGATTGAAGCGTCATGTTATATTCACTGTCCTTTTCCGCTGTGTTTGTTATGGAACTCAAACGATCAGCCAATCTGATTTGAATTTTTTGCATGACTCATCTAGTGCAAAATTTCAAACATTACTTCTCTGAAAATGGGCTGTAAACGTCCAATTGCCATGTGTATGAACTCACAAACATGTCGTTAAACTCATACGACAACGTGTGTCAGATGTAACACTTATTACTTTCTTACAAAGTGATGTCGTGGACAGGAAATGATTATATCATACGTGTCCGTCCCAAATGTGTCGCACAGACGGGTACTCTTGTTATCTGTTGCCTGAGCAAACAAAAGCCGACTACGGGCGAGTAATTTTATCACACGGCCCAGCTTGAGAAAACATAATCATGCGAAACTGAGCAAACCCACACTGGTCTTCGCCTGCCCAAATCTCAGCAAATCTATGCCGTATTAAGCAACATGTGATTATTATCACCTACAGGGAGTGTCAAAATGATTTGACAATATCAAATATCTGCAACTTAGCAGAGACAGAAAGAAAGAAAATACGACAATTGAAAGCATGCAATAACATCCGTACCACAAATGTACCGATTACTGCCATAGTGAAACAGAGATTAGGAAGAAGAAAGGGTCGCTCCAATGCATTGTGTGACATGCCTTGAATTCTAAAGGAATTGGGTTCGATTCCCAGTACAGGGAATTTAATTTATGAAATTATTTTTTTCAGAACAGGTGGACCTAATCATGTCATTCTCCACCCTAGTCTCCAGGGTAGTGAGATCGGATGCCTAGCCGTGTCGGATAAGGGCAAAAAAATAGGAGGTCCCGTGTGCAAGTTGCGCATGGTAAAAATCCACGGCAGTTGAAAATTTTAAAGAGTAGGCCGTAAGGCCGCTGCATTGGTGAAATTAAGAAATTAGAAACATAACCACCAAAAAAATAGTTACAGAATGTATGATTCACATATACACACATCTGGATTCTCTCTGGTGTTACGGAGTTCGTGCACTGTGCTGAGATCCTCCTTATATGATCTAAAGGAGGAGATTGGAGCATTGAAAGAGTTGTCAGTGTGCAATGTAGATAATCCTTAAAATCAACAAAAACCAATCATCTAACAGACTTTTGTGTGTTTTTATTTTAACGCTTTATAATTACAGTTACGTTATCTACATGAAAGAGCACATTGTATATTTTATGTAGGTTTCTTGAAGATTATTCTGTTACCAACTCTCGGATATTAATGGTCTGTCCCACATAAAGATATGAATTTCATTTACTCACAAACTATAACTAAATACACGGGACACTATGAAATAACAGGTGTAGTCAACACCATACTCCTCAAACAAGACCGTATGTCTTGACGGCTGAACACATACTCTCAAGTAACTACTCAAAACAAAAACACGTCATCACAACAATCACACATGGTTACATACGCACCGATGCCTTTCTGCGCGACAAATAGCTTTCAAATATGAATCCCTATTTGCCGCGCAACAAATTTTCGTGACAATTAACTTAACAGTAGTTCTGGTCTGCCTCTATGACATGTCTCTTTCTACACGAGGTTTCCTACGTCACAGCAGCGGTGTTTCATATCTAAAAATATTCTCTTTAAAGCTGCAGACAAATCTTAGTTCATATAGACATAAATGAAAATGGATCAAGTATAAATACATTAGTGATACGTGAAGATATAATGGAATTGTTTGCGTTAAGTTGATTGCTATAACCAAGCCTGGTGGAAACGTACACACCAAATATATTCCACACTTTATAGCAAAACATTTCACACTTTTTAAAGCAACCGATCCATTTTTTCTTTACGTAATGACCATTCCTAGGTCGTGCGTTGGTAATCTTCTAGCATTGGCAGCTTTTTTTACGTCTAAAAGCCAGAAGGGAAATTTTGAAATAGAAAATTAATATTAAAACACAATTCATTAGGTAAACGGCAGCTACAGGACAGAAATATTCCTTAGGAGGATTTAATAAAATGCATGTCACATGGTATACACTACTTCTGCATACGATAAGTGGGGTAAACAAGTGCTATACACCAGAAACAAATAATGATTATGAAAACTCGACTCTTGGTTACGTTTTTAATGTAGCAAAATGGATGAGCAATGTAAATGTAACGATCTATTGCTACAATTCTAATCTGGTTTATGAATAACAAAATAGAAGAGTAGGAGGCTCCAAGCATGAAAGCGTCGACAATAATGGCGCTGGACAACAGGTTGTTTAGTATAGGTAAGTGAATTATTTGATTGGCAATGTACACAGCCGATAAACATAAATCCCCCATAGTAACAGATATAATAAACATATTAGCATTTGTGTGAAGTTTCGGACTACGCCAGATGGACACATAGTCAGTATTTTTAGACACATAGCTAAAACACCTAAAGGAATTACAATGTATCCAGTGTAAAATCCTTTATAAACGTAATCTTTCACACATGGATGTCTCATTTCCAGCCATATCACCTGCTTCGTGACGTTCTGTTGATTCGAAGACCCTTACGTCACGAAGTGAGTTGCCTTCACTGCGGGCAGAGGTCAGTGTAGCTGATAGTAGTCCTCAAAAATGGTAAGTCACTTGTTCTGTGAAAGGAGATTTCTGAAAACACTCTCCCCAGCTAAGGCTTGTAGACTATTTATTTACGTCTATATTTATGTCATCCAGATCTAGACGCATTTCCGTACAATTGTTGTGTCTAAGAAATTTCGCTGTTTTGTTTCTGCCTGCGAAACAGGTTTTCGTTAATGATGTCTTTTTCAATCGCTTATTTTAGGTTTGTTATATTTAGAACGAATTCTACATGTCATAGTAATAAATGATTTTCTGCAATAGGAACATAGAAGCTTTTTGCGGAACAATATTAATTATTATACAAATAAACTACTACAATAAGGCAGGAAGGTTAAGATAAATTGTCAAGCCGTCTCGGAAATTCTGACTGGTCAACTCAATTTCAGCAAAGCTGCCTTGCGTTTGTAAAGAAAATCAAAAGAGCCAATTCTGAAAATTCAACAGTATTTATTTCGAAAAAAGACAAACAAAACAATCACAGAATAGACGATGAGTCATTTATTGTATTACTGCTAATTTCTAAACTGTAATTTAAATTGAGTTTTACAAATTCAAGGCAGGCGTTAAGCTCACTTCTTAATGGCAGACACACATGGACAACAAATAAATAAACAAACAACAAACAAAGGTATGTTATCAAGAACTCAGTGAGAAATAAAGAAGTAGAAGACCAGACAAAAGAAAAATAACAGAAGTGATAGGTTTACTGGGAATCGAACCAGGACCTTCCCAATGGCACCCACCGCCTAGCCACGGGAGCGAATCACCACTATCCACTCTGCCAGCTAAGCATTACAAAAATAATGCCTCACCGACAGATGACTTGCACGCCCCCCCCCCTTTCTCCCACGTAACCCGGATATGTACCTAAGGACGTCTGTTGCAGGGTGTAGTTTACTTGATATGTGTGGTTGATGATGATGAGCAAATCGTGCTAGATGTAATACGAATGTGTCTGGGTGGTCAATGGCTGGTTACAAGATGGTTGATAAGAAATGGACTTCAACGTCAGTGTAGTTGGGTCCAACAAGTACATTCATATTTATTCACGGGAGATAATACGTTACAGTTCATGGCATTTGATTCATAATATGAGTACATTGAATGCTTCTACAGTCCTCCTTGGAACGTCACATATCTGGAATATTTACTAGCAGTGCCATCACGGTTATCACTGAAGTATCGAAAACCAGACATGGAGTTAATATAATAAAATTTTATTGCAAATACTTCTCTGGAAAAAATACGTCTTCGAACTCAATCCTTATGTTCGGAATCTTTATGTATATCAGTGGCGACCTTTGTAAAATATACAGCCACATAGAAAAATAGATAATCTTCCAATATCCAGGAGCTACAGCTTCGACGTTTTCCTTGGTCGAAATCTACTAACGAAAGGCCCCGGCTAACGGTCTGCATAAATTATCTGCAGCACCAAATCTACGTCATCATATACTAAGTGACGTTAGATTAACATCGCGTTCATTTAACATACATATAAGTGTAAAAATACATCATGTTGGCCACGAATAGAACTGTTAGCGCGTAGATTAACTGATAACAGAACTAAACATGGTCAACATGTAAAATACATGATAAATCTTCCTTAACAAATTCCTCCCCCGGCAGGTTGAACAAAATCGAGAAACGATTTTTTTTTCAAAAGTTGGACCGACACAATTTACGTTAATCTCGTACTAAGATTTTGGAACGAAAAATCGCGAAGAAAATCATATAAACATCAAGATATCTTTATATTAAACTAATGTCAATGTCTTTATTTAAACTATTTTCACGTCAAACGTATGTCAGAGCAATGTATACATAATTAAACGTCACTAATAGAAAATGTCGTCAATAGTCAACAAATTAGAGAAGTCTATGATACTAAAGAAGTAAGAAGACAAATTAATCTCTAACCAAAGTGATGGTACTATAAAATAATATGTACTTTTAATTAATTAAATAAATTAAAGAGAAGAATGTGGTAACTATATGACTATGCAGTAATTTCAAACAATAAAATTATATATATATAGAGATATATAATTAATCTAAAGTAATTAAAACAAAAATGTAATGCATGTGTGCATAAACAATATTATAGAAAGTAGTGAAAAATGAAAATTAGGAAAGAAAATATTTTTAGCAAGAAAACGTAGACATCAGAATAAAGGGAAGTAAGGAAGAATAGCACAAAGCGAACAAAAAAATAATGTGTTATCTGTACAAAATTATTACCAATCAAAGAGAAAGTAAAGACATTACTTAATCTGTCTAAATCTAATATTGAGTTGTTACTAATTAACTATCATTTAAATATCAACTATGCATAAATACACAATATAATAATACATTAAAATACAATATAACAAGAAAAGTCAGTTCAGTTTCAAATCTTGGAAACATCACAATCATTGGAATGTAGAACGATCTGAGCAGTAATACATCACTGTAAAATTCACAAATGTCAATATAGAGAAGCTCCATATACCAAAGTTCCATGTATCAATACAGCAGTAACCAATCCTGGTAGTTTCTTGAATTGTAGACGGTGTGCATTTCAATGTCATAAGACGAAACCTAGTGAAAGTTTGATCTCCGCAACAACACATATCTCCGAAATGTCCCGTGAGATATTCAGCAATAAATAATACACGATTGTCCAACAATATGATACAAAGACCATTGCAGGCTGCGAACGAGACAGTTTGTTTCAGTACGCCTTTTGGCTTGAACCGAAATTGTCTTTCTGTACACTTTCTAATTTGTACCAAGATTGACTTGATGACAAACAAAGTCAAGAATTCACGAATGTCTTCAGTGTAGTGATTAGGCTTCAGTAACGGATGTCGGATTTCTGAACAAAGCATCAGCGACAACATTGACCGAACCTGGGATGTGTTGAATGTCAAACGTGTACGGCTGCAGTAAAATGGAGAATCGTGTCAGCTTTGGGTTATTATGATTGGCACGTTTCAAAGCCGCAACTGAACGTTGGTCAGTTTGTATTATAAATAGAGCCCCAAGCAAAAACTGCTCCAGCTTTTGAATAGCCCATACAACTCCCAAAAGTTCTTTTTCAATTGTTGAATACTTCTTTTCCGCATCCTAAAGCTTTCTGGATATGTAGAGGGTAAGATGCAGTGTACCATTGCAGTCCTGTAACAGCGAAGCTCCCAAGCCAACACTACTCGCGTCTGTTTGGAGTATAAAGATTTTGGAAGTATCAGGCAACCCCAAAATAGGAGGTGAAGTAAAAATATTTAAAATTTTCTCAAAAGCTACCTGTGTATCATTTGTCCACTTTATTTTAATTGGCATGCCCTTTCGTATCAAACGACGAAAGGACAGCTGTGATATCAGACACGTTAGGAACAAATCTACTATAATATTGTACTAATCCTAACAAACTTCTTACTTGCTTCTTGGTATGAGGAATAGATAAGTTTAGGATTTTGGACACATTCTGAGATATGGTCTGAAGTTGACCAGAACCAATAGTATGTCCTAGAAAAGTAAGTTCCTTAAATGCTATTTGTACCTTAGTAGGTTTAGCATTAAGATTATGGAAACGAAGTGTTTCCAATAAGGAACGAAGTCCTACAAAATGGTCTTTAAAAGATGAACTGAATAAACAAATATCATCTATGTATGTTATGATATCAGTTCTATGTGACAAAATATTTCGCATCATGCGAATGAATGTGGCATGTGCGTTCATCAGTCCAAAAGGCATAACATTCCACTGGAATAACCCACGTAGAGTTGAAAACGCAGTAAGAGGTTTAGCTTGTTCGGTTAAGGGAATTTGCCACTGAGTGTCCTGAGTCATCTCAGATGGTGACACGACATGCATAGGTATGTCAGTGGTGGAATGAACCATCACTGTCTCATGAGTAGTGCAATGAGCACCAGACATCGTATTAAAGACAAAAAGGAACAAAATAATCAACAATATTCTGCGAAGAAAATGTGTGTAATTACGGATAGATAAAATTATAGTTAAATTGGTGCATGTCAAACGAGATGACAATAGCATACCGGTGAAGAAAGGCCACCAATATGAAAATAAATATGTGTGCAAGGTTGTAGTCCCGAAAGATGTGCAAACTTCTATGGATGCATCATAAGATACAGGTACAACATTGTCAACCTGAGTGACAATGGTTGTACATGTAGAGTTAAGGTTTTTACCTACAGACATATCAGATATGATATTATTGTGAATATTATCACGAGGAGTCCCCTCATCATTCTCCAAAATGGTACAGAGACCAAAACTGGAAAATACCGTGCCACATGTATGATAATTGCTGGCAGGTAACTAAGCGATAGCAATGCCTGCATATGCAGTAAAACTGTGTCGTCGTTCCCACATTTCAATCTCCTTTGGTGAGCAATCCTTGCTCCCATAGATGCGACCAACCATGAGATCTGCGACAGGATTATTCAACAAGCATACGTTAACTTTCCATGAAAAGAATGGTGTATGAATATTAACAATAGCTGTGATGTAAAATTCCACAGTTCCACCAAAAGGGATGCACTTTATAAATTTTCCCGTCGAACAAGACGGGTGGACAAGTGACTGTCTAATCCCAATAGTTGTTGAACCTGAATACTTTAGTACTGATACTTGAGAACCATTTACAAACCCTCTGTTGAATATAAGAGTACCAGTGCCGTCATGTGCCGAAAGACAAACAGCAGGAAGGGGATGTCCACACTTCAGAATTGTAGTGCTGTCTTTCTGAAATAGAGTTTTGCATTCCTGGCAATGGGAAGCAACATCAAAATCAAATGAGCAACATGCAGATGATTGAACCTGATTATTCAATTCCTGACTACCCACATGTGTACTAGCAGTAAGTGCCGCTCCTGCATTATGTTCTGACTTCGGTGTGCAACGGGAACCAGATCGTTGTCTCTGACTATCAAACGAATTACCTTGATTTCTACAGGTCTGACTGTTACTTCTATTACGGTACTGTTGATTGTTATTACCCCAATTATTATTTTGAGGAACGAAATTATTTTGTTTTCTCCAGTTATTACCTTGTTAGAAATTGTTGTTATAATCATTATTATATCTATATTGAGGTGAATGGTTTCTAAATTGTAGACGACCCCTATTAAAAATTATCATGTTTGTTGAAATTGCTATTTCTACAATACTTATTATCATTATTTCTCCCAATCATAAAATTTCTGTCTAGGCTCTGAGATCTGGTTCTAGTATTATTATTCCAAGTTGCAGCAAAAGCAACTGGAAGAGCATCTCTTATTTGATTGTTAGCAATGCATGATCCCGGATGTGCAGTGCAATTTTGTGTTGCTATTTCCTCTAGAGCAGCCAAATTTGGTGATTTGCGTTCATGTAAGAATTGCAAAAATGGCTTGCTGACTGAAGATAATACCGTATCCCTTAGTATTAAATCAACAAGTTTATCATAAGATTTCTCAATACCTGATAATTGAATCCATCTATTAAAAGTGATTCTTTTTGAGGCAATAAATTGAGAAAAGTCTTTTCCTGTCTCAGGAATCATTGTCTTAAATTTCATACGATAACCATCTTCGTTGAGTTGAAAAAGTTTCAATGGTATTGCTTTAGCAGCATCATAATCATTTCTAACTGCCTCATCCAAAGTACTGATGGCAGTCATAGGTTCTCCACTCAAAAATTGTAGTAGTTTGGTAACCCATAATGATTTATCCAACTTATGTGCAATGCATACACCTTCATACCTCGAAACGTAGCATGACATGTCATCAACCGTTGGGTTAAATACAGGTAATTTAAACCAATCGTTACCCGTATTATTACCGGATGACGAAGCAGTATTTGAATTCCCAGTATTACTATTATTTATTGATTGAGCTCTTAATTTTTGTTCTTCTATACGAAGAAGTATTAACTCCTTTTCATATGCTAATGTGGAGGCTTTCTTCTCCTCCATCTCTCTATTATATATACGTCTTTTCTCTTCATCAACATGTGTTTTTTTCCTCTAATTCTATATCTTGAAGACGTCTTCTTTCTTCTTCATCACGTCTTTTTTCATCATATGCTTTTTGTTCCTCTAATTCCCAATTCATACCCGCTTTCTTTTCAGCCTCCTCTTGTTTTGCTTTTGCTAACTCAGCTACAGCAAATTCTTTCAAGGCTTCTCCTTGTATCCAAATTCCTTCCTAATCTTCATAAAAGATTCCAGAGTGGTCATGTTATCTACGTACTGTGACTCACTCAGTCAATCAGACAAATAGTAAGTTGCTTTACAAATTATTTGTAAGCTCAAAAAAATGTTTTTTCTTATTAATATATAATGATGTGCCTTCCTCAGGCAAATAAATAGTAGAACGTGAACTATTAGTGCACTGCAATCAATAACTATTGCAGTCATATAATGAAGTCATATTATATTCGCATAAAGAACTATGCAAACAATTCATTCGTTCATTCATAACCCTCCACTCCCAAAGGAGCATAGGCCTTCAACAAACACATGCCAAGTCCTCTTGTCACATGACATCATCTCAAGTTCTTTCCCCGTTCTCCTTATCATTTTCACCTCTGTTTCCAGCTCTCTTCTCCATGTGCTTCTTGGTCTACCTCTGCTTCTCTTGCCCTGGGGATTCCAGAACAAGGACCGCCCTGTAATGCTATCAACAGGTTTCCTCACTGTGTGTCCCATCCATCGACATCGTCTCCTTCTCATCTCTTGTTCCACTGGCCCTTGTCTAGTTCTTGTCATCAGTTCCACGTTGGTAACCTTGTCATACCATTTTAATCCCTCTATTCTACGCAAGCACCCATTTATGAAATTATGTAGCTTTTGGTAGTTGTCTTTGTTGTTCTCCATGTCTCAGAGCCATACAATAGGACTGACTTCACATTTGAGTTGAAGATTCTTATTTTCGTGTTAGATCCGATTTCTCTTGATCTCCATATGTTTCCCAATGCAATGAAAGCTCCTCTTGCTTTTTGTATTCTTATTTTGATATCACTGTCTGTCCCTCCAACTTTGTCTATATTGCTGCCAAGATATGTGTACGATTCTACATCTTGTATTGGTGCTTCTTCAAGTTCAACCCTGTTATCATTACCTGCATTTATTCTCATTATCTTTGTCTTTTCCCTGTGTATTTTCAGACCCAATTGCTGTGACCTCTCACCGAGTGTTTTCAATTTGCCCTGCATATGATTACGGTTATGGGACAGAAGAGCTAAGTCATCAGCAAAATCCAGATCATCCACCTGCTTAGTCAGAGTCTACTGGATTCCATTTCTGTTGTGTGTTGTCGATGTTCTCGTAACCCAGTCTATTGCTAGTAAGAAAAAAAATGGAGACAAGAGGCATCCCTGTCGCACGCATGTTCTTATCCTAAACGGTTCTGTAAGCTGTCCTTCATGAAGAACTCTGCATGTCATGTCTTCATATGTTTTCTTTATTAAATTAATGATCTTCAGGGGAACTCCATAATGCCTCATCAATTTCCAAAGTGATTCTCTGTCTACACTGTCAAATGCCTTTTCGTAGTCCACAAATCCGATGTATAGTGGTGAATTCCATTCCAGACTTTGTTCAACTATTATTCTCAAAGTGGCTATCTGGTCTGTAAAGGATCTGTTTTGTCGAAAACCTGCTCGTTCATCTCTCAGTTTCTTGTTTATGGACTCTTTTAATCTTTCAAGGATAATCCTGTTTAATACTTTTCCTGGCACTGAAAGTAACATTATTCCTCTATAATGTGTGCACTCTTGTAAATTTCCCTTCTTAGGCAACTTAACCAGATATCCTTCCTTCCATTCTGCTGGTATCTCTTCCTTTTCCCAGACTTTACCAAGTAATTTATATAACATCTCTGTAGCCGTATCGATATCTGCTTTGATGGCCTCTGCTGGAATGCCATCAGGTCCAGACTCTTTTCCATTTCATAAAAGCTTTATGGCTTTCTTTATTTCCTCTTTCGTTGGTCTTGCACCGTTAATTTGTAGCTCTTCTTCTGCTGGCTGGATGTCAGGGGGGTTTTGTGGAGCTGGTCTATTCAGAAGGTCCTCAAAATATTCTGTCCACCTCTTCATTTGCTCTTGTATATTGCTGAGCAGTTTTACATTCTTGTCTTTTATGAAGCAACTTGTTTGCTTGTATTTCCTCGTTAGCTTCTTTGTGCTGTTATACAGTTCTCTCATATTCCCTTTGGCTGCAGCATCTTCTGCCTCTCTTGCCAACTCCTTAATATACTTCCTCTTGTCTCTTTTGATACTTCTTTTTACTTCTTTGTTTGCTTCTGTGTACACTTCTTGAGCCTTGGCTTTGGAACTTCTGGCTTTGCTTGTGTTTAAATCTGCTTTCTTGTTTTTCCTGTCTTTTATCTTATTGATGGTTTCTGTTGTTATCCATGCTTTTTGTTGTCGTTCCATTTTCCCCAGTATTTCTTCACATGTCTCATTCCATACCGTTTTGATTTGCTTCCAATAGTCTTCTGTATTCTCTGCATCTTCCAGCTGTTGGAGCACTTGGAATTTGTTGTATATTGTGACAGCAAATTTATCTCGTGTTTCTTGATTTCTTAGATGTCCTACATTAAATTGTTGTCTATAATTTTGCATTGTTGCATATCTCTTGAGTTTCATTTTTACTTTGGCTATCAGAAGGTGGTGATCTGATGCCACATCTGCTCCTCTATATACCTTTACATCCTGCAATGATGATCTAAACTTCTTGTTTATGCACGTATGATCAATCTGATTTTCTGTTCTATTGTCTGGTGATATGCATGTTGCCTTGTGAATTCTCCTATAGCCAGTTGATTTGAAGCACAGAAGTTTGAGAATAGTTCCCCATTTTCATTCATTATTCCTAGCCCCTGTTTTCCCATGACTTCTTCAAAACCGGTGTTGACTGTACCTATCTTTGCATTCATGTCACCCATCAAAATTGTGATGTCTCTTCTTTTTACTTTTTCCATAATTTCCTGTAGTCTAATATAAAATGCTTCTTTTGCCGACTCTTCTTTGTCATTAGTTGGTGCATAACATTGGATGACATTTACATTTATATTTATTTTCTTTTTAGCTGTTTTAAAAGTAGCTGTTATTATTCTGGATCCAACAGCTTCCCTTTCAATGAGTGCTTTCTGTGCTTCTTTAGATATCATAAGAGCTACCCCTTCACTGAGGTGTGAACTTTCGTCTTCATGTCCTGAGGGCAGCACCAATTCACCTGTGATAAGTTTCTTCCTGTCTACCCCCTTCCACTTTGTTTCACAGAGTCCCAGAACCTCAATTTTATATTCCCTTATCTCTGCTGCTATTGGTGCCACTTTCCCTTGTTCGTTTAATGTCCGAACATTCCAGGTGCCAAATCTGGAAGTTCTCCTAGAAGAAAGAAAGTTAGTCAGCAACACAGACTCCTTTCGGCTTTCTCTGTGTTGCATCATACGCCTCCTGCGAGAGGACCTTCCCATGTCTTGGATGGCTGTGTTTTATTTTCTTTAAATGACTTGTCCATGTTTGTTGAAGTTATTTGTGGTTTAAATTTTTTACGTGATGGGGTAACCGGCCCCATGCCCAACCCTCCTTTGTCGCTTTCTACGACATGCTTGGCAGGGAACAGTGTTACTATTCTTTGCTCCCCTTTCGTGCCCCGGTAACACATGGGTGTATGCAAACAATGTTAATATAATATTATTAATTAATAAGACATAAACAAAGGAAAGAAGAGTAGAGTATAAAACAATATTACACCACAATATCAGACAAGACGCAAGTAAAACGTTTCTATCAACCAAACAAACTTATACAATTGAAACAGTACGGAAATAAAAATGAGGTCAAACCACAACAACAAATCTAAAAATAGACTAGACAGGACCCATTGACAAAACAGCTGACATGCAGAACTGAAAGATAGTAAGATCAGATCTACGGATTCACAAACAGATGACAGAAATAAGAAAAATTAAACTGAGAACAATTAAAATACAAGATAGATAAACAATACGTGACAGCTAAACATATAATATTGACCAACACCAGTAGCAGACAGAATAAGGACGAGGAAACCTCAAGTCTTCTTCTGCTCAAAATGGAGATGGATCAAAATGGCCCTTAAAGGATGGCTTTAGACTTGCGGTCATTCGGAAAGACATGACAAGTCTAGAGCTCCCTCCAACCGCCCACATATATATATATACAACATATATAACTAGACATAAAACATACACAAAAGTTACACATTACGAGGAGGCATACCAATCAGTAAATGGACACAATTTTTTTTCTCACAGGTACTTAGCTTAAATTGCCGATAAATTTCCGTCCTCTCTGACGCCAGTATACACCGTTGAAGGCTTTGACTGGATGCAAGCTGATGGCATGAAGTCCTCGATCACATAAGCATGCAGATATAAGTCCCGTAAATTCCTCAGAGACCACAACCGACTGCTATTAAGGTTTCTGGCAATGAGTTTCAGCTCCCAAGTATGCATCAGACATCTTCCTTGGGCAAAATTTTGTGTGTTGTCATGACCACACGCATGCGCAGTATAGCTGAACATTATGTAAATTTGCTGCACCGGCAAAAAAGTTCGTAGAATAACTTGTAAATGCTTCTTGCTTTCACAGTCCACAATACGTGATTCCAAGACACAGATGACTTGAAAGAATGCTTTCAAACGACAATTTCATAAGGCATCTATGGCAGCTGACATTTTTTTGGAAAATTCGCCCGTTGGCAGGACGACCATCAGTCATGCGTAGATCAGCTGGAAATATGCAAATTTGCCCAAACGGCAGAGTTCTTATAACATTTGAAGAATTGTTTCTGTCTTCGTCACTGTTCATTCATAAATATTATTGCATGACCATTGTCGTTCCCCATACTGTGGGCACCATTTCTGTTGCAGGGTGTAGTTTACTCAATATGTGTGGTTGATGATGATGAGCACATCGTGCTAGATGTAATACGAATGTGTCTCGGTGGTCAATGGTTGTTACAAGATGGTTCATAAGAAACGGACATCAACGTCAGTGTAGTTGGGTCCAACAAGTACATTCATATTTATTCACGGGAGATAATACATTACAGTTCATGGCATTTGATTCATAATATGATTACATTGAATGCTTCTACAGTCCTCCTTGGAACGTCACATATCTGGAATATTTACTAGCAGTGCCATCACGGTTATCACTGAAGTATCGAAAACCAGACATGGAGTTAATATAATAAAATTTCTATTGCAAATACTTCTCTGGAAAAAATACGTCTTCGAACTCAATCCTTATGTTCGGAATCTTTATGTATATCAGTGGCGACCTTTGTAAAATATACAGCCACGTAGAAGAATAGATAATCTTCCAATATCCAGGAGCAACAGCTTCGACGTCTTCCTTGGTCGAAATCTACTAACGAAAAGCCCCGGCTAACGGTCTGCATAAATTATCTGCAGCACCAAATCTACGTCATCATATCTAAGTGACGTCCGACTAACATCGCGTTCATTTAACATACATATAAGTGCAAAAATACATCATGTTGGCCACGAATAGAACTGTTGGCGCGTAGATTAACTGATAACAGAACTAAACATGGTCAACATGTAAAATACATGATAAATCTTCCTTAACAATGACCCAGACTAATTATAGACGCAATCACTTCTGCAGTTTCACTATTAAACAGTATAGGCCAGATTACACAAGACAAAGACATTAATAATGTGTATAGTACATGATAGAAGAATGAGAATAATAAGTAAAGGAAAGGCTGCAGGTTTCCGCTCCTTATACGAGTATGTTTACACTTGGACAACCTAGGTTAAGCAAAAAAGAATGCTCATTACCTTTCGTCTACGGTGTCTACGCCACATCCTTGGTATTTTTAGGCAGGACAAAATGACAAATGTCGAGATGTTGTCTCGTGCTGGCCTTCAAAGCATGTATACACTGCTTATACAGCGCTGGCTTGGCCATGTCTACCGCATAGAAAATGGTCGCATGTCTAAGATATCTCTTCTTCAGACAACTCGCAGATGGCAAAAAAAAAAGCGCGCGACAGTAGCTGATATTCAGAGATGTGTGCAAGATAGACATAAAGATACTGGACATAAATCCAACAGTCTGGGAGGATAAAGATGCAGATCGCACCAAGTGGTGCTGCTTCCTTTCTTTATTTGTCTGCTAAGAAGTAGATATGTGATTTTATCAAATCGCACTGTAGGTGATAAATATCACATTTGTAACTGTTTGCAGATGTCACCGGTTTGTTACCCGGTCATCTCAGCCTACGAGGAGCTAAGATAAGATAGTCGCTGGCGCGATACGATTAAACCGCTGAAGAGACGAGATTACTGTCTACGTGACACATGTGGGCAGACAAGAGTGATATAATCGCTTCCGGTCACTTGTTTAAAATGTAATCATGGATTAATTACATTTTAGACAATATGAGTCTACAAATGTGTTTGTGAGAGTGTATGCAAGGCATCAGATGTCCATATATGGTAATACGTGACCTTTGCAGGCACGCACCTTATTTCACGTGGGACTATTTTGAAATATCACACCCTATCTGCATGATTTGAATGATTGGATATTTCTGATTAGATTCAAAACATCACTGGAGGAAATATAGGCTGATAATTTATCAGTTTATTTCTCTGTGATTTGCACGCTCACCAAGACAACATCAGACCTCGCCACAGTGAAAACTAGATTCATAATTCCTAATTGTTATCCGGACAATTTATTGAAGAACTAGATACGACTTATAAAGCACAGAAATCGGTGGTCATTTGTGAGACTTCGAGGAACCCATCTTGCGCAAACCTTAGAAAATCCGAGAGTTTTTATAACTGAATTTGCACTACCAATGCTGACTGACAGCTGTAAGGAAAATTGTTGAGTAGTGATTCGCCTATCAGTAAGAATAATGCCCTCAGCGCATTTCAGCATTTCTGCGTTGGTGGCTGTGGCAGGACGTCCACAAAGCGGCCAATCAAGCAGCTCCGTATCTCCACTTCCTGATTCTTTGATTCTCTGAACCCAGCGACTGACTGTACTCCTGTCGACAGCAAAACTTCCATACACATCACATAAACGCTTTTGAATATTCACAACAGTTTCCTTCTCTGCAACGAGAAATTCTATCACAATTCGCTGTTTATAACGCAAGTTGCTAACACGATCCATTTCAACGTTTTAGGGCAGCCGTATTATTTGGCCGGTTGCAGTGCAATTTCGTGCACACAATTGGCAAATGCCATATTTGAACTGTGCAAAATTTCATGCTACTATCTTTATTATTAGCTGAGAAAAACGATGTGATGCATTACTTTCTGAACGTCCCTCGTATAACTATTCAAATTATTTTGCAACTGTTAAAAATAAAGTGATTATTAAATTTTGTCATTTGTAATGTTACAAATCTAACTTCGATTTAATCTTTTAAATGTACTGCATGTTTGTTTCAGTCAAAGGTACTAAACACACACTCTAAACAGAGCTATGTGTTTGTATATTATAATAATAATTCCACTGATTAACTCAGCGGTGGGGGCTTAACGAGCTAGAACAACCATTGCTTGAAATCTTCATAAAGGTGTCGGCAGATTATATAATTAATGTGCTTAGCGACAGCCAGCGTTGTTTTCGCTTATCTGAATATCTTGTTAAGACTCTCATGTGATAGAAGTTTTACTACTCTTCTATCGACATTTCTGCCAAGATAAATCGTGTGTAAAAAGAGACTCCATTGAAGCCTATAATAGATACTCTTGAGTTTTGGCCACTGTTGGACCGCTACTGCAAAGCAGGGGAGGCAATACAGTCACAGAGGCGCATTACCATTGTAAGTTATGATAGAAGAGAGCTGCTAGAGCGTAAGGAAAAATTATTAAATATCAAAAATATTAAATGAATCGATGGACCTATAATCCGAAAAAAGAGAAATGCTTTTGTAACCAATATCAGAAAGACACTGATTAACATGATGTTTGTACAATTACCCAGGTAAAACATAAAATTACCGGAGATGTGTCAATTTTACCTGCCTGATTCTGTGGAACATTTTCCGTTACCAAGCTCGTGTGTTTTAAATATATCAATGACTCGGGAAACTGGGCTATCTCATCAACTCAACTTTTAAACCTTCAACCTTGTTTGAGTGTCATTAACTGATAAATTGATTTCTTCTAGTGTAATATCTCTAATAGTATGTATTAAAAATATATCTGTTAAAAATTATAAACATAATATTTTACTTTTTACATGATACTTATTTAGAGAAAAATGCTTTCACATATATAAGACTATGTTTGTTAATATTTTGCACACACAAATTAAAAATACAAAGCAACATGTAACAGTTTCCTTACGCTAAATTGTTGTATCCTTTTCCGTAATAATTGAAATACGTGCTATCTAATTTATCATATTTTTTTGTCATTACTCTGTAAAAAGCAAATGAATACTATATAAACGAGTTACCATTTTTACTTCATATTCAGTGAGAGACCTAAGACTAAAAATGGCCGTTTTCATCTCGTAAAAGTGTATCCAAATCACAGTTTCCGTAATCACCAGTCACAGACTAGAAAATGAAACAGTAATTTGTCATGCAGCATCATTACTGTATAGTTTAGCTTTTTTATTTTTTTTTTAAATAGTTACCAAACCTGTGTCTCGCATTCTGTGCTTTCGTGTATTATTACTACAGTTTATCTGTTATATTATACAACCGTTACTGTTTAATTTCCTCTTACGACTAGCAAGGGAAAGTATTAAACCACTTGAATGGTTTCAACGGGAGTGTTCAGTAAATATTACAGTTCGCTAATACAGGTTAAATGCTGGTTTTTGTAGTCCAGATACAAATACAAGTAAAACAAATCAAGAGTTGAAGAGAATTTTCCGGTTACATTGGAAATAAGTCTCTATTCTCTGATTTATAAATCTGGAAATTCGCGTTCCGTGACAGAGGCGTTTGGTAATCACATTTATTACTCACAAACACGACTCTTTACTTAAATACAAAGGTTTTCCTATTGCACGGTACTGAACCATTGAGAATAACAAGAACAACAGTCACAGAAATACAAACTTTTATTACTATATGCTTACAGAGAAAAGAAGGATTGAAACGAACGAACGAACGAACGACTGCTGGTTTTTGATAATATACATATAGAGAAAAACAGCTGATATCGTTACAAGTCAGATCTTGTTCTGAAATCCGATACGAGAAATCAATGAAAACCCATACACACACGGAAAAGAGAACTAAAGATAGACAATGTAATATTAAAAACAATATAAAAAGAGCTTGAGTGGATGACACAGGATAAGAAGGCTTAATTAACCTGAGTTTTGAAATATGTTGCTACAAAGAAGGGTTTAGAGGTAATGAAGAAAATGTTGATTTTTCTCTACTCCATAATAATGTTGTTGCCTTAGGCGAGAATTTTATTTATAACCGTAATATTTTTTATTCTCATCTCCATAATAATACTGTTGCCTTAGGCAGGTATTTCATTTATTACCGTAATATTTCTTTTTCTCATCTCCAGAATAGTCTTCTTGCCTTTGGCAGGTATTTCATTTATTACCGTACTATTTATTTTTCTCATCTCCATAATAATGTTCTTGCCTTAGGCAGGTATTTCATTTATTACCGTACTATTTATTTTTCTCATCTCCATAATAATGTTCTTGCCTTAGGCAGGTATTTCATTTATTACCGTAATATTTATTATTCTCATCTCCATAATAATGTTGTTGCCTTAGGCAGGTATTTCGTTCATTACCGTAATATTTATTATTCTGATCTCTATAATAATGATGTTGCCTTAGGCAGGTATTTCATTTATTACCGTAATATTTATTATTCTTATCTCCATAATAGTCTTGTTGCCTTAGGCAGGGATTTCATTTATTACCGTAATATTTACTATTCTCATCTTTTGAAAGGAATGGTCTTGTTGTCTTAGACAGACGTTTAATTGATTATCATAATATTTATTCACTGTTTATTCAACATACCATCTAGAGTCGATTCTTGAGCGGTGCGAATATTGCGTCCATACCGGGCGCTATCTCTGGAGAGGGCACTGACATTTTGTATTTTTAAATTGAACATTTTAAAACAACGGGTGAAATAGGATTGTTTCAGAATTTAAAGCACGAACTTTTTTATGATTACATTGATTTCATTTCTTAAATAAATACGTTTTTCCATTATTCCATTTCCATATTATTACCTTTTTTTCAGGGCTGAGATTGATTTAAAAAATCTTAATTGATTAATCGAATATCTTTAATCTTATGGTAATCGCCCAGATTTGAAAATTTTATTAATCATAGAAAAATCAAATTTGTTTAAATCACTTAGATCTTTATTTATTTTGCTTGTTATAAGGCAACATCGTCCTGAAATTATAATGAAAATACTGAAAAGTTACAACTAAAAAATTTATTATTGTTGACCATATGTGCCAAATTCCATATAACAAACCTCTAACTTAGTAAATGCTCGCGCGTTTAAGCAAACAAAAAAATCACACAGAAATATTGCCAAAATGGAATAATCGATTACAATTTTTTTTTTATCAATTAATCGCTTAAAAAATATTTAATCGTTAATTAATCGTAATAGATCCCAGTCCTTTTTTTTTAACAGCGCTCTAAGTGCTCATTGGTAATTCAACATTATTATTTTTAAAATATTGCTTACCATAATAAATTAAAAACATTAGTGTTATTATTGTTTTGTAAATTGCTACAGTGAAAACTTGCGGAAATTACAGTAAGGTCCAACTTAATTGCATGAAATTGAGTCTCGTAAAAGTACAATACAGCACAACACGAGAATTGGATTCCATCACGAGACCTTGCACTACCCTGAAAAATCCTGGGGATCGGCTCTGATGGTATCTTGGAATTCACTTAACTAATGTCACAGGTACTGTTGAGGATAAAGGTAGAAGTGCTTTTCTTTCCAAAGGTTTATAAATACAGGATGCCCCAGAATTCTTGGTGTAGCTTAAGCTTCAATAACTTCAGAAGTCTTGGTGTAGCTTAAGCTTAATTAACTTCAGATGTCTTGGTGCAGTTTTAAGCTTCCATAACTTCAGAAGTCTTGGTGCAGTTTTAAGCTTCAATAACTTCAGAAGTCTTGGTGCAGCTTAAGCTTCAATAACTACAGATGTCTTGGTGCAGTTTTAGGCTTCAATAACTTCAGAAGTGTAAATGCTACCAACTTAATATAAACATCATTCTAATGTTTAAGTTTTTAGATTTTAGAACATTATAATGGTAGGCAATTTTTTTTTCTTACTGCTATTGTGGACAAGCTGAGCTAACCAGAGAGCGCAGTTGACTTTT